>JAEUWS010000980.1:0-545898 GCA_018524945.1 Podaxis sp. C-F-92630
GACAACAAAGCACTGCTTCTGCCTGCCACCACCACCACTGCGATGAGATAGACCTTTAGGTCAAATGCAAGGTACAACCAGAAGGGAAAATATACCTGATAATTCAGCATCCTGTTCGGCCATTTGCCAAAGGCCTCATCCACTTCTTCTGGCGAGAGTTGCCTAGATGATTTAAATCCGCAATCAGGGCAATAACATTTTCTTCTCCGTTCTCCGTGCCCGTACGTCTTGGACGCCCTGGAAGGCGGCATCAACGGTGAAGTCTCTGTCATCCCTATACGTCCGCTCGGACCTGTCAGACCTTCCGCCCTCGCATATTTGCTCCACAGCTGGGGATCGTCACTAGATCCATTTTGTCTCACCCGGTTCTTTTTTGCAAATCTACTGACTCGCTGCCCCAATGGTCCCCAACCAGGTCTATCGGCCTCATCGTCCGTCCTCGAACGCAATGGCGCCGAAATCGAGGACGAAGGCGATGCAGAGACCGAGGATGAAGGAGTGAAACACAAATAACTTGCATCACCGCCACTCGACCGAACTGTGCCATTCCTGATCCCCGCGTCCGTGGTTGAGCGTCGGTGTCGATTCAGGCCCGAAGTGATGCGAACACGAGACCGAAAGCGGATCCTTGTCGGTCGCGTAAGAGAGGGTGGAACAGAGTAGCCATCAGGCTCCGTAGTTTCCGTAATCTGAGACTCTCCTGGAGTATTTGGGCAGTCTCTAGAGCCGCGCTCGGGGTCATTGGAGTCGTATTCAGAGAATTCATCAGTGAAACTGCTCGTGGGTGATGGTGGTCTCTCGTCGTCCGCGTCTGACTCGTTGAGATTAATTACCGAGCCACAGGTAGGCTGTACTATACCCGTTGCGTCGGTCTGCGAAATGATGAATTTTCGGGATAGAAGGACTTCGTGGTCGACGTCGGTGAGCCCCTTGGCGCTCGGTCCTTTAATAGCGACGAGAGAGCCATTATGAATGAAGGATGGCCTTTTTAGTTGTTGGACTGATTGAGGATATTAGGTTTATTTGGCCACAATAGAAGAACTTCGATGGGAGCAAGTGTTCCTACTTACATGCATGCAGGCTGTCTCGAGACCAGGGAGAATCGTGATTGGTTGGCGTGGGCAACTCCACTTGGATATGTAGGTCGTCGGAAGGGCCACTCATTTGTACAGATATGAGATGTTAGAAAGCGGGTACTCGTGAAGATTTCTATAGGAAACAAGTAGGAAAGGTCTGGAGTGTTACACGACAGATTCCTGCAATGATCAAGGAGCCCTAATACAAGCCGGATGAGGGCTGGGGAAACGAGGGAGAAAGGGAGGAGGAGGAGGAGGAGGGGGCAATAGGGTGGTGTAGAGTTGGGAATTTGACTGACGCAGATGCATGCTGACATCGTTAACCTAGTATGTGCGACTTCTCTCCAAACCCTCGTTTCCAGGTCATGCGTTTAGCGTGAGAAGCTTCCTTTGTCGGAGCACCAACCTCATAATATCACTCGTACCTATTTAAATATCTGACAACAATCCCGTCTCCCACTGACCGCCACAGATCGCTCATCTACAACGGTCCCCGCCTCAGCCATCCAATTCCTTCAGGATTTCATTCACCGCCTGTTGTACATCTTTGGGTGTGAATCGTGGCATGTCTCTGTCGTCATCTCGTTGCCGTTGGTCGATTCTCGTGCATCTTACTCCAAGAGACTAAAATAACCTGTCATCGGTGGAACTTGTTCCAGCTTACACCATTCACTTACGGTGATGTGCTTGACGTCAACCTGTACGCTTCCCTCTTGCAGGTACACCAGGTGAGTTATAAACGCTGATACTGGATATGTCGTGTTCGCGTTGCCAAGGCCGTATGGAGTCATTTGATAACTCGAATTCAAGGTCTTTGCGATGGCACTATCGAAACGTGTCAGCAGCACAGATACGATAGGGAGATAGAAGCTGACAGAATATAGTCCACCGCCGTATATCCTTCCGTCTCCCTATCATTTTCCGAATTCACTAAGGCACAGCGTCAACGTGTCAAGTTCAAGTTGAGATCAGACTTCCTTACATAGCAAGATCTTGGCGCGAAGCTTTAGAGAACGAGCAATGCCAGCAGCAACACCTCGGAGGGCGAGACATGGGATGATACTAAAAATACACACGTCGAATCGCAGTAATCTGATTAGTCTGTGCATAGATACTCACCTCGTCCACAGCGAGCCGCAAGAGTAGATTAATACATCCCGCTCACCAAGGTTTGCGAGGTAGTCGGGGTTTGGCGACGGATGGATCTCCATACCATAAGCGTTAATATAGTAGAGTCCTATGATTACTCTATAAATACCTATACGGTGTCATGTCTTGGCGCATTCACTCACTTGTAATCCGCGCAGGCAGGCTCTCATAATGTGACTTTGATTCTTGCTCGAACATGACGTTTTGTCTATATGCAATGCTTTCCCCAAGCCCCTCTAAGGGGGATAATGGGTCATCGGATGCAATGTCCACTGCAGGTCCTTGCGGCACGGGGTGCGATATTTCGCATTGTCCAACAAGGCGGGCACCATTTTTCTAGGCGAAATGTCGTGAGCCCGGAACGATCCAGATACATTCCATTCTCGCTCACCAATTCGGCTGCAACTGTCACTGTATGATTGGTGACAATGACAGGAAGAATAGTCGCCTGGAGAAAGGTGCCATGCTATTAGTCTTTCGTCGCCAACAGCAAGAGTCAAATCACATTGCCTGGCTATTCGTTATTGAGGAAAATAGGAAGATCGCAGAGGGAAGAGAGCGAAAGAAATTCTGTGCTGCCGCAAGGAAATAATTCCCGATGCTGTGGGGAGTTAACGGATGTAATTTCCGAAATAGCAAGAGAATGGAGGACTGTCATACCTTCCATTCCGGAAGTCAAAGTTCTTGTGGGCGCGTTTCAGCAATTCGCTTTCGAAATACACCAAGAACCCTTAGACAGATATTAATGACCTCATTCTGATGGGGAAACTAATCAGCAACGGTATTGCCATTGCTCACCTCGAATTGTCTCCTTCCTGTCGTTAGGAATCCCCGTCCAGAGGGAACTCCGCCCTTCGACAATATCCCTCCACTCATCTCTGGCTTCTTTTTCGTCACATTTCGCGGGTAGACGGTGGGCAAGGAGTCGCCGGATGGCTTCCAGAGGCGACGCCGGGGGTGCGGCTGGAATAAGACGAACTAATCTTGAGCGTATATCACCTGTAAGCGACGCGTGAGGGAACAAAGCCAGTCGCGTCATCTGGTATACAATTACTTGGAGCTTGATATCAGGTACTCACCGACTGAAGGGCCACCAAGGACACGTATAATTTCGCTCGAAGACCCCCCATCGTCAGAAACAGGAAGAACATAACACGCATTCCCAAATGCCGAACAAATGGCGTTCCCACCAGTACCTCCCGAAATGACCACAAAAGATGCGTCGGTAGCTTGGGTCAAGTTTCCAGCGCTTTGACCTGAAGTCTGGCGTTGAAGTAATGGAGGAGCACGGATCGCAGCCCGAGTTGAAGTAGGGGGTTGGATAGGAAGGTCGAATACGGAGGACCCGGGACTTTCTAACCCGCCATTGTTAAGACCGAGCGTTGACATCTTGCTATGGTTGCCAATGTTCTTGTGCACCCGATACAAAACTTGTGTAGAAGCAGTTGGTCGATAGGTAGGAGTACGAGTCGCTATATAGCCGAAGCAATGCACGACGTCATCAATCACTCAATGTCGTGTCTCCCAAGTTCATACACGTTACCCAGTGACTTGCCTGTTGGCAACGATACTGATTGGTGTTCATCGCCTCACCAAGATAGAAAAACGTTCTGCGCTGCCATGATTTGAATGTGGGCTCATTTCTGGTCTGGATTATATCACAGGCGCTTGATGATCCTTATTTAGTCGGTAATGCTGATGTGCTTGTCCTAGCGTTGCTCTTGAACCTGCCCCATTGACCTAGCAGTTTACAAGGATTCCACAGGCTTTTCATCAACAATACCATGATACCGGACGACTTTGCCGCACTCCCAGGCTTCTACCGCCTCGTATTCTTATACATTGAACCAAGTCAGTCCAGTTTCTCACAACTTCGATTAATGTCCCAGGTTAATACCGCATCTACTAGTGTCTACTTTTATTCCCGTCATATCCGTGTGGATTGCGCCAGGCGCGAACTGGTTCTACCAAGAGCAAATTCCGACCAATGCACCAATCCCCACATCGTTGGATGACCGAACTCGCATGATCATCTCGCAACTGGTTAACTGTAGGTCGTAGAGTGTGTTCAGGGCCATGGATAGTGACAATGTTGAGCACAATGCGATATTCAGGCTATCTACTCCTCGGTCTCCTGTCCTCCATCGTGTTCCGCGCTGTCCGAAACACCCTGCCCAACAACCCAGCTGTACAGGAGCGTCTCCTCGGTGCCAGTCTATTGGCGCTCGCGATTGCTGATGTGAGTGTCCCAGCGTCTTGCCCATCAACCACATGCTGACGATCGCGCGACGTAGGTCACACAGTGAGTCCATCACAGAACCACCAGTGGTCATAACTACACTCCTTCTAGTGTCCTTGCCACCTTCTTCGGCCTTCCAGAGAACCTGCGTTACAGCCCTCAAACTTGGAATGGCATGACTCACGGCAATATCACGATCACAGCTCTCCTCTTCGTCACAAGGTTCGTCATGTTACGGCTTCTCTTCATGATGCGTATTCGTGTATTCAAGTTCGCTATCCTGCAGAGTGGCCTGGTTCCTAGGCATTGGCCGAACACGCTTCTATTTCGGCCAAAAGGAAAACCAACGAGTCAAATCGAATTGAAACAGCTTTTTAGGCTTCTGTTGTATTCGGCGATGATAATCAAGAATAGCTTTACGAAATGGTTCTCAGTTGCAAGGTAACTGGATTCTCGTATGTCATTTACACTCTCCAGAAGATAAAGTAAACAGCTTTCCTGTGATTGATTCTATGTCACCGTGTGTAGCTCTGCGCTTTTTCTACGTGGTTGGAGATGGAAGCTTGCTGCGGAAATCTGAAGAGGGGTGTGCTTCACTGGTGTAATCTGGACAACGATCCATGAATGAAAAACAGAAGCGGAATCTCCGGTGGTGCGATCTCAGTTGAGGAACTGGCTCGGAGAAAACACGTTGCCCGTCACCTGAGGTTGAAACTACAGGGTGATCTCCGTCCTGCATCTGCAAATTTCCCAGGCCACTGAATCTCCATGGCATCTGGGAGGATGATCTAGGGCAGATACGGCACGGTTTGGTCGTGGTCCAGGTTTTGGCGCAGGACCTTACCCCAAGGATGTCAGGGGATGAGGTACGCTGAACGTGATGTTGTCATAAACCGCCCGATGTCAAGACTTAGGTGTGCCACGACACATCTTCGTCCGACCGGCCACCAAAGAGATCATGAGGGTGCGTGCTGGATAACCATGGGCCAATTCGCCCGATAACCCGGCTCTAGAGCAAAAAACAAGACATTATAATATTAGCGATCGCTCCACCTCTTGGATTAGCAAATACGCGCCTTGCTTTGTCTTTATTGTTACGACCCTTGTTTTCTGTCGCGTCGACCTAAGCCCCTCCAGCCGTCCCGCTCTTTCCAGTCGGATAACGAAACGAAGGCGTTTCTGGTGAATTTACCACCACTCAGGAACAAAAGTTATTGACCGCAGCAAGAGAGGGGGCTGGCAGGGATAAAGCGTGATTGTTTGTGCGGATGCGACTGCAAACCAGTCTGGGACGAAATTCATTGTTTCCAGGAAGGTCATTCCGGAAAATGTTTGCTAAAATCATTCCTAGAGCCTCTGATAATCGGAGAATTGCATAGGTGTCTCTGTGGACGCCCAAGGATGAGAAAATCCGGGTATCTGGCGTAGGTGACAGCGCCCCTGTTATCAACAAGTTGCCTAAAGAGGTGATTGAGTTAACATAAATGATTGGACTACGAGGAGAGGGGCATGAACTATGAGCGTTGTAGCCAGAAATAGACCAGATAGCGCTTGTTCCGCAAAGTCGAGAATGGGATTTTCCTTTTGACGCCTTGACCGCGACTGCATAGATCCTCAAAAGAACGGTGTTCTCTGAAGTCTCAGGATTCTACGGCGAACGCTGGGAGACAATTGAGTTCTAGTCACCGCAGTGATATCGAGGGGAAGACTAGGAAAACCCTAGGATTGTGGTATTGTCCGTAGATCAACTGGCGCAGAATTACATCCTAGTTGAAATTGGCCAGTGGCCGGGGGGATGCAGAGCACAGAATGGGGAGCCTCCGTTATTTGATACGGGCGTTGGGCGTGATGGCATGGATAATGCCTTGAAATAGTTATTGATAAAGACCTTCAAGCTTGACGGCGCTATCGCTCTATTGTCGTACTGTATAACAAAGGAGCAACGGCAGGAGTCCTTGGGATATGGTTTCGGTTGGGATGATTGATTAGGTGGCCGCCTTGTTTAGGACTTTGGGCGGTTGTGATGTTGAAGGGATAACGAGGGCTCGTGTTTATCTTGGTAAAACGAACAAAGAGGCACCAGGTGTCCAGTTTGGATATCGATGGTGGTGTGATGTGACAGATGCCAGGGCGGTTTGAGGTGGCTCTTTGACTTTAGGGCGTCTTCCGGGGGAAAGCATTCGTGTCTCTGCAACGGGAAGTTCATCACTATACTTTCATCGTAGAAATTTCAGGAATGCGTGACGGTGACTGAGGTAGTGGTGGGTTGGACATACCGGTAATTCGAGTGCCGATCATTGGTACGAGAAGGATGGGGTGGTAGAAATTGAAAGGTCAAAGCCGTGAGCGAGAGAAAATGGAACATAACAGCGGGCGATAGAGACCACGCAAGGAGATTATTGCGCGCATATATGCAGCGGAGGAGGGTGGGCCAGGTAGGAGGTAAAAAGGTGGGTTGAATAATTCTGTTTGTTTGTGACTGCATTCAGAGTCGACACGAAAGGTCATCCACGGATTTACAAATCTGTCCATCTTCACCTTCACCTACCTTTTTCACATTTGTTTCTTGGCCACAACTTTCTTTGCCCTCGTGCCATTGTTCTTGCAAACAGGCTTTGTCTTCTCTCCCGCCGTGTTTTGCGAAATTTGAAATCCTTCCCGTTCTTTCTCGCTTCGAGGTCGATTTCTTGAGCGCCAACCTTTCATCCCATCTGTCTCTTTTTTTCCGGCAGCGGATGTTCTTGTCACCAGGCTAGAAAGTACTTTGCCTCCTCTATCGAAGGGATAAGTAATTTCTTGGTCTCTGGTAGGGTATCTTGAGGCGGGTTTTTGACGCTTTGGCCAGTTTGTAGTATTATTCGCAGGTCTTCGGACTGACTCATCCAGTTCTTGTGCATTCAACAGGTTGTCGGACCTTGAGCCCTTGATCGCGCAGTTGTCCTAACCAGTGTTGCTATTACCCATGGCATTTTTTCACTATTCCAACGCGCTCGTTGGGGGAGGGGGTGGGGCTGAGCAAGGGGTATAGTCGTCCCCGATTAGACATCCACGACACACAGCGACTTGTAAGTGACGCATGTCTGGTCTTGAAACACACTAAGATGTTTATTGACTTGATTTTGAACGCAGCAGGATGTTTCTTGGACTCGTGCATTTGTTTATTTTGAAGTGACCATGTGTTGCTCGGGATCAAACAGAAACGCCTCTTGAAGTATCATTCATCCGGTTATTGGCAATTTGTCGGACGAATTTACCACTCTGCAGGTCATCTTGTTGCTTTGCTTGGTGTGCATGACCACTTCACGCCGCCGAGGAAGATCGCTCACCCCAGGCGAACGGCGAGAACGCCATCCATAATCAAATATCTGAGAATGATAGTCGGCCGCGGTAACAGACGTTGAAGGACTTTCAGATACGAAGCCAAGGCCTGTGACAAGGACCGATACTTTTAGCGTCCCCCGGTCGCCATGTAGAGGGGATTGGTCGGTGAGTAATCTGCCCAGTTTGATTCATTCCAGTTGTTGCCTTTACAATTCTCTTGCAATCTTTGGGTTGCCAACGCTTGCTCTTTTGCTGGAACTGGAGAGTTATAAGGCGTTTTTGGTCTTGACGCTTGAACTTTTGCGTAAAGTTGGTTTTCGGTCTTCACCGTTGCTTGATCTTGTCCTGGATCTGAGGCTTCACACCGCCGATGAAACGGAGATGGATAAAACTTCAACGGACATGGTGGTCGTAACTGTGTTCTATTACCTTTAGTTTCCTCACGTTGCAGCCAGTTCGCTGACCTAGACATGGTGGTTTATAGGAATCTGACTCACTGTCATCCTGACTCATTAAACAAGTGTGACATTACGTTACGTCACACCTCCCAGATTGGTTGACATTCAACGCGTTCGGCGTGTTGACGCCCGTGAGTATTTCCCCAATCTCTTGTAGCACAGAGGAGATTTATTTGTGCATAGGTATTGTAAGGCTAGCGATGAGGAACGCATCTGTTGTGAGCCTGCACGTCTACATCACAGGGAGACGTTCAGGCATCACATCCGCAACCCCGCACGGGCCCATCGTTTCGGTCCCCACTACAAGGGTCGATGCAATATAGAGCGGACAGTTGACCGTGACTTAAAATTTTTGGAAGTCTACAAGATCCATCCAAGCAATCAAGACCCGGTCCGCACATGAACCATCAAGTCCGCCGTCCATCGCTGAGACTACTCTCGGCTTACGACGAGGTCATTGAGAAGCGGTCTCGAGGCAGAATTGGGCATCTCGTTGATAGGGCATTGGAGCTGGTTCGATGTTACTTCCTCCGAGAAAACTGTCAACATCTCAGTCATTGTTTGGGAAGAAGCGGGGACCTGAGAAGGGGACGAATTGCGGTGGCATCAATCGAATCCTCTTTAAAGAGGTTAGACCATTGACTCGGGATCATTTTTCTGGCAAGTTCCTCGATTCGTCTGTTGGGGAGAGTTTATGCTTCAGGGCAGCAGCTCCAACATTGAATAACCTGATTTTTTTCAGCCAGAAAGCGATTAAGCTATCTACATTTCTGGTGCCTTATAAAATGACATGGCAACACTCTCATCGTCTCCCAACCGCCCCACCAGCCACTTCTGTTCACTCCCCATGCACGGCGGCCCCAAATCCATGTTCAGACCTTACTATCCCGATGGCATCTCTTTCACGGATCCCAAAATACATTTCACCACCGGCGAACCTTGTAGGGCATACAATGTCCAGCATTTCCGCGACAACATACGGAAATCTCATCCTCCAACATTGTTTCTGGATGATACGGTTTTGGTATGTGGATCGTCACCTTCATCCGAACGCCTTTTTCATGCAAGAATAAGACGACTAGCCTCGAAGAACCCGAGCAAGAGTCTTCGATCCAAGTTTCGCAGACGCCTAAACCGTCCTCGCCATGTGAGGACCACTGTTCACGTTGCCCTACTCCTGACGACAAAAACATCGAGGAAGAGGAATTGCATGATGGAATGATCTCCCCGCTCGAGTTGCCAGTGCGTACCCCTGCCCATAAACTCTCCTACCTGCACCAAGATATCTAACTTTGTGACCCTTTAGCCGCGCCTTTTAAGCTTTGAAACGGTTGACGGAGTCAAGTCTGAGTCTATACTACTGGGATCGGAGCCCGAGTTGGATCTGAAAGAGCTCGATCGCCGTTTGGAGTCAATCGTGCGCATTGAGCGCTTGGAGAAGGCGGGGTTATTGCATGTGCGTGGATGCTTTTTCTCTCACCCATTGACCCTCCCAACACACGTTCCCCTTGACAGGCGTTTTTCGCGTTGGCGAGTGCTACCCGTACTTAATTATCCCATGCACTTAATGGGAACCTGCCGCTCGTTTTTTCTTGGATTCGCTTTCGTGGTGTATCATGTTTCATCCTCTCCCCACACACGCCAATTTTATGTTTCTTGTATTTTTAGGTTTTGTTTTTTGATTCCCGGCTCCTTGTGCATTCGAAAACGCAGTCTCAATGCACTGCGTCCCCCCATTCGTTCACTCGTTGATACCCACCCACCTACTTATAACAACCTACACCATTCTCAGTTGTGCATTCTTAGGCTACTTCCTCTTGATGGATAGTATTTACGGCCCTTCACAGTATATGCTGATCCAGAAATTTCAAAGGCCTTTCTTTGTCCTTGCGATAATACTGCGGGTCCGAACTGATCAATCTTGCCTGAGTACTTGGTCTTAAGCGACCGAGCAACGAAAGGGATCCATTCCATCGTTTCTTAGACCTCATTTTCGAAACAAGCAAAACGCTCCTATCAGCTCATCACGCATATCACATATCACACTCACGACCTAGGCCCCAAACTAAGCAGGTAGACATACCTACTGTAAATACATGCACACGTATGCCGACCGTTGACATGATATTACGTACATCTCATCTGACCCCATCAATTGGTGAAATGAAGACTCGTGGGGTTCTTCGGCGTCATTACTCAAAGGCTCCGAGAGTCTTGGGCTCTCAATGTCCAACACGTGTCCCTAAGTATGCCGACCCTACCCAAGAAAGCCTGCGACAGGAAACGAGGAGGGAAGTGGGAAAACTACATAAATGAGATGATGAAAGTTCGAAACAGGAGTGCAGTTATACTTGGGAGAGCTGGGGTAAGGCTGGGTAAGGTGGGTTCTCAAATGATGTGAACCAAAAGAGGACGATGTAGACAACGAGCGGTGAAACGGGAATGAATTGGACAAACACAAACACGGTCAGTGCTTCGGCCCTACAACGAAGCTTGCCAACCCACGTACGTAAGTATTCAGTCAACCGTTCGCGGGGTATGAAAAGGCGCGCAAGGGTTGCTAATTAGACATGTTAGGTGTATAGATATACATGTTTAGCGCGTTCTCAACTGGCGCGAGAGCAAGGGCAGCTTGGGGGACGGTGAGATCTACCCCAGCTTTTCGGGGTTTAAGCTCAAGAATGAAAATTTTCAGTGGGGGTGTGCGTGCTTAATTATCTGAACATCCCAAAGGGAGCAACTGAAATTTTTCAAAAGGATGTGAGAAGCCCATCCAAGTGAGGACGCCGAAGGCGATTGATTCGTTTATGAGAACACAAGTTTACGGAAGCTCCAATATCCATTGTCCAACTATTCAGGAAACCAGACCGTCGCCGCCGCCGCCACTATCGGTCACACCCACGCTCGCACCTCCCGCAGCAATGATATTTAAATGGCGAATCGTGTCGCTCCCACCAAGACCGGTGCCATGAGGTTCAGAGCTAAGTGGTAGATTTCCAGGTCCTGGACTATTCCCTGTGCCAGTCCCGCCAACGAGCTCTGGGAATAGACCAACGAGAATTCGATCGAGGAGGATAACGATTAAGTGGACATTGCATGGTTGACATGTCAGAGGGTCTATTGCTGCACTCAAGGCGTGTTTCGGGTCTGCACCCAGGAATAGGGGTGTGAGATGTGCTAGAGAATAAGGATATGCGTGAGCGAATTGTGTTTCAAAACTTTGAGAAGGGATATGCTCACATAAACCACTGCTTCCTCTCCATCCAACTAGCCTTTCCCTGATGGCCATTTGCTCCTCCAATGTTGGGTCAACAGGGGCCGGGCCAGGATATCCATTCGGGAACATCGTCCTTTTACTTAGCCTTACAAGGTTCAGAATGAAGCCAGGCGATAGGGTAGTGTACAGCAAATGGGGAAGAAGTTTGTTGAGAAAGGGAGTCATGGATGCTGAGATCATCCCGAGGAGGTTCATTAAGGATGTTGCAGCAAGGCGTTCCGAAGTGAGGAATACCTCAGACAGGAGGTTAAGAAGTGGGGAAGCATAATTCTCGTATTGAGGTTGGGGTTGTTGGTTTGGATCTGGATGGGAAGATGTGGAAGAGGGATCGAGTTGTGTTGGAATTGTAGGTGTTTCGCGAGAGTGAGGGAAGACGGAGCGCGAGGGATATGATATACTAGACGTTGTGGAGGGTGTGGGGGATATAGATGATGGTTTGGACGGCACCTGGGAGTGTGGTCGAGTTGAAGGCGTGGATTCCGCCCCATCATATGTTGTAGTTTGCTGAGGTAGTGGGCTCGTAGAACGGGGTGTATGTGTCGGAGATTGATTAACAAGTTTAATGGTACTTAGAGCCTGCTTGTATGCATGAATAAGGGCGAGACAGGTACTTGAGAAAGATTGGAGAGCTGATAGCACAATGATGATGAATGTATGAAAGGAAAACGAGTGGGTTTGCGGCTGGGGAGGCGGTCCAGGGGGCTGGAAGAACGATTAGACAGTAGGGAAATGGGCGGGAGTAATATTACCTTGAATAGATGCTCTTCTTCGCCGGACCCCAACAAATCAAGGATCGTCTGCTGAATGAACCACGGTTGCGTGACTCTTGGAATCACATCGTCCACTAGCACTTTTACAATGACTTCGCGGATGATGACTCGTTCAGCCTCTGGTGCGTAGTCTTCTGGCGGTAAGCAAGCCTTGAGCATGTGGTCCACTATCTGACGGTAGTATTCCAGGTCAATCTTGCCGTCCGCGGACAAAGCAATGTGAGGTTGCAGATGGTGGAATAATTGAGACAGGGATGCTGCGCCACCCGTGGCATACGAAGAGGAGAGCTTTGAGGCTGCATTGCGGTAGTCATTGTAATGCTGGGTGAGTATCATGGGGACATCCTGGAAGACGAGAGCGGGGAGATCAAGGGCCAAGGCACGCGTCTCAAGGGCGCGTATGACGGTGGTGAGTATGCGTGCTATTTGGGGGAGGAATTCCTTATCATAGCGCGTAATCTTGGTCCACCAGGGGTTGATATATGCGCGAAGAGCAAGTGCGATAAAGTCGTATAGCTCAGCCTGGAGTTCCGGAGGCACATTTGGTGCAGCGAGCAGTGGTGGGAGGTCACCAGAGTGGTTAGGAAAGAGGAGACGGCGAGCAAGAGACTGTGGAGGTCTTGAGGCGGTCGTTGAGCTGATGCTGGCCTGGCCTGTGCGCTGTCTGGTCAGCGACGCCATCGGCAACGGAGGACATGAGGTCGCTGCACAAGGGATAGGTGAGAGTCACGTGGCTCGTTGCCTCCTCTTTGCAGTGATACTCATACAATGCCGCATCACTTTTAGATTATTTTATTCTTTTCTTTCCCGTCTTCTTGCTTCAGGACTGCTGCCGCTCTCTCTGTCTCGTCGCTCCTTTCTTATACCGCTCCCTTGCCTTTCGATGGTCGACCCTCCTGTTCATTTTTCACGGCGCTCATCTGACAATCCACACCCAGGCCTTTCTCACCAGACCTTCATCATCGTCATCGTCTGCGCGGCCGTCGGCGGCCTCGTCCTAGTTATCTTCCTCTACCGCGCTATTAGGTCATGCCGTTCCCGAAATATTGCCCCCCTTCCCCCCATCCAACCGCTCGCCCACCACCGAGAGCACCAGCTCGCACAATTCGAGGCCTCTCTCCGTGCACAAACCTACGATCCTTCCTTCCTCGCTGCACCTCCACCCCTCCGTTCACCCCTTGGTTCGCCCTCTCCCCGTGGAAGCAACGTTTCTCTACTCGGGAGTTTCTCGAGCCCAAATACCACATATACACCCACTGGCGAAGGGTCTGAAGAATTTAGCAACCTCACACCACTCGAACCTGCCACACCACTTGCTGTCCCAAACCCATCATTCTCAAGCTCGATACCCGGTTCTTCGTCTTCTGTCAACTTAAATGATGGTCCCCTGCAAGCCGATGCGAATAGCGGTGGACGTTCGGCTTCGACTTCGGCCCCATCATCCCCTTCGAAACATCCCAAATCCCTTAGTCGGCTCAACCGAGATGATCAATCCCAACCCCATCACCACCGACCCTTATCTCTTGCTTCGTCGCTATTGCGCATCAACAGTCGGCGAGGTTTACCTCACGGACCACACAGCCAGGTACAAATTATTCTGCCTGCACCACTGGCGCCAGAAGTTACTGCCAACACTGCACGACCGAGACCATTTGAGAGTGCTTCAGTCGCTGACCGTACGAGTATGGTGGATCGATGGGTACCCGCGAGCCGGGACAGCATTTGTGTGTTGATCATCAATATATATTGTCCCTACTGCAACGCTAATCGTGTCTTAGTTGACGCTTCGACAACCCATGAATCATATAGCGCGTCTGCGTCGAGTCTTACTTCTCCCCAGACACCTCGAAAGGCCTCGTCAAGTCCAAATGGGTATATGACGAGCAATTCCCAGATCAATCAACGCCCGTATCCATCAATGACATCCTTGAGCTCCCATGTGGAAGGAGAACACCCACCACCAGTACCCCGGGTGCCATCGATATACGGCAAGGGTGAGGGGAATGGGAAAGATGAAAGAGACAGGAGACGGAAGCTGAGCAAGAGTCGAGTAGAATAGTTGAATCGATCTATATTAGACGAGATGGCGTGGTAATCTTATCTTGCCCAGACTTATCTCACGCCCTCCACTTGGAGTCCCTCAGAACTCAACAATGTCTGCTGTCCATCATCCCCCGAACGCACCCATCCTCATCTCATTGCAGCACACTGACGCTCTCGTCAACGACCTCGCTGCCTTTGTCACTAAGGCCCAGAGAGACGCCATCGACAAAAAGGGCAGATTCACCATTGCCCTCTCAGGCGGATCTCTTCCAAAGCTCCTCCGTGGTCTCATTAACCGCGATGGCGTGAAATGGGACAGGTGGTTGGTACACAGTCGTTTCCCTTGCTCGATGCGGTCTCAAAAATACCTAGGCATGTCTTCTACGTTGACGAGCGGGTGGTCCCTCTCGACCATCCTGATTCAAATCACAACGCCTGCAATCAAGTCCTGTTCTCCCATGTCCCTATCCCTACCGAGCAGATCCACACCATCGATACAAACCTCTTGAACGACCTCGAAGAGCTCTCTGACGCATACGAAAAGGCGCTCATCAAAGAGTTTGCACAGAAAGACGCAGCGCGTTTCCCCGTCTTTGACCTCATTCTGCTTGGCATGGGACCTGATGGTCACACTGCATCACTCTTCCCGGGTCACGAGCTTCTAGCTGAAGAAGACCGCTGGGTGGCTTACATCGAGGACTCCCCCAAGCCTCCGCCGAAACGTATCACACTGACGTATCCGGTCATCAATCATGCAGCGCGCGTTGCGTTCGTTGCAACTGGCAAGGAGAAACAGGATGTTTTGAAACAAGTATTGGACCAACCCGAGCTCGGCTTGCCTGCAGCACGGGTGAGGCCAAACTATCCGGGACAACTGTATTGGTTCGTGGACGATGCAGCAGCTGCTAAGGTGGAGTATCCCAGAACGCCATTGAAACTGTGAAGAGAGAGGAAAGAGAGACTATATTATTAGCGAATGTATTATGGATACAACGTTTTTTGATGGACAGCGGAGATTGTTTCCAGATATGTCTTGATCTTGCAACAATAGTCTGGTGCAAACGAGGCAAAAGCCAAAATGTCCATCCACCAACTATTCTACGCCACCTGATACACATTCTCTCCGCACGGCCTCTGAAATCTTCAATTCGTTCCACGTTATAAACAACCCACAGCTGCTTTTTGATGGACCAGCCCAATGGCCTCATCTCTCGTCTTCGACCCCTCTGACCTCGACTATGCACACGTCTCCAACGTCATTGTCCGCACAGTCCAGGGGTCGCTGACCCCCAGGATTCAGAGCGGGAGGGGAGATACCATGCTCGTCCCCAAGTACGTCTCCAGGTTTTATCGGGATTGCATCCCCGTGAGTGGCAACTGGTTTCTTTGCATGACCAACCACTAACAGCGATTTTAGTGGCTAATTTATTCCCTCGAAATCAAGGGGAATTATCCCGGGAAGGTGCCAAAGTCCGTCGTGGCCATAATTTTCCCCAAGGGAGCAAAAGCTCGCGAGTTGTTGGTGCGTCATCCATGGGTTCTTTTCAACAAGTATCCACGGCACTGACGATATCTGACGTGTCGCCTGCAGCTTACCAACACCCAAGCCGTGCGGAGCATACTTGACTGGGCCGCCCCCAAGATCTACGGTAACTCTGTCGAGTCTGATCCAAAGAGCTACAACGCCGTCATCATCGAGGATGTACGTTCAACTTTACAATCTTTTTTTTTGGCACCCACGAGACTCAGTGAAGGTTTACAACAGGTCGAAAGCGCGGGTCATCCTCTCAACACCATTTGGCCCGAACTAACTGACGACCAGAAAAAAGCTGTCCTTGACAAAATAGCCGACATCCTCTGTACGCCCATCCACATCCGCCCTCCAGCCAACATGCAAGCCCAACCCTCACAACGTCCCCCCACATCCTCCTCCGCTTCTTCTTCCGGACCCTCGACCTCCTCCGTCAGATTGCATTCCGACAACTTTGGTCGCGCACCACTACCCTACACGAACCTCGACCGTTTGCGTAAAGCATACACCCTGCTTTATTCCGGGTTATTCCACCCCAACGGCGAGCCAGACCAGGCCGCTTTTAGGAAACGGTTCAAAGAGTTTGACACATACGAAATGTCCCCTCAGGAAATAGCACGCGTCAAAACTCTCAACACGCTCCTACAAGAACATATGAGTGAATTTGCGGGTGGTAATTTCTTGCCGCCCCATATCTCGGGCGTGACAAAGGGGCCGTTCAAAGATGCCAAAGAGAGGAACAAATTCCGCGAGAGGGAACTCGTGGTGCGGACGATTCTGTCAGAGAACCTGTTCAGGTTGCAGCATAAAAGTATGCAGATGTCATTGTTCGTGGTTATGATCGAACAAGACGGAACGATCAAGTCTGTCGTTCTGACGCAATGGGAAAAGGCGTATTATGCCCCTATATGGGCTTCGTGTCAGCTGCCATCGTGGCTTGAGCCTCTTGACCCAGAGTTGGAAGGCTTGGCGATGCCCCTGGAGGAGATGACGATGTGGCGGGAGTATTTGGTGTACAATTTGATGTTGAAGAAGGAGAGGTTGCCGAGGAGTTGGTTGTGGTTCGTCGCGTATGTGTATGGAGAACTCGAAAGGCATTTCGAGATGATTATGACTGCGACGTGGGTGTCGAACGCCAAGACAGAGCCATGGTTGAAACGCGTGCTGGAGGAGGCAAAGAAGAAGCGGACGTCGGAATACAAGAAGGGGTCGGATGCGACCTTCACGCCCATGGCCGGGATAAAGACGATGGACGTCAATTTCTCGGAGTTGTTGGGCAAGTGGATGCCCTTTGCGAGGAAATTTGTCGTCGATGAAGGGCTGTTGACTTTGTAGTCAACGACAAACCATGGCTCTATGCTGAGGCTCGGATGCTGGACAGACTACTCTGTATGCGATCTGCTTCGTGCTTAATTCTGTCCAAAGTGTACTGTGTATTTCTGTATACGTAGTTCGCAGCGTCGCCCCGCTTTGCTGTAATCTGTAATCAATCTGAATACCACTTAATTCTTGTTACTACTTTTCCTCTAATCTTTAGTGGGTCCTAGTTTGGCCTATTCACTTACCCCTAATATGGCTGCATTCTGATAAGAACACCGATCATCCACTTCGAACACTTTTGACATGAGAACATGATCATCCGACTTCTGCTGATGATCATGCTGAAGCTGATGCTTTTGGACGTGGGTTTCTCCATGGACTCGCAAGTATCCACTGCATCAGTCCGTGCGCAGTAGACGACCCTTGCATATGATTAACTACATTTTACTGCTTTCACGGCAGGGTGAGCGTATCATTTCACTCAATGCAAGATTCGACTGACTGAGGACACCCGGTTCCAGGCAAGATTAGGCTAGCAAAATGGTATACTACGCTCCACGGCAAGACCAAGTCCACCATTATCCGCGACATAACACAATTGGTCTTGAATCGGAAACCTAAGATGTGTAACGTCCTGGAATATAAAGGTGAACAATTGCAAGTCGTTCGACGGTTCCCCTCCCACTCAACCCAAGCTATTCATTGGTGAATTATATTATATTACCTAGGCAGAAAGGTGGGTAGACGAATACGGACCAGATTCCTCTCCTTAATCTTCTCTTCCCCTCCCTCCAGGTCGTCTACAAACGCTACGCATCCCTATTCTTCATTGCAGAGATAGACTCTTCAGACAACGAACTCACGACTCTCGAAATTCTTCACCGTTACGTTGAGATTCTGGACCGGTACTTTGGCAACGTACGGGTCCCTTTAACGGAACTCCAAACTTTTGTCTAACACATACACAATCAGGTCTGCGAGCTGGACCTGTGAGCCCCGTCGTCCTATCCCTTGCAGATACCGTCAAACCTAACAGCGCGAAAGGATATTCAACTTTGACTATGCTTACTTTGTCGGTCTTATTTCGATTCTGACGTAGATCCATCCCACTGAACTAGCTCACGCGTAGATTCTGGACGAGCTGATCCTCGGTGGGGAAATTCAAGAATCCTCGAAAGCTGGGCTAATGGAAGCGGTAAGCTTTCGCTCCCCACCCAATCTTCAATGCCGAGGCTGATCGGCCCCTCAGCTAAAAGGTTGGAGGGCGAAGGAAACCGACGATCTGATGAGAGCACAAATACAAGATGCCGGGTTGATGTAATATACAGTTATTGGTATGATATGATACGTGGTACAAGGTAGTTAGGCGTTGTGTAGAGTAACGGGTTCGAGAGCATGGATCATGGCAAGATAGGCAACAAGTAGCCTATGGCCCAAGAAACAAGAATTTAATTTTTGCGCTTGAAGAAGTCGTCTTGGAAATTGAAGCGGTAGGGCGTGACGGCTTCGACCTGGGTGAGTTTGTTAGCGGGAGTCAGAATATGGATTGGAAGGGGCTACGAACTGAGGTAGGCGGGGAGGTCTGATCCTTCTCTCCCTTGACGATTATAAATCGCCGGTACTCGTACAAAATCGCGGGATGGCGTTGGATGGCGATGACATCGCGGTTAACACTCTGCTGCACCGCGCCCACCCAGTCGTTTTGGTGCACGTTGGCACATACGGAGTTGAAAGCAGCAGTCCCAACAGAGAGAGCGCCGAGTGTATCCACGGTGCGACAATAGTTACGGATCCAGGACTTTACATTCTCGACGGAGGCTGTTGACTCTGGTGGCGCAGTAATGAGTGCGATTTCTCCGTCAGCAATGAGTGTGAAAAGGGTGTGGTAGGCGAATAGTTGGCTATTTGATCACACATTCATGAGCCTAATCAATGCAGGGAAAAGAAGGGGAAACTGCGGACCCTTGTCGCTCATATGATATCAGAGGATCTTGGCCCTTGCACGCAGAATCTGCCAGGTACCCAAGGCAAGCCGGTGAGATGAATGATATCCATAGAGGGTGCTCGTTGATCTTTCGGATAAGTTGTATTGTTCCGGCGTAGTTCTCAGTGAAGGCACTTGGGTAAAACGTAACGACGCCGCCTACGAGATACAGGGAGTCAGATAGATGGAATATAGCAGGCGGCATACCGCGCACCAATTGGATAGATCTCACGAACCCCCCACATATATCTTGGCACGTTTCCATCCGTTCCGTAGGAGTAGAACCGTATATCCAGCGAAATTCTCTTATGCGTCAAAGGCGATCGATGGAAATTTCGGATAGACCCCACATGAACAAACACGACCCGCAACCTGAGGTCTTTCCTCGAGTCATGGTGTTTCCACTCCTGCGCCTGACATCCCTCCAAAATCGCCTTGAGCATCTCGTGTTCAATTGGCTCGGACTTGTCATACCCTCTTTCACATTCATGGTAGATCGCATACTGCCTGAAGTTGGTAGTTAGCCACTCATAGAGGTCTGGTGGGAATTTGAGTGCGCGTAAGGCGAGTTGAAGAGTAAAATTATTGCGTAGTGATTGGGACCAGTCGAATCTGGGTCCTGGATGTCCTTCTTGTAGTTGTTTGCGATTTTCGAAAGCGGGTCCTAGGCTCGCCTTTGCGGGTATAATGTCGCTGAGAGCTAATCGCGACTCCTCTTGGTAGGATCCTGGATTAAGTATCCATCCGTGAAGTGAGACAATCAAACCATCTGCCGCTTGCTTAGTGACTTCTGGCGGTGCCCCTAGTTGCCTCGCCAGGTCTTTGAAGGAGGGAGAAAAGATCAAGAGATGGCCAACGACGTTCCTCTCATACCACACGGGCACCAGGACAACCTGTTTGCGTTGAGCCCGATCCAAAGGTGAGCGAGCAGTGCACCGACCTTTTCATGCTTGGCCATAAAATCCGCAACGACCTTGAAATTCACCGATGAGTCACCATCGAGGGGCGACAACGTAGCAAATTGGTCTGGGGATTTGCAAGCCTCCAAGAAGATCGGAACGTCTGACAAGTCATGGAACGAAATGAAGTTCAGCCGGTCCATGGGATCGAACGTCAGGTGGATGCGCATCCCGCGAGGTTTTGGTATAGTGACATTGGTGCAAACGACCGTGCCGATCAGCTCTTCTTCGTCATTGGCTCCAAAAGTAAACAATGGGCCTTCCCACTTCCATTTTTTGGGGATCCTAGATCGTGGATGAGAACATTAATCGTCATTAGACTCGACTTAACTTACTTTGGTATGCTTAGAGTTTTACGTCCAACCAGTGCAGGAGGCGGCTTTGGCTCAAACGCCGGCTCAGCTGTCGGCCTGGGCAGTTCGCACCATCAACAAAGCAACGATAACCGGAGATAATAGGAAACACAAACTCGAGAGGGGCAGCGAACCTTTTGGTAGTCAGGACAAAACTCTAAGTCAAGAGGCATAAAGCATACCCAGGCATTGATTCAGTTATTGATGATAAGAATTCATCAACAGCAGGGTCGAAAGGATGTCTGCATGGGGTGCGTAAGAAACCGACTTATGTGGGAGCATCAGGACCTACTGGGGTAGTTGTGGGGAGAAAGAAGGTCGTTCCATGGGCGATTCCATTGCCACAGGAGACATTCTCGGTATTGTGTCGCTTAGGATATTCGAAGGGGGATGCTCATTCATAGGGGATGCGTTCAGAGCATTCAACGTCAATTCTGACTGTTTGATCGTAGGTGATTCCATTGTCGACCCATCAGGAACCCACACGGTACTCGTTGACCCCTTCTTGAACCGCAAATTGTCTGGAAGGTTAGAGGTGGATTTCGTGGACAATGCTTTTGTTTTGGCATCCTTGGGATTGATAGGCGCCAATGCTGACCATGAAAGCCTTTGCTTTGTGGAGATGCCTGACGCAGGGACAGCAAAAGTTGGGCTTTCACTGAGCTTGTGTGGGTTCGCTAGATGCCGCGGGATTTTCGGTGGGATAACAGGACTCGGCTTTGCACTACTGGATTTGGTGGAGGACGAAGCATAGATTGTGGATGGTTTACGCTCGGGCGCTGGCGGTATGTCGACTTTTGATTTTGGAGAAGGCACAGTAACTTCTTCGGATAGGTCAACCGAGAACAGTGACGACGGAGAATCCGGGGGAGGTTCTTCAGCTGCCTTTTGCTTCCCCTGGAATGAGATGAGCCCCGATTCCCGGAAATGCATCCGAGAGGCGCACCTTGTCAACCTTGTCAACTGGCGATGCAGGCAATTCGGGTGACTTTGACTCTGGTTGAGTTTGCGGCTGTCGTGCTTCTTTACTGCCCGACTCGTGGGTTGTCCTAACTTTTGATATTCTAGACTTCCGTCTTTTGGGCCTGTCAAGAGTCTATCAAATTGACTGTGAGGTTCAATATGAAAGCTACAGAGGAAAAGACCTAACCTCTTCATCGGAAGACAACAGTCCCTCGTCAACTTTCCTCTTGCTAGGAACTTTTGATTTCGACTTCCGTACAGCTAAAGGGACGTCACTACCCGCTTCTGAATCCGACTTTGCAATGCGGGGTTTCTGAGAAAGTACCTCAGGCAATCATCCTTCGCAAAGTGAAACGAAAAGCTCGCGTACTTTGTGCTTTTTCTTCGATCGTCCGCGATGCTTTGGGGGAGGCGAAATGGCTTCTGGACCTGATTCATCGGATGCAGCCTGAGCAGCTTCCAGTGCCTTGCGTTGTTGTGTCTATTTTCACTGGCATGGATTCCTTGTGTTTGTCTTCGACAAGTATGAGTACTCACCTCGGCACGACGCTCGCTTTCCTTCCTAGCATACTTTTCTCTCTCTCCATCACTCAAACCCTGCCAAAAGCGCTTCTTTTCCGCCACTAGGGTAGGATAAGCTTAATTATCCCGAAGATCCAGCGATTGTGGTGCTAACCAATCCACTTCGTGCTAGGCTCGCATACCGTTCCTTCGGGGTAATCTTCGTCATCTATGCCAACATCATCCCAGAAGCTCTCAACAAGGCGACCACATTGCGCGAGGTTTCTCGCGGGTTCCCAACTATTACGTCGTTCAGAGTCAGCGATACGGTGAAAACACAAAGCATCCTCACGTATTGGCGTCGCTATCGTATCCAGCCCACTGGTAGACGTTATCAACGGCGCATCAGGAACGAAGTCTCGCTGGAATGTTTACCTTCACGTAGTATTCCTTTCACCATGTCATAAGCTCGAGCCGTTTAATACCAAGACATGATTGAAACTTACCCATTGTTGGTCTGCCCTCTTGCCAAGGGCACCTTCAGGAACCCGAGCCTTCAAGATGAGTTCTAGAGGTACAGACGAATGAATAAGTCCGACAGCAAAAACATTAGAGTCGTACCGACTGTATATATTCCGGCATCTTCATCCGATCCCGTGGCGCTTTCTACATGCTTGCGTTTCTTGGATTTGCGGTTTGAGCCCATGATAGAGGCGGCACCAACAACGCGTCGGAATCAAGTGGATTGGTGCAAGTCAGAGGGTAAGAGGGTTAATCAGAGCAAGGATTGCTTGTCGCGTTCAATAAAGTAAATAGCCATCACTAGAATAACCCTGATTGAATCAGAACAGGGTATACCAAGTCATGCTTCTCACGCTCCCAAGGGCATAGCTGGAGTCCGGGCATAAGGGTTTCGTTACAAGATTGCACATAGCTAACGTCGTGAACAAGTAGATACATATAAACTTATAGTGACAGGGGAAGAGTCCAATATGATGCGCGCCCATCAGTCAGGCATAATCTTCATGAACGGTGTACGTTCTATGGTCTTAACATGCACATGGACCGCTAGCCTGAGGTGTGTCAGGTCGGAGTGGTATGCTGTCCTGGAACTCTTCGGGCCTGGAGGAACAAGAGACAACGTGAGAGGTTGGAAGAGCAAATAAGCACTGAGCAAGGACTGACGGAAGTTCAGCATCTCGTTCCAGGGCATTCTTGGCAACGGTGACGAATGCCTGTTCCACGTTGATAGCATCTTTGGCGGATGTCTCAAAGTACGGTATATTGCCCTTGTCCTGGCACCACGCCATAGCACGTTTCTGTGATACCTATACAGCATACACTGAGCCTGGGCCTCCCCAAAGCCTTCTTATATGCGCCAGAAACGCACCTGTCTCTTCCCTTCCTCTACGTCAATCTTGTTCCCTAGCAGCACGAATGGGAAGCTGTCTGGATTATGAGGCCCAGCTTGAATCAGGAACTCTTCCCGCCAACTGTCCAGGGCGTCAAAGGACTTTGCGTTGTTCACATCATATACCAAGACACAACAGTCAGCGCCGCGGTAAAATGCGACCCCTAGAGACTGGAAACGCTCTTGACCAGCTGTGTCCCATAGCTGTATCCCATGTATCAATACTCCAGCTTCGTGTTACGGAAATCCGAAAGACGCACTTGCATAGTTGCAACCTTATCTTCCACTACCACTTCCTTTGTAAGGCTGTAGAGGGCGTTAACCAACGTTGCTAGTGGGATCGAATACTCAGGGCTGACGTACAAGTCTGCACCAATAGTCGCCTTGTACTGGTTGTTGAACCTCTTGTTCACATACTGGTTCATTAGTGACGTCTTGCCGACGCTGTGTGGAATGATAAGTCCGTGCCCATGACGTCGGTTGCAGCAAACTCACCCACTATCACCGAGGATAATGACCTAGGGGCAGTGTCAGCCACAGCACCTGGAATGAAGATGTGACAGACCTTCAAGCATACTCGACCCATAGTAGTAAGAGGAAGGATGAAGGTGACGACTGGTGATGAAAGTGAGTGGAGAAGCCCGGAATGAGGGCGGGGATGGTGTAATGAAGCGCTCGGAAAGAGGGTTGAATGTTACAGCTGATGCTTCCATTTGCGTCGCATGGGGATAGAACATCGCGACTGCGCTCGACACTCCGAGAACACCCATCAATTTGTGTCCTGATGTCATCGCAGAAAACGGGTATGTATTGTAAATAGTAATCGTATGCACCGGAAAACGAGTACAGACACGTCGTCAGATCATGGTCGACAAATGCAAAATTCATAACGTTATGTGACAAAAGAATTAGAGCATGAAGAACAAGGTAAGACATTATGGCGAATGTATAAAGTCAGAAATCGTTGGTTCACCAGCCGCATGACGCTACCAATGCCCAGTGTAACCTCGAAGCGCTTAACAATTGCACCCGTAGCTCTGCGAGCTCTCCGAATCAAGCTGAATTGGATCAGGATAGTCGACATATCTAGGGGCGACACATTAGCTCGACTGTTTAGGCGTGGAACATAATGATTCACGCACAGCTGCTCTTCTGCTTCTTGCTGCAAGGCGTTCTTCGCCACAGTCTGGAATGCCTGTTCTACATTTATCGCCTCCTTGGCAGACGTCTCGAAGTAAGGAATATTGCCTTTCGACTGACACCAGGTCATTGCGCGTTTCTGGGTCACCTATAGGGGAATCAGTATGGAACATACAACATGAGGCAAGCCACACTAACCTGACGCTTGCCTTCCTCTACATCAATCTTATTCCCCAGAACTACGAACGGGAAGTTCTCCGGATCATGTGGGCTTGCCTGGATAAGGAACTCGTCGCGCCAACTGTCGAGTGTCTCGAACGATTTCGCGCTGTTTACGTCGTACACGAGCACACAGCAGTCCGCCCCACGATAGAATGCCACACCGAGTGATTGGAAACGTTCCTGACCCGCGGTATCCCAGAGCTAGTGTTGCGGCAGGTCATTGATCACCAATTCACTTCCAGATTATCAAAACCAAACCACACCTGCATAGTAACCTGCCTGTCGTCGACGATGACTTCCTTCGTGAGGCTATTGAGGCACAGCAATTAGGTTGCAGGCCATGACGAAATCCAGGGGGTGGAACATACAAATCAGCTCCAATGGTAGCCTTATACTGGTTGCTGAAGCGCTTGTTCACATATTGGTTCATGAGAGAGGTCTTCCCGACACTGCAGAAGCAATTGCATATTAGAGAGCGGAGCTCAAGGCAGGGAACCAAGGGCAGACCCGCTGTCTCCGAGAATGATAACCTGATACAGCCAGGAGTGAGTCACCTTGTAGGCGTCAAGTTAATTAACACCATACCTTCAAGAGTACACGACCCATATCAGCAGCGGATGAACAGACAGAGATACAAAGATAAGTTGAGTAAGAAAGTAAGGGTGAGGAAAGTAGTGGACGTCGAGAGGATGAAGGGGTGCGAGCAGCCAGTGCCGGATTGGGAAGTTCAAACTCCGCACCAAAGCAGTCTCGCGTTCCCCGTCAATCAGGCTCTAGCCTACTTCCAGATGGCTGAACCCTCATGGCAAGAGCTCCTCCGTCTCCGCCTCATCGAACGCGACGCAAAGGAGTCCTCCTTTTCTTCTATCATCGAGCAGTGTCTGTGTCTTCACTTCTTTCCGTTTCTTTAGATTAACCACTTCTCTCATTCAGATCGTCGACTCGCTCAGCAGACCAAACTACTCAAGGAACGCAATGCAACGTTGCTCAGAGCGGTAAATTCTGTCAAGGCCAGCCCAAACAGCACAGCAACTTCCGCTTCAGCATCTTCAGAAGAGTATGGCTTCCGTCTCATCAAACACAGCCCTCTGTTCACCTTGTTATCAGAAATCCCATCCGCGCGGCGTACCTCGCCTCTCTGGAGTCTCAAATATCCTCACTACGCGATGAACTGGCGACGGTCTATAAAACACAAGGCCAGAACGCCCAACGTCTGCTTGCCATGAACGAGACGTTACGGGAGAAGGAAGAACTCGCACGAATAGACTCTGAGAATCTCAGAAAGGCGAAGGATGAGATCGCGGTTCTGAAACGAAAGGTTGACCAACACACAGAATTGATGCAAGAAAAGGACAGGACAGTACAGGTACGTGGCAATCTATCTAACATACCAGTCTCTCACTCACCCGGTTGCTAGATTCTTCACGATGAAATCAGTACACTCCAACTGGAACTTGGACAGATTGAAGAGCGTAATCAGAACCTTCAGAAGGACAATGCCAAGCTCTTGCAACGGTGGCTGGACGCAAAGCAGGCAGAGGCCAACAAGATGAACGAAGCAAATGCGTTTTACGAGGACATGCGCTCCCGACATCAAGCCTCCATAACTCGGAATGGCACTGATGGTTCTGATGGATCCCACTCGAGCTCGGGAAAAGGGGAGCTGAAGACCAATCATCAAGTGACGGAGACACAGGATGGGACACTGTCTCCAACACTGAAGACGGTGAATCTGACTCCGAATGGTTGATTGTAGATGATTGAATATTTAGTTTTCCCTGGTTCCGGGATCCTTGTTGCATTCGTCCATATACCCCCTAATCTCACATATCTTATGTACCTTATAATGATCGAAATTCCGGTTCCTGAGTATCTTACCACGTATGATTCAGTGGTCAAGTGAAGCCAATGTATTGGAAGAAAGATAAAAAAAAAAAAAAGGGATTCTGGTGATCAAGAGATACATAGAGGGGGGGAGTATAGACAAGGGAGAAAGGTGAGGAAATCAACATTTGGGACAAGCTGTGTAAACGCTACAGAGCATATTTGTTACGCCGATCAACTATAACAATGACCATCTTATATCACTACTCAGCAAGAACAAGACAATGCAAAGGAATGACAGGGTGGCGGATACAATGATAATAAAGGTAGTGACTCAGCAAAAAGATATTTACGCTTGACCGGGCATGGAGGCGTCGGTAGCACCCTGTTGACCAGCTGCTGCCTGTTGGCCATAATAACCTGGGCACCGAAGTCAGCATTATTTCTCAGATTACAAGCAGAAATAACTTACCACCCCAGTAGTTAGAATAGTAGGAGTTGGGATCAGCACTACCCCATTGGGCTTGGCCAGCTTGGCCAGCAGCCGCATTAGGATCAGCAAGCCCTTGTTGGGGAGCACCAGTCAACCCTAGAGCCGCGGCGCCTGCCGCTGGTTGGGGCATCCCAGGCGATGCAGCGCCGGGTGCACCTGGCTGTCCTGCGGCTTGGCCTGGGAATCCTGGATAGGCACCGAATCCGTACTGGCCGTAAGTGTTGGGCTGAGGCATTCCATACATAGGCTAAAATCAAGATGAGAAACTGCCGATCGTCAGGCAGACAGAAACACACACCATACTAGC
This sequence comes from Podaxis sp. C-F-92630, assembly GCA_018524945.1. Taxonomy (NCBI): domain Eukaryota; kingdom Fungi; phylum Basidiomycota; class Agaricomycetes; order Agaricales; family Agaricaceae; genus Podaxis; species Podaxis sp. C-F-92630. Next base: position 27,342 of record JAEUWS010000980.1, read on the forward strand.
ATAAGGGGCTGCGGTAGTGGTGGGGCTCATCGCAGCCGGTTGTGCTGCGGCTGTTCCATCAGCGCGATCCTTGCCCCAACTACATTTGATGGGCCTTCCATGAACCATCTGTCCTTGCAACTGGACAATAGCCATAGCGGCGTGTTCATGAGTATCCAACTTGACAAAGGCAAAGCCGCGATCAGCCTGCATGCGAATTTCTGAGAGGTAGCCGATGGATTGGAACAACGGAATCAAATCCGCCTGAGTGCAATAGGGGACAAGGTTGCCAACGTAGACCGTGGTGTTGTAAGCAGGGGTTTGCTGGACGACAGCTTCATAGGAAAGCGGTCCACCCTGGAAGTTGATAGGGGCGGGTGCTCCACCAGCACCACCAGCAGGACGGGGAGATTGCACAGCTGTGGCGCCGCCTTGTGTTTTTTGGTTGGCCCAGTTGACACGGATGGCACGAGACCCAAGCCATTCGCCATTCATGGTCGCGATGGCCTGCTCGGCATCGGTCTTATCGCGGAAGGCAAGGAAACCGTAACCACGAGACTTCCCGGAATTCATGTCCCACATAACTCTAGCGTCGGACAGAGTTCCGAAGGCACTAAAGGCCTTTGCGAGGACCTCGTCGTTGACTTCGGGGCTAAGATCACCAACGAAAACGTGGTAGTGGCCGGAAGTGTCCTCCTTGTTCTGTTGACCTTGATAAGCCCAGTTTACTCGGATTTCTGTGTCAAAAATTTTGCGGCCGTTGAGAGTCTGCAGTGCGGTCTCGGCAGAACGCATATCCATGTACTCCACGAAACCGTAGTTGAGACCGCCGTGTTGGTAGTTGCGGTCTGGAATGATTTTGACGTGTTGGACGGGCCCGGCGACAGCAAAAATCTCTGTCAGCATGTACTCCGTTACGCGGGGACTCAAGTTTCCAACGTAGAGGTGAGCCCGTCGCTATATAGAAAAAGGGGACGTGCGATAATGTCAACAGACAAGATCAGCAAGGGATGCTGTAGCTACGGAGATACTACCACGTACCGGAGCCTCCGCTGGTCCTCCCATACCCATTGGATTCATGATTTAGAAAGATGAAAGAAATGAGACCTATGAAACTAGATTAGAGGGCGCAGCGGGAAGGGGGGAATAATGCACACGAAAGACAGGGAAACAGGAGCCAGTATAGGATAGAGAAGTCCGTCAGAGGAGAGGAAATAGACGAGAGGAGAGAGGAAAAAGAAAAAGAGAAGATACTGAGAGACAGACGATGACAGTCAAGAGCAAAGCAAGGCCTAACTATCGTGGGAGTTATCTGATCACATAACCTCACCAACCCGGAAATCTGACGTCTTGTCCTTACTCGCCCCTCCGTATCTAGTAATCCAACCGACGCTGGTCGCGCCGCACAAAGCCAGCTTCTATTTATTCGTAGGCACATTCAATAGTACATTACCACCACTGCTGGGGATATATGTCACGTTCGGGTTACCCGCCAGAGACTGCACAATCGCCTTGCTCGCCTCAATTTTTCTCAGTGCTACAAATGCATCGCCCGCCTTTTCAAGAGCGCGAGAAATCGTCGCGGCGGCCTCAGCTTCTCCCTCAGCACGAATGACAGCTGCCTGTCGTTCTTGCTCGGCCTATTTAATGGCGATAAGCACACGCTCAGGTTCCAGACTGCCGCACCGCTCACCTTCTCGACGATGAATTTAGCACGCTCAGCATCTGCGAGGATCAGTCGGGTCCCGTTGAGAGTCGAGAATGAGTACAATTACCTTGTTGCGCGATTTGCTTGGCTTCAACAGCTTGGGTGAATTCCTATCCTCTGAGGGTCAACCATCACGTAGCCTCAACAGACAGGGGGGTTACGAACCTTGCCGAACGTAAGGTGGGTGATGGAAACGTCCTCCAACTTGATGTTGAACTCCCCAGCACGTTGAAGAAGATCGGCACGGATGCGGGAAGAAACCTGCATCCAATGGCATTCATGTAGTTCCAACGGATTCAAAAGACCAGGTGTTGACCCACCACTTCACGCTGGGTAATGAGCTCCGCTGCATCAAACTGGGCCACAATACTCTTCAAAACCTCATTTCCAATTGAGGGCAACACCCTCTCGTCATAGTCCATGCCAAGGCTCTGGTAAATTTTGGGGAGGTGCTCGACGTCGGGTCTTGACAGAACACGTAGGGTAATAGAAACCATTTGCAAATCTTTGGATCCCGTTGTAGTGGATATGTTCTGCAGGAGTTATGAGCAACTCCGAGAGGACACAAAGAACTCTTAGCTTACTCGAGGCTTGATGCGACAGTCATAGAGGATAGCACGCTGCAACCAAGGAATGAGGAAGTGAGTGCCTTCTCCCGTAGCCTAAGCTCTGAATTAGTTTACAGCTCATTTAGAAAACGAATTTTGAGAGAAATACCCTGTCCTTTACACCAGTAAAGCGATCGAACATAACTGCACGGTAACCCCCTGGAACATCATAAATACTAGCTTGCACAATGGCAGCAGCAACGCCAAGTGGCACTTTATCCATGTCAGTCCAATCCCCTCGTATACTGCATAAATACCCACCTAGCAGTCGAGTGGCATGGTTTGCAAACGCCATGGCTTAGTCGAGGGAAGAATGTGCTGAAACAGAGGCCAAAGCCCTAACGTTGAACCAAACAAACACCAACGCGCTGCTTCGGCCGGCACGCTTCGTCACTGAATAACTGGCCGGAAACCCAGGCACCTTCAATGTCTTGCATACGCAAACGACCACTTTCCGAGAACCACACGGCGTTTATCATGTCCGTAGCTATTCTAAGGGAACATCACCTCGCCGCTCGCCTTCCATCCTCGCAGAGTGACTACCAAATTGCATCGCCCGTTTCTTCCGAGCGCTAGCAAGCTCCAACCCAACCTTTTTCATAGCCAACCTCAACAACATTTTATCCCCTAAGCCAACTTTTAGTCGAGGATCCATCTTGTGGTGTACTGGCAACCCTGCTAGGAAGGCAACAACATCAAGAGACAGGAAAGGATGTCGCGTCTCTTTTCCATGAGAAGACATAATGCGGTCATCTCGTCCAAGGTTCCTTGTTGGAATACGATCGATCTCGAGCTGCAACTATTGGCTCATGAATGGACAGCTCATAACCTTAGGATGGTTATCGCACCTCTTCAATGACTGCAGGCCATCCATCGGAGTTGAACGCAGACCGATGGCGTCCATAACCTCCGAGTAGCTCGTCGGAGCCCAACCCATTGAGTAATACACGAGCATGGCTGGTGTAGGGTTTAGGCTCCGCGCCCGTTACGCTCCTTATTGTGCCTGCACCCCTAGAAGCAAACCACAGCGCAAGAGCGAGACTCTAACAAGAACGTCAATCTCCTCTTGCAGCCCCATGGAGAATGCTCACAAGATCCATGACCGTCCGGCTCGGGAACATGATTGATTCTATCAAAGGCTTCACCCTCTGCGTTTCCTACGACCCACTTCGTTGGTCTTCAAACGCCACCGACTGCAATTGCAAACCTACCTGGTACGGTACATTGATCTCAACCTGTGGATTCCAAAAGTCAGCGACTAATCCCTGACCGAGGCACAACCTGCGGCCTTACGAAATTCCAAGTCCTTCCAGGACAGACCCTACGAAGCTCCTCGACTTCCTCCAAACCAGAAAGTCGATCAGGAACCATGTACGAGGTGTCATATTGCGTCGCGTGTCCATTCTGCTCCTGCTTCTTACGCTCGCGTTTGAGATGCTTGGGCAATGCATCAGGATTGCCTTCTAGTTGCACTCTGATCTTGCGAGGATTTTCGAAAGCGACGTTGAGTAAATCAATAGGTTCATCTTTGGGTATATGCCTGCGACAATGCTCAGCCAAAATCCCAATATCAAGAATGTGTGTACCTATCAGCAAAATAACAAAGCGCAGTCGAATCAATGCCGCCGCTAAATAGGATTGCCACTCTCGCCTCGCCTGGACTGTAGACAGATTAAGACCCCGAGCCAAAGGCCAAGACGGTACGAACCTCCGAGGAGGAATGTATTGCACCTGGAGCCGCACGCTCTTATCCAACTCGCTTATTAACCGATCGACCGAAACTTGTAGATAGTCAGGTACGTCATCGAGAGAAGTCAGTTCAGGAATATCTTTCCCGGGGATGTCCCTTTTCACTTGAGCAGGAATAGCCTATATCGCGTAGATGAGCAAGGCGGCCATCTGATAAAGGCCAAATCCAGTCACATATGGTAGTTCTTGATTTAATGAAACTGATGTCCTTGGAATTCTGTGGATGCAGCTCTCGTAGTCTGCTCCAAACTATCATTCCAATCTACATCAATAGAAGACTAATTCATAACGGAATGACTTACGTTTGCGCCTGTCATCACATCCGATAATCGAACGCAAAATATTGACCCCGTACCTACTTCCTCAAAGGAAAAAAGGTCCGTCTCTACGCCAGTCGATACCGACGATAGCACGAAGTATGGCCGATGGGAAGTAGGCAAGTGTACCAGTAACGACCTTCGGCCGAGAGGATCGCGACCAAAGTAGAGCGACTGGGAATTTTCCTTGACGGGGCTGTCAGTTCATGGTCGTCAGTCCTAACACTCGTCGTACATGATAAAACACAAAGGCATAACTAAATTGTATGAAGTGAGCTCAAACTGAAACTGTGAGATGACAGTGCATGTACGAACGGTCCCTCAATCCTTCCTAGCAGTTCGACAACCTTGTCACTGGCATCTGCCTGACACAACTCCCGAAAGAGCATCACTCCGTCATTGTCGTGGGCTGGTACCTTGAACCAATTGGATTTGATATCTTCGCAAACGAGCAACGAATTGAGCTAACCTCGAGTCCATCGAAAATCTATCTCAGGTGTCAGTAAACCTGCATCACTGGTAGATATTTGGATGCTGCATTCCTCTCCATTCCAACAGAGCACCGTCCCACCTTGGACATGGGGTTGGGTTACCGCTCCTTTTCCACGCAACTGAAGCTCAGACGCAAAGCATTCCAAAATCAGGTGCTGACACTGATTCGAGCCTACGGTCGAGGATTGCGAAGGAAGGGCAGTCCGAATTACGTTCTGTCTATCGGGGCCTATGATATTCCTCCATGGTGTCAGGTGTATCAACCACCCTTGCTGTTTTATGAAGACAAGACATACCACGGGCCACGTTATTGGTTTTGAGACGTTCAAATGCTTGGGATAGCTTGGATCCTTCCTCAGACAGTGAAAGATCCTGCGAACGGCATAGGGTCACACAAATGCCGCACATGATAACGAAGGAAGTGGAGGAGCTTTGAGCGAAACCAAAAATTGAGCAAGTTTGGTATTCCAAATCCGGCAACGCAATTGATTCTATGCACCAAGCCCTTTCACGAGCTGGTCAGGAAGAAGCAAGAGAACCATATATTCACTTCTGTAAAGTATCGAAGGCAGGATTCTAAATAGCGAAAAGATATATACTTTGTTCCCATACAAGGTGCAACTATGTGGTGTAGCTGGTTGCAGAAACATTGCCTCCGCGGCCGGTCCAGTTGACGTCTGTGAATACAGATTGAGTTTATATTGTTCCGCCAAGACGTTACCACAACTCACGAATGTCTTCTCCGGCCTTGAACCTGGCATTTTCCTTTCCGGGGAGAACTCGGAAGGTGTGGGCACCGAAGTAATCGCGCTAAGGTGAATGAGCAACCTCCTAATCCCAGAATCCAAAAGAAAGTCACCTGAGCTTGGAGGAGGTTGGCGGGGAGAATTTCACTCCTGTATCCATCAAAGAAGGCGAGGGCTGTGCTGAATGCCGGGGTGGGGATGCCCCAGAGAACGGCTTGGGCGATGATACGCCTCCAACCCGGCTGAGCGTTGTGAACGGCTGAGAGGGCAGTCAGTGGAATGATCACGTCGTTCGCTGAGCCACGTCACCCTTGTTGAAGAAGTCATCGAAGAGTAGTGACTCGAGTTTGGGGTTCTTCTCGTACGCAGCACTGATGTCGCTGAGGAAAACGCTCTTCAATGCCGTCAGCACAGTTGAGATAAGGATGTATCATGATTGCCGCCACCTTGATGATACAGCCACCACGCCACATTTTAGCGATGCCAGCATAGTTCAGGTTCCAGCCGATCTACATGCATGGTCAGATTAGCAAAACACAGATGTTCTTTTTTTGCACACCTCCTTGGCCGTCTCGCGCATGAGCATGAACCCTTGAGCGTAAGAGATAATCTTGGAGGCATAAAGTGCTTGTTCCAAATCGTCGATGAACTGCTTCTTGTCTCCCTTGAATGGTTCCTTCTGAGGACCAGAAATGACCTTGCTGGCACGCGTACGCTCGTCCTTGATGGCGGAGAGGCAACGAGCAAACACGGCCTCGCCAATCAAAGTGACTGGTTGACGTTAGTAAAGGTTGCTAGAGCTCAATGTTACAAACTCACCGGCTGTACCCGAGTCCAAAGCAGCAATAGCGGTCCATTTGCCGGTTCCCTTTTGACCAGCCTTGTCGAGAATCTTGGAAACAACGGGTTCACCGTCATCATCTTTGAACTTGAGGATATTGGCAGTAATTTCGACCAAGAAGGAGTCAAGGACGCCCTTGTTCCACTGGGCGAAGATATCCGAAATTTCATCTTCCGGAAGACCCAGTCCACGCTTCAAGATATCATAAGCCTCAGCGATGAGTTGCATGTCACCGTATTCAATACCTATGTCGCGTGGTTTTATGTGAGCAACAGCGATGCCACCAGCGCATCTTGCTCACCATTGTGTACCATCTTGACATAGTGACCGGAACCAGTCTCGCCAACCCAATCGCAGCAAGGAACACCATTAACCTGGGCAGCAGTCTTTTGGAAGATCTCCTTGATTGCTGGCCACGCATCAGGGTGGCCGCCAGGCATGAGAGAGGGGCCGTGTCGTGCGCCCTCCTCACCTCCAGAAACACCAGATCCAACGAAAAGGATACCCTTGGCCTCGAGTTCCTTGGTGCGGCGAATGGAATCGGGGTAGTGGGAGTTACCACCGTCAATGATGATATCACCCTTTTCAAGGTGGGGCACCAACTGAGCGATGAAATCATCGACAGCGGATCCAGCCTTCACGAGAAGGATGATTTTGCGGGGGCGCTTAAGCTTGGCAACGAGCTCTTGGATTGAGTGGGCGCCTTGAATGTTGGTGCCTTATCGCGCGGGAGTTAGATGAAGAGGTTTGTTCCAAATCGGCTATGGTGTTACCTTTGGCTTCATTAGCGAGGAAGTGATCGACTTTGCTAACAGTACGGTTGTATGCGACGACGTTGAAGCCTTTATCATTCATGTTAAGGATCAGATTTTGACCCTACGAATTTTTTTAGTACGGTGCGGTTGGTCGCAGACCATCGACACTCACCATAACAGCGAGGCCAATCAAGCCAATATCTCCGCTGGATAACAAGATCGGGCGTGTAAATCAGTATGACAATGGCTATAGAAAACTAAACGAGGAGGATTGCTCACGTAGCCATGATGATAGTAGACAGGAGGTGGTGGTAGTGGTTAGAGGAAAGGAGAGAGAGGGCGCGATGAAGGTTGGTATCTGGCGGCCCGGGTTATAGGCCTTTTCTGGAGTATCTATATCAGCTTAATCATCGATGATCGATTTCGTTGAGCGGACCAAGGTGTAATCAGGACGCGATTGTAGAAGGAACGACGACATATCATTCATCTGTTTCCGGACAGGGATTGCGATATGGGTTTTTACCAGGGGTCGCTCTGCCGAAGCTGACATCTCGTCATCGTCCGGGGAGCAGGCCAGCCCATTAAGTGAGCGTGGGACCACACTGTTCCTTGTGAATGCACCAATTCAGTGGTTTCGTCATGCTTTGATAGACATGCCTTTACACGTCCAAACATCACAACACGTAGCACTTCCCGTCCTTTCGCGTCATCCGAAGTAGTCGCGCGTACTTTTAAACTCATTTCCAATGTTTCCTAATACATCAGGGCCTTCCATGGCGGTGGCACCGCAGGACGTCGTAAACGCTCCGCTAAGCTCTGCAACAGCAAAGCTGGCTTCGTCAACTCCAATGGTGGTGTGTGAAGGCTGGGTTCTCAAGAAACGGAGAAAAAAGATGCAAGGCATGTGGTCCCATCAGCCTCAATTTGGCTGAAATGACCCTTCTCAGGTTTTGCGCGGCGCTACTTCGTGCTCTACTGCACGGGGCTATTGCAGTACTCCTTTGAGCCTGGTCAACCGATCCGAGACCAAATTTCGTTGCAGCATGCCGCAATATCTACCGCACCCGGACGCAAGGACATACATATCGACTCGAACACTGCCACGTTCCATATGAAATGCCTCAGCACCCAAGACTTCGATATGTGGATGACAGCATTCAGGTCAACTCATATCAACTCATAAATAAGTCGTAACTCTATCAGCTTACTTGGTTCTACAGGAAGTTCATCTCCCTGGAAGTTGAGGCAAGGAAATCTCTTAATTCACGACCACATGCCCGGCAAGCGAGCATTAACCTCACCAAATCAGAGAGTTTGGTGGAGGGCATGGGGGCCGTGCGTGAACAAATCTACGAGTGTAACGACTGACCCTTAGCCGGGCCACTTCCTAGGTGATCCAGCAAGTTGAAGAATCCTTACTGTCCCTCCTGCATGAGCTATCTTTGAGGAAGATCCCGACTCCTGGGAGGAAATTCGAGAAGGACAGACACAAGGATCATCCTAAAGATGTAGTGTTCAGTTTATTCAAGAAGCGTATGTCAATTCATGCGGCAGGTCGTCTTCCACAATTGATTTTCTCCAGATCCTCACCACCCACCTGGAGAGCTTGGTGCTGATGCGTCACAACCAGACCTTTCCCCTGCTGCCCAACGCGTCCTACAGGCACTCGAAGAGCTCAAAAACCACCATGCTCTGCTATTAAAATCAATACAGTCGCGCGTCATCCACGAACCCCAGACTGTCTATCAATCACCGCTCCCATCGACTATAGAGGAGCATACTCACGAGGAACGGGGGGCTCAACAGCACCGCCTGGGAGCGGTTAGCCCACATCACCGTTATTCAATCGCAACAACAACCAGCGATGGCACCTATGAATGGTACGATGCTGTTGATAATATGAACGATGGCCCAGAGGAGTTCGTGATGGAAGCCCAACCTTCCCCGGAGCATCTAGACCAACCAAGTCGTGTACCCACAAGTGATAGCCGAAGCAGTTTGGAACAGTACGAGCATGCAAGCAACGAGACTGACGTAGAGGAAGAACAGCAACCGCAGCGGCTATCACAGGGCTCGAAGCATGATATTCCGGCGATTGTACGAAGAACGCACTTACCTTCACCCGCAGTTGGAGATGAGGGCAGTCTTTTCGCGATTCTCAAGAAAAATGTGGGAAAAGTGCGAATTTCTCCCATTCTGACCATATATGCCACTAAATTGCTTTCGAGCAGGATTTGTCCACCATTACTTTCCCAGTCACATTTAACGAGCCACTCACATTGCTCCAAAGGGCAGCCGAAGAGGTGGAATACTTCAGCCTCCTGGATGAGGCCGCCCAAGCCAATAATCCTGTTGATCGGCTTTCATACGTAGCAGCCTTCGCGGTTTCAGGATATGCACACACACGACATCGGTCAGGAAGGAAGGGATTGTAAGCGAGTTGTTTGTCTGGTACCAACCGACTATCTCTAATCATGAATGTCTCGCCTAGCAACCCTATGTTAGCAGAAACCTTCGAGGACATTCGGATGAAATTCATAGCAGAGAAAGTCCGCCACAATCCGGTGGAGATGGCCTATCATGCCGAGGGAAATGGTTGGGAGTTAACAGTGACATCCGCTGGAAGGACAAAATTCTGGGGTGGGTAACTCTGACCCTCTGGTATTGACTTGAGAAGCTGAAGCCTACCACCCATGGCTCTTAGGCAAAAGTCTTGAAATAATCCCTCAAGGTGTCACGCGGCTGCGAATTGGGGATGATCACTTCACTTGGTGTGTCCACTCGCAACGTCATAGGATATTCATTCATTCATGAGGGATAAAGGACGAAACCGTCATCCTTTATGCGCAATCTCATGGTTGGAACGAAATATTTCGAGCACTGCGGTAATTTGACGGTGGAAAATCTCACCAACGAATATCACTGCGTACTGGAGTTCAAACAAAGCGGTTACTGGGGCCCCTCGAATGTTGTCTCTGGCCCTGTGTATTCCCCGACTGGTGAGGTCATCAGTCATATAGAGGGAAAGTGGGACGACCAAATTTCCCAAACCTTGGACTCATCTCACTTTCGCCTCTTGTGGCGGGTGAATCCCTTTCCAAAGGAATCCCAGGCTTACTATGGCTTCACGGCTTTCGGGATCACGCTAAACGAGATAACTCCTGACCTTGTCGGCAAGTTGCCTCCAACGGACTCAAGATATAGACCCGATGTTAGAGCGCTGGAGAACGGAGATATTGACACAGCGGAAGCGGCTAAGCTTAGGATCGAGGAAATGCAACGTGAGAGGCGCAAGCGCGGACAAGACCGACAACCTCGGTGGTTCAGGCAGGTTGGAAATGAGTGGGTTTATGCAGGAGGATACTGGGAAGCTAGAGCTCGAGGCTGGAAGGATCAAAACATACAGCCACTCTGGTGATCGCAAGTGTGTCGTCAAATGTTGTATTTGTTCAAAATCGATGAATTCGATATCCCGGGGTTCGTTGTGCCAGCGCCTATTCCTAATCTTCCATGGCCAATTCAGGGTTTAATTGTCAACATCACGAGAGGTGCAGCGTGACCCTACTGATTCTCTTGAGCCAACAGCTTTGCGGATAAGACATTCAATCGGAGAATTATAAAATATCCTACGTTCACCAAGGGTCTTCTTCTGTCTTCGGCTCTTAGCCTCTCCTTCTCAGCGGCCAAGCCTTGCATGAAGTTCACGCAGTTAGTCCGTGTGGCATATGGCCCACTGCCTCCGTTGTTTCTCCGAGCCCATTAGCGAGACCAATCAATGCTACAAGAATTTCTCTCGGATGAACGAAGACGAAAATGGGTCCGAAGTCATCCCCGTGGTTTACTAGTTCTTCACTGGCTTAAATACAGTGCCCTCGGGATCGCGAAATACTTTGGTCGTGATTCGGCATGCTTTCCTCGCGATTTATTCTGTTATTAGGATTCGTGTGCTCGACATTTGCCCAGCAACCGCTGTACGCGCAATGTGGAGGGAACGGGTGGTAGGTTCTGCATGAATTTCGGGGATCTATGAGTAGCTGAGAGGTTCTTTGAAGGACTGGTGGGACAACCTGTGTCAGCGGCGCTGTCTGCACCGAGTTGAACGATTGTATGTTCAAAGCCCGAGTTTCTTGACATCCAGAGCTAAGGTGCACCGGACCAAGGGTATTACCAATGCCTTCCAGGAACGACTACTGCCACGAGCACTACTTCTTCCACTTCAACGCCCGCTACCACCACTACGAGTGCTGCTCCTACCACTACGAGTGCTGCTCCTAGTGGAACACCTACTCCAGGTAGGCGGGAATAATTCGTTTCGGAGCTCAGTCTGACGTACCAATGTAGCGAACATGTCGCCTGAGTGGAGTGCTGCATATACAAAGGTAAATCTTGTTTTAGTTGCCGGTGAAACTGACACTAATCGACCCACGAATTGATTCGAAAAAAAGGCTCACAGTGCGGTTGCCAAATTAAGTCTCCAAGACAAAATCAATTTAGCCACCGGTCCGTCTCTCCTGAGTCGAGCGAGGATCTTCCAAATAACTGACTGACAAAACAGGTGTCGGTTGGCAGAATGGTAAAAATTTCGCCTCCATACTCCCTATCTCTCTGTTGATGATTATGAGCAGGAAATTGTGTCGGCAATACTCCCGCTATCTCATCCATCTCATTCCCTGGTCTCTGTTTGGAAGGTGAGTGCCTGAAACGCCATGAAGGGTATTACTCAACCCAGTGTTTGTCTACAGACAGCCCTCTTGGCGTTCGCTCTGCTGATCTGGTTTCTGCATTCCCTGCGTAAGAATTTCCCTTTTGTCTGAGCTCCCCCGAACCCACAGTCTCGCAGTGCCATCAATGTTGCAGCAACTTTCAACAGGACCTTGATGAGACAACGAGGTGCTGCCCTAGGCGAGGAATTCAGGGGCAAGGGTGTCAATGTGGCTCTTGGTCCAGCGATGTCAGTCAGCATCCCTCTCGGAGCATACATGCATTGATTGCTGCATAGGAACTTGGCTCGTGCTCCGGCTGCTGGAAGGAACTGGGAGGCGTGAGTGCTTGGATATTGACCGACTTCCAGCTACAGTTTTTACCAATGATTCCTCTTTAGATTCGGTGGAGACCCATACTTAAACGGGGAGGGTGCCTATGAAACTATCACGGGCATCCAATCAAAAGGCGTACAAGGTTTGTTTGCGTTGCGACATATCACGATCTGAGCGGGAGCTTACGACCCCTGCAGCTTGCGCCAAGCATTACATTAACAATGAACAGGAACACTTCCGGGATGCTAGCTCCTCGAATGTTGACGATCGGTGCGCCCCTATGAGCTGTTCCAAGTTTGCGAATACTGATTACCTTACTTAGCACGGTAAGCTGAACAAGGTATTAGCAGGAAGGCCAGGGAAAGCTAATTGATTCTCCCAGGAACATGAGGTCTATGCTTACCCAGTCAGTTTATCCAAAGTCATCCATGGTTGGATATTAATGGCTGTTTGCAGTTCTTGAGGAGCGTTCAAGCGAATGTCGCATCTGTCATGTGCAGCTATAGTAAGTGGGTTCAATTCTGGGATGTGGTTGGACACAGGGCGCTAATAAGCCCCTAGACCGAAGTAGGCTGATCTCAAGAGTGAATCGCATCCCAGATTAACGATATTTGTAGTCAATGGGACATATGCCTGCGAGAACGACGAAGTTTTGAACGGTCTCCTTAAGGGGGAATTCGGATTCCCTGGCTGTGAGCAAGATCCGTGATCCCCTCAACCTCTAAGCTGATAGTCTTATCCTCATTAGATGTAATGTCCGGTAAGTGCTTCCGTACGTTTGCTTTTTTTTTACACTTCGGACTAATAGTGTGATCGTTGGAAGACTGGTGGGCGACTGTGAGCTATTGGCCACATAGAACTCCTCTTCTCCACTGATTGCTTCGCAACCAGCACTCAACAACTCCTGCGGTAAACGGAGGTCTTGATGTGAGTCAGTTTTTGTATGAATGCAAAATTTCAGTTGATCTCTATGGTAGATGACGATGCCCGGTAAGGTTATTAATAGTTAGTCTTGTCGCTGTACCTCTGAGCAAGGCAACAGGCGATATCAGCCTAGGATCAGGTACGCCAAAGATAACTGTATCATCCCGCTCTCAACTGACCACCACCACAAAGGCACAACTTACTTTGGTCAGAATCTTGTCAATGCGGTGAACTCGGGCCAAGTGCCACAATGGCGTATTGACGTAAATTAACGCTTCTCTTTGCTTCAGTGTTCTCTCTGACGATCGCGCAGGACATGGCTACGCGTATCCTCGCTGCATGGTACCTCCTTGGCCAAGATTCAGGGTACCCTGCTGTCAACTTTAATGCATGGAATAAGAACGCCGGACAGCATGTCGATGTTCAGGGCGACCACAAAGAGTACGTTTCTTACACATAATGTTTTGGCTTACAGAACAACGAACGCTTGACCCATAGTCTCATCCGAACGATTGGTGCGGCATCGACTGTCCTCCTAAAGAATATCAACAATGTGCTGCCGCTTTCTGCTCCTAAAACCATCGCCGTCATTGGAAGTGGAGCAGGACCCGGTTCCAGGGGCCCGAATGGGTGAGCAAAAACAGTTACATGAGAAGACTGCTTATCATGTAAATCCCAGCTATGAGGACCGCGCTGGAAATGACGGAGTTCTTGCGATGGGTAAAGTATTGACCATTTGCATACGATTGTAGCCTCTTATTGTCGCGCAGGTTGGGGAAGCGGAACAGCCGAGTTCCCGTATCTCATTGACGTATGTCCTTTTCGTACTCCAAGATTTGCTCTCGACTCCACTCATCGTACCAGCCCCTCCAAGCTATTAAGGCTCGCGCTCAGAGGGACGGCACGACTGTGACATCTAGTCTTAGTGATACCGACCTCAACGCAGCCACCAGCGCAGCGACGGGAAAGGATGTCGCCCTTGTCTTTATCACCGGTGAGCGTGTGGTATCACTTCGCCAAGTATGCCTCATACTAATTATTGTGCAGCTGACTCCGGTGAAGGTTACCTGACCGTTGAAGGTATGCTGGCTAGTCTTTGAACATCAGATTGGCATCGGCTCAAATTTCCCATCCAGGGAATGCTGGAGACCGTAACGATTTGAAAGCTTGGCACGGTGGTGTGAGTGAATGCTACAATATCTATTATCCATGGCACTCAGGATATGACCACATCCTCAGGATACCCTTGTGACAAGGGTAGCAAGCGTGAACTCTCGTACGATCGTTGTGGTCAACAGTGTTGGAGCCATTGAGATGGAATCTTGGGTCAATCACCCCAATGGTGCGCGATCTTAAGCTATTTATATACCATGACTGACTCTTTGACAGTAACTGCCATTGTCTGGAGTGGACTACCGGGGCAAGAAGCTGGCTAGTACCTTTTCGTTCACTCATCAATATTTTGTTGATTGCTCATCGTTAACAAACAGGCAACGGTTTGGTTGATGTTATCTATGGCGCTTACAACCCGAGGTAAGGACATTCTTTTAGACCCTACGACGAGACTTATTGCTCTTTCACCAGCGGCCGACTTCCATATACAATTGGAAAGAGTATCAATGACTATGGCGCTAAGGTTACTTATAATTCCGGCGGTGCGGTTACCCAGATTGCATACAACGAGGGCATCTTCATCGATTACAAGTACTTCGATCAGAATAACGTCGAGCCCAGGTTCCCGTTCGGGTTTGGCCTGTCCTACACCACGTTCCAATATTCTGGATTGACTGTCAGTGGTTCTGTGGGCAGTGGTTCTGCAGCGACTGGACCGGGCTCCTCCCTAGATCCTTGGTATATTAACCTTCTTCGTCTCCGTCGCATAAGCTGACTTGTATTCACACAGGCTGCATGAGGATGTCATCACTGTTTCCTTCTCTGTTCAGAATAATGGCACAATTGCTGGGCACGAGGTAGATACTGGACTCCAGTGTGCTTTCAGGCTACGCGTGTATGTCTGACTGTTATTTAGGTCCCTCAATTGTACACTGCACCTCCGGCTTCTGCTCGCTCAGCTCCGAAGAATTTGAGGGGATTCGATAGCATCTATCTGGCGCCCGGACAAAGTAAAACTGTGACGATGAAATTGTCTCGCTTTGACCTTGCGGTATGGAGTACCACATCGCAGCGTTGGGAAATTCCAACTGGTTCCACTGGCATATTGATTGGGGCGAACAGCAGGGACATCCGCCTGACAGGATCTGTAACAGTATAAGTGTGTTATACTTGAAATGTATTACTATGTACACATGTGTATCAACTGGCATTTTTATGCCAAACGTTGATGGTGTATGGATGATTTCGGACGTTGTGAACCGAGGAATGTGGTTGGCTGAAGCGCGTGCTTGATCATTATGACTATTTTGGTCGGGAAGTATTGGGGCCACCAAAATTTCGGGCGCATCAGTTCCTCCTCATACCATTCATGCTACGAGGTGCTGGGTTGCGCAGCCGCTCGACGCTGCTTAGGTCCTTCGCGACCCATGCAACTCCCGTGGAAAAGGACTGTTCTTCGATTATTCCGCCGTACCCTGCCTTACTCGAGAAATTGGGGCGTGTTCGAAGGATACTCAATCGACCTTTGACTCTCGCGGAAAAGATACTCTACAGTCACGTCATTGATCCTGAAACGAATCTCTCAAAGGGAGGGAGGGTACGTGGAGATGCCTATCTGCAGTTACGGCCTCAACGTGTGGCCATGCAGGATGCTTCCGCTCAGTGAGTACGCTACGTATAGGGCAGGTTTCCGTTATTCTGAATCATACACAGGATGGCATTGTGAGATTATTGAATTCAATCCCAACACGGAGTCCTAGTTCATTCTCTGCATTAGGCTACAATTCATGAGTGCGGGATTGCCTCAATGTGCAGTTCCTACTAGCATCCATTGTGACCACTTGATCCAAGCTTCTGAGGGCGCTGCGAAGGATCTTGAGGTGTGTTGGGTAGTAATTACGATTGAATTAGGAACTCATGAAAAGCGCAGAGTTCACTCGTCACAAACCGAGAAGTTTTCGACTTCCTCCAGAGCGCCGCTCAGAAATACGGAATCGAGTTCTGGCGACCTGGTTCTGGTATCATCCACCAGATTGTACTTGAAAACTATGCTGCGCCTGGTATCTTGATGTAAGCATTTGCGTCACCTTTGACCTTCTGTATCCACTGAGGGTTTCTGCGGCAGGCTCGGAACAGGTAAAATGATTCAGTATGTAGACTCAAAGAAGACAGTTTGATGAGACGCGAGTAGATTCGCATACACCCAATGCTGGAGGTCTCGGTTTGTTAGCGATTGGTGTTGGAGGAGCTGATGCTGTGGATGCCATGACTGGTACTCCTTGGGAATTGAAGGCTCCCCAAGTTGTTGGTGAGTGACCATTTCTAGGTGCCTAACCTACATGATAACATGCGCATCAGGCATTCACCTTACCGGTGAATTGAATAAGTGGGCCACAACTAAGGATCTTATTCTACATCTCGCTGGGAAATTAACTGTCCGAGGAGGAACTGGTCGTATTTTGGAATACTTTGGTCCTGGAGTTACTAGCCAATCATGCACAGGCAAGTCCAAGGTTCGTGCCCGTGTTTTGCGTCAATTTATCTCGATTCCTGCAGGGTTGGCTACCATTGCTAACATGGGCGCTGAAGTTGGTGCGACGACTTCGACTTTTCCCTATACTTCCAATATGCGGTCTTATCTTCACGCTACACGTCGTGGTCCTGTTGCTCAAGCTGCAGACAAAGCTGCTGAAGCCGGTTATCTCAGCGCTGACGATGGTGCGGAATATGATGAAGTCATTGAAGTGGTGCGGTTCTTTGTTTCAACTGATACTACTAAATCGCGCTGATGCCTCTGACAGAATTTGTCGGAACTCGAACCTACCATTAACGGTCCTTTCACACCCGACCTAGCGACCCCTCTTTCCAAATTCGGGGACTTTGTCAAGTCTCAAGGATGGAAGGACGAAGTCACTGCTAGTTTAATAGGCTCCTGCACTAATAGTTCCTATGAGGATATGGTAGGCCATCATCTGAGCTCACGTCAATTGAAAAACCTGAATCATATTTTTTTCAGACTCGTGTAGCTGATCTTGCACGTCAAGCCAAGGCTGCCGGTTTGAAGTCGAAGGTGAAGGGCAAGCATTCGCAAATGTCGCCCCGGGCTCATATTTTAATTTATAGGTCCCATTCTTTTGCACACCTGGTTCCGAACAAATCCGGGCAACTATTGAGCGCGATAATGTCACTTCAGCTCTTGAGGATGTTGGTGCTGTCGTTTTGGCCAACGCTTGTGGCCCCTGTATTGGCCAAGTACGTGTTCTTGGTGTAACTTTTGTTGTACGGTCCGAGTTGTCTTATTTATTTCCCCCTAAAGTGGAAGCGTGAGGACAAAAAGGGCGAGGAGAATGGTAGGATTTCTTCTATGATCGTGAGGGTGAATGCTGAATTGACATTATACAGCTATTCTGACAAGTTTCAACCGTAACTTCAAATCTCGCAACGATGGGAATGGCCAAACCATGAACTTCCTTGCCTCACCTACTATAGTGACTGCCATGGCGTTCTCTGGAAGGCTCTCGTTCAATCCTATGACCGACTCGATTCCCCTCCCTGATGGCGGATCTTTCAAGTTTTCGCCTCCTGTCGGTCAGGACCTTCCATCCGCTGGATTTATAGCCGGTGAAGAGAGTTACTACCCTACCCCTTCTCCCAAGCCCCAGCCAGAGGTCGAGGTTGTCATCAGGAAGGACTCTCAGCGTCTGGAACTCCTGGAGCCTTTTCCTAGCCACTTTGGTGAGGGGTCCGGTAACGCCCGTGGATTGGAACTTCCTGCCCTCAAGGTCCTCCTCCGTGTGAGGGGCAAGTGTACGACTGACCATATTTCTGCCGCTGTAAGATGGGCGCTGCCTACTTGAGATGCTTCGAATTGCTAATCGCGTTTTTCAGGGGCCTTGGCTCAAATATAAAGGACACCTCACCAACATCTCGGAGAACCTTCGTAAGTTTCATTCTCTGAACATCCGTTTCCCTGTTCTCATGATGTTTCGCAGTGATCACGGTATGCTAGACTTAAGACGATGCTATTCACGCTGCTCATGAATATAACAGGCCATCAACGATGAAGGTGGAGAGATGAACGTTGCTTTTGATAAGGATACTAACACCACCGGTACCATTCCCGAAATCGCTAAGCGGTTCAAAGTACGCAATCAGCCTTGGGCTTTGATTGTCGATGAGAACTATGGTGAGGGTAGTGCCCGTGAGCATGCCGCCCTCCAGCCCAGATTCTATGGTGAGATCCACCTCTTGAACTCGGAGTGTTCTGCTGACCATTTTTAGGCTGTTGTCTCATTTTGGCTCGATCTTTTGCCCGTATCCACGAGACTAACCTCAAAGTGGGGCACCTTCTATTCCTTGTTCAAATACTCAACTGATCCACATTCACAGAAACAAGGCATCTTGCCCCTGTGGTTCGCGGACAAGGCTGACTACTCACGTATTGGCGCTGGGGACGTCATTGAAACCGAAGGGCTTGGGGACCTCCTTAGAGGCAATCCTAACGCCTCCATCGCCATCAAGGTCACACGGCCCGATGGAGAGGTCTTCCGCGTTGCGACTAAGCACACTATGTCTGTTGACCAGATCAAGTGGCTTCGCGCTGGTTCAGCGCTCAACTACATCCGTTCACAGTTGAAATAGGGGAACGAGCCTTCGCTTGAGCACTGCTCGATTAAGTTGGAAATATATACAGGATATCATAGCATTAGTATCATGTATCATACTTTGGGAGTAACTGAGAAGAAAAACCTATAGAGCAAGACCTGTTTTTCCCTCTGACGGTGCAAATTGACCTGATGTCCCACTGTAGGTTGTTCGAGTCAGGGTGTCAGGTTGTGTTCCTTGGGTATGGCGATTCTGTTTCAACCAGTTGAGGGTATCAGTAGCAACTTCAATAACGGTGTCTGGGAGGCCGGCTAGTTGCGCCACTTTCAGCCCATGGCTATCCCAATTTACGCCTGGCCGCATTCGATAGGAGTAAGCAAAATAGCCATCCTGCCAGGGAATAAGCACTTTGCAGAACATCACTTGCCGTTTGGCACTTACATCAGTTTCATCGACATCTGTGCAATAGAACCGAACGTTCTGATATGTCCCTGTTCCGGCCGCTTCGGATGTATGTCCCAACATATGGGCAAGCTCGTGGAAATGTGTAGCAAAAAGAGTTCGGCATTGATTCACTGTTGTTAAATGGTGGACGGTTGCAAAAGCAATAGCCAGACCGTCGTTGACAGTCGTTCCCCGTCCGACTTCGTCCATGATAACCTGTGGTGCTCGTGAGTCCAACATTTGTCAAGAAGGTGAGAGCTTAGCGTACTAGGCTTTTATCGGTTGCTCTTCTCAATATATCTGCCGTCTCGAGCATTTCTACCATAAATGTACTTCGGTCTCTGAAAAGGTCGTCCTTCGCGCCGATTCGTGAAAATAACTTGTCGATGATCCCAATAGTGGCAGCTTCCGCTGGTACAAACGAGCCAATTTGGCCTAAGATTGATATAAGAGCAGTTTGTCGAAGGAAAGTCGATTTCCCAGCCATATTGGGCCCTGTTATAATATGAACTCTGGCGTCCGGGTGGAGATGCACAGAATTAGGGGTGAAAACGCGTCCTGAGGTCAAGAGACCCATTTCTACAGATGGGTGTCGCCCGTTAACTATATCGTACGCATTACTACTTACGTCAGGTCTAAGTCCTCAAGGATGGGTTGCATATAACTCACTCGGTTGTCATTATTGGCTTTACAAACTTGAGTTCGTCTGCCACCTTTGCAAAGGATAGCGCGACGTCCAGCTCGTCAATGACTTCCGTGTTCTGCCTTAGGGAGGAGGCATGCTCGATGATCTAAGCTCGTATTCTGGTGAGAAACTAAGGAAAGAAACGGAAGCTCATTTGAAAAACTGACCAAGTTTCGCAATGAGTTGAAGGCTTCTTTCTCAGCTTGAGTAAGGTGGTCAATAACCTCGATGATTCGATTCCCAAGTTGGGACCAATCCTAAAACCAAAGTTAATCTATATTTCACGCAACGAAGACGGGAAAAGGCGGACCTTGTTGAAGAAGCATTTGGTACTGCCACTTTCATAGGTCGGGACGAAGTTGGAGTCAGCATTCAGTTTGCTTTGGTCACGCTTGCGAGAGAGATGGACGTGCATTCCCTGTCCCGGAGAAGCTCTCAAGGTAAGTGAGGGTGCATCTGACAACATGAAATAACGGATTTTAGTGAGCATTCGGTGTGGGTATCATGCCAATACGTGCCATATTGCACTTGCAGGT
This sequence comes from Podaxis sp. C-F-92630, assembly GCA_018524945.1. Lineage (NCBI taxonomy): Eukaryota > Fungi > Basidiomycota > Agaricomycetes > Agaricales > Agaricaceae > Podaxis > Podaxis sp. C-F-92630. The sequence goes on from JAEUWS010000980.1 coordinate 47,880, forward strand.
TTTTCTCCATGGTATCTTTTCGGGCGAGCAGCTCTTGAAATTGATCATGTAATACCCGAAGTGTTTTCGAGTACCTGTCCAACTACCTTAGCTTGACAGTAACCAAAATAGTCGACAAACATACTCAGGTTTAATAAACCATCGATTGCTTGAAAGCTTCCAGTTCAGCAATTGTGTGGGTTCGTCCTCCGATACATTGTTGCCATCAGACGCCAGGTCAACGTTCTGTTCTTCCTCGCCATCATTTCCCAGTGCATTGTCAATCGTGTTAGATAGTTCACTGAGCCCGTGCATACGAGACATCAGCACATCCAGGCCTGTCCAATCTCGGAGATTATGGTCCTGTCGTTCCCTCGCTTCCTGGAGTTTTTCTGCAACAAGCATAGCAGATATTTTCGACCAAATACGAATAGTCTTGCTGATTGCAAGAAGGTCACTGGGGTCGCCTCTGCCAGCCAGGAATTTCTGAGTCAAGCGCCCAGTGTCCTCGATATCGCTGAGAAGCTGGACAAGGTCGGTTGCAAGGTGTGGCCTCTGTACGAAGAGCTCGACCAGCGACTGACGAGCCGTAATTTCTGGCAACGATGTACTCGGAGAACCTGGCAAGGGGTTGAGCACGGGTGAGACCATGAATAGAATCACATACATAGCCAACGGGAAAGCAGGCGCGTTCCACCGTTCGTGACGGTACGCTTGATGACGCTAAACAGGCTGCCGCGGGTTCCACCTTCATAGTTCATCTCTCGGATTTCGAGAGCCTTGATTGTATGCGCATCTATTTGCATGCGGCCAGTATTATCTTGCATTGGCTCCGTCAAAGGGGGCATGTTCTCCAGTAGGTTGGCGTTCAGGTAAGACGTCAACAGATCAACGGCGGTTTGCTCTTCCATCGTGAGGGGTATCTGGCGGGATTTCTTGTCAAACCTCTTTGCTGCAGCTTCCAGGGAACCTTCAGTGTCCGCCGGCGGCGTTAGGGAGTCGTTCGTAAGGGCAGTTGGGTTGTTTTCAACGAAACTGAGAAAACAATTTTCTTCTGCCAATGCGTTCATAAGCGGATGATACTTGGTGTTTTGGAAGGCAATAGGGAGAACAACTTCGCGAGGATTAATGCGAGCCAGTTCGTCCTGTACGCTATCCAAAGTGGCGCGCTTAGAATAGAACTCCCCAGTGGAAACATCTATCCAAGCAAGACCAACAGTTGCATCCGTTTTTGCTTGTTGCTGAAGGGGGTTGGCAGTGATGGCAAGCAAGAAATTGTTTTCAAGTGCGTTAAGGAAAGGTTCATCGATGAGAGTCCCAGGTGTTATGATGCGCGTGACACGTCTTTCGAATTCCTTGGCACCAAAGTCTTCTCTCCGAGGGAACTCTTCGCACATGGCGACAAAGCGTTTGTGTTGTTGTACCAATACTTTGAGGTGTTTGTCAAGATGAATGAGAGGAAAACCACACATCGCGACCCTCGATCCTCCCCATTTACGACTTGTGAGTTTTATGCCGAGTAAATGTGCAATCTCTTCCGCTTGCTCGAAATATGACTATGTGTGCAGTTAGCATTTGTTGTGGGGGAGGGAGTGTGTTGTGACTTGCCTCGTAGAATTGCCCTACACGAGTCAGGAGTAAGCAGTGGGGGAATTTACGCAGGTTATCCCGAATTTCCTGCGCAAGGATAGTGCGAGGTTTGGTCGACGCCTCTATAGTTCCCTTAAATCAGAGCTTGTATGACCGTGATGGAGGAAAAAAATCTTGCCGTCATTATCCTCGCATAAGTTTGGTTCAGGGTATTTTTTCGATCGGCCGCGTTTTACAGGAGCCTCAGCTTCGATCACGGTGTTCGTCTGAGAGGTTTTTTTGCGGCTTCGTCGTGGTTTTACGTCTTCCGATTGGGTCTCCTCAGGACTTGGAGACAGAGGTGTGCATGTAAGTGCGTACTGGTTTTCATTGGCACTCTTTTCGACATTGATAATTGCTGAGGCGTTTTCTGAAAACAGTTTATCAAAATTGGTTGTGTTGTATGGCATACAGGAGCATACGACTACTGGAGTCTCTGATTACATTGCCCGTTCGCCAATCACCCAGTGGCTTCGCAGGGGTGCCATCTGGTAGTATGAAACTTGAAGGCAAGTCTTGTAATTTCTTCTTGGATCGTCTCGGTTGACGCTTCAGTTCAACGTGACCACTTGACGCGAGTTCGACATACTCTGGACGCGTACGGTGGGATGTGTGAAACCTGGAACTAGTAAGATCGAGAAGGAAATGTTCCGCGTACTTCGCCCTTCCGAGGATAGAGCGAGAGACCACCATGCAAGCTTCTATGTCTCCTCACAGTCAAAGATAGTAAAGGGGTAATGGCGAGGGCCACCCCACAAGAATGTATCAATGAGTTTGGCGCCGGAAATTTCGAGGTCACGCCACCGAGACAGGAGGATGGCGGAGTTTTAAGCACCAAATAATGCGCATCAACACCGAACTCTTTCACCTCTTCTAATCCCCATACGTGACCCTCCTCCCATACTCACTCATACACTCCTAGTATCATGTCTTTTGCTGGCAGACGCAGAGGAAACAAGGCCAAAAAGGGTGTCCAGTTCACCGTCATGGTGGTTGGTACGTGTCGCGTTCAAACCGACACGAGGATTCCTTTTTGTGGCCTCCCTTGAGTCGACTTTGGGTTCGCCAATGCTGATTTTTCTCTCGTACTCTAGGCACATCGGGTACTGGCCGTACCACCTTCGTGAACACCCTCTGCGAGTCCGAAGTTCTCTCGCACAAAATCTGCGATGACCCCGCGTCTGCCCACACCGAGGAGGGTATTAGGATTAAGCCCGTCACCATCGGTTTGTCTTTATGCTAGCTCTTTTTTTCGCACTCGCTCACTTTTTTCTCTCTGCAGACTTGGAGGAAGATGGTGTCCGCATCGCTTTAACCATCGTTGATACACCTGGATTTGGTGACAATATCAATAATGAATTCGCGTATGTTCTCATAGTGACCATTCGCGGCAGGCCACCTAATGTCATGGTCCCGCAGCTTTCAGGAAATTGTCGGATATCTCGAACGTCAATACGATGATATCTTGGCTGAGGAGTCCCGTATCAAGCGTAACCCCCGTTTCAGGGATAACCGTGTTCACGCTCTTCTCTACTTCATCCCTCCTACCGGTCACGCGTACGTGTCCATTACTAGGCTTCCGACAGTGTTCCTTGGCTCAATATTAGTGCAGCTTGCGGGAAATGGATATTGAGCTTATGCGTCGCCTCTCGCCACGTGTTAACGTCATCCCAGTCATCGGCAAGGCTGACTCCTTGACACCCAGCGAGTTGAAGGGCTTCAAGAAAAGAGTCAGTCCAATCCATTGTCTTAGAATTTGTTCTGTATCTGATGCTTTCATTAGATTATGCAAGATATTGAGTATTACGATATCCCTGTTTACAATTTCCCCTATGACGTGGAAGAAGACGACGAAGAAACCATTCAGGATAACAGCGAGCTTCGGGTACGTTCAACATTTAGGAGGGGTATAGGAGGGATAGCTAAACGTATTCTTCACAGGCCATGATGCCGTTTGCCGTCATCGGCTCTGAAGAGGAGGTTGAAGTCGACGGTCAGCTTGTTCGCGCTAGGATTTATCCTTGGGGTATCGCCGAGGTCGACAATCCTAAGCACTCCGACTTTAGTCGCCTCAGGAGCGCATTGCTGAAGTAGGTCCCGTCGTATCTTCGGCGACGTGCTGGTTCTAACAAGATATCCACCAGCTCTCACCTTGCTGACTTGAAGTCATTGACCCACGACGTCCTTTATGAAACATATCGTACAGAGAAGCTCTCTAGGACCGTCCATGCCGAGCAGTAAGATTTTTCATGTTGCATACAGAGCCACCCAGACTGACTCGCTGATCCAGTGATAGCTCTTTGGCTCCCGAGGAGCTTGCTAACCAAGGTGTCCGTTTGAAAGAGGAGCAACTTCGCAGGGAAGAAGAAAAGGTGATAATTCTCGTTATGTGGAATCATTTTGCCATGCTAAAGCTCTAGGAAATCAGCTCCGCGAGGCTGAGCTCAGGATGCAACGCCAGATCAACGAAAAGAAGCAGGAGTTGCTGGCGAAAGAAGAATCTCTTCGGTAAACTTTATGTGTTGTGGTGCCGTTCGCAGTGCTGATCATATTCTATGTAGAAACTTGGAAAGTCGCTTGGCTGCTCAGGGTTCACAGCCTGAATTCCGCGACTAGTGATCGTTTCCATGCCACGTGTTCCTCGAAAATCCTGTTCATGGAGTATACCCTTCTTTTCTTCTGTTGTTTTCCGTCTTTCCTTGACTAGCTGGTTACAACCTGGATATTTTCTGCATTCCCTCCTATTGCCGCCACGTTCGTTTTCGTTGTTACCGTCTTCTAATAATTGTATGAGAGCATCTTAGTGTGACCTGATTTCCTAATGATACCATTGCCTTGTCCAAAGTTGGATTGAGGGCAAACAAAAGGTCGGGGATGGCGTGGCCGAGTGCTTGGGCCACGGTTGGACGTTGAACGCTGATGATTTGTTGATGTACGATTATTGCTAAGGTTAGAAGCTGGGCGTTGGTGGGATGAATGGGTGAATGGGCCAGACGTTGGGGAATTTGTCGTGGATTTGAATTAGTGTGGAAATGTGATTTGTTGGGAGGGAGAGTTTGTGTCTGTCGCCATCTCGTATTCTCCACGACCACCTGACGATCTTCTTGGACTGCAGAAAGAGAAATTTGCAGAGATTCCTGGGAAGAGCGGGGATCAGGAGGTATTCAAGCATTTGTTCCTGCGTTTAGACTTTCCACGGTCCGCAGGGACTCTCCCTCTATCCTGCCCCGCAATTGTCTTTCTCCCCTCTCTTGCTGCTGCCCCCGCTGCAAACACCATGCAGCTCGAGTGGGATTCTCGCATGAATCCCCATCAGCCTCGCGGAGACTGGCTAGAGCGACCCCAGCCTCCTGTGTCCTATACGACATCGGCGCCAACGGCCACCATGGCGTCAGCCTCCTTACCTTCCTCTTCATCCGCCATTTCACAAAGACGCCGCTCGTCCGCAGTCCATATCCGTCCTGCTGGGCCTCCTCCAAATCTCCCCATTCCCAGTCTGCCTTCCTCATCGATCACCAGTCTGGCCTCGCCGCCAGGTATCGATTCCCAGGATCTTACTTCCCAGTCAGGATCGCAAGAATTGAACGGGCGAGGGACGCGCTCCACCTCCTTCAATCGCCCTGGGCCTTCTGCCAGTCTCACAGCCGTTGCCAACTTCTCTCAAATCCGCCAAACTTCCTCTGCCCCTGCCTCTCAGAGTCCGCTGCAGGCTGCTGCCCAAGCGGATGACTTGTCAGACCTACCACCTCCATCAGCCCTAACAGTGACCTCCTCTCGAATGTCCGAACGATCGCATGAGAGTAGCGGCAGTCACAATCGCCACCTTTCGCCGCCTTCGAATGAGCATCGGCCTTCATCGAGGCGGGCTCTTACACGAGCTCTTGAACTTGCGCGTGAAGCCGTCCAGCTAGATTCCACCAACGAGAACCCAGAAGCTGCTGTCAACGCATATGCTCAGAGTGTCGCGCTTCTGAGCGAAGTCATGGAGCGAGTCAGAAGGGGTGAAGACAGTACTGAATCGCGTCGCGGTCGAAGGCGGCGTAGTGTTGCTGCTCAGGAGGAAGAAGTCCGACGGCTGCAGAACATTGTAAGCCCTTTGCTTTATCGTTGAAGCAATACGTTAATTCAGCTGGCGTAGCATGATACATATGCAGACCGTATGAATATCCTTAGCATTATATACAGCATACCACCCGTCCCTTACTCGACTTCCTCTCTTTATGCACAGACACGTTCGGTGTCGTCAACCAAGACAAACTCACCCACTCACTCCGGCTTCCCATCGACAGAAAGCTCTCCTCAGATACCACCAGCTTCTTATACCAATAATTTTCACCAACTCCAGGATGATGCACAGTATAATGCCAACGAGTACGCACGTCATGACCTGCCAACCGACGGCTCGCAAGCCATTGGTTCGCCCATCACACTGGATGAATCAGTTCTTATAACAAATTCCATTTCCGGATTGCCGTCATCGTCTTCACAACACCCATACGCTGCCGCTCCGTACCATCCTCCCTCTCAACCTATTCCCGTCGCCGCTGCACGTAAACATAGATCCCGGGCACCATCGCTGCCTCCACCTCCGCCTCCACCATCGAGCTCGCTTCCTCCTGCGCCGACGGCTGTTGTCGAGTCTCCTTCAGATGCAGCCTATTCACACCCTAACCCGTGTCCTGAATCAAAGTCTCAAACCGAATACGCTCCACGTAGCCTGTCGGGTTTGACACCTTTAAAAGAAGAAGTTGATGATTCCAGGATCAATGCTCATCTTCAAATACATGATGAAGACATAAAGGGTATAGCTCTGGATACGCCTAGGAATTTGAAGCGTGATTCCCACCCTTTGCCGCCCATTCCATCTCCAACCAGCTCTGCTGATTCCTCAGGTACACCTCGGACTAGCGTACATATCCCCAAGGCGCCGCCCTCACCAAGACCCTCTAATGCCGTACCCTCGAGACCTCGGGGCCCATCCATAGCTGCACCCCGATCAGAGCCCGGTGCAACCTCTCAGCCGGCGCCTATCATTAATGCGACAACTGCGCAAGGTGCGATTCATCAGCGCAGAAACAAGACCTCCCTACCCTCGCGCTCAGCTTCGCCCGACTCCACGCTGTCCGCTGGATCAGCTCCAAGCCAAAAACAGTTGCAACATCCGCTCCCTGCTGTCCCAGTCGCTAGCCCACCAGCTGGCCGGGCTCGATCTTCCTCTCAACCTGGCCGTCGACCTTCCGTTGTCAATGCCGCAATCGAGCAACGTCCTCCTCTACCCCCTTCAGCTGGTCCGAATGCCTGGAACAACCGAAAGCCTTCCTTCCCATCGAAACTGGCATCAAACCCCTCGGTAATGGGTGTCGTTCAGCCAGGAGAATTAATGTCTCCTCAGATTGGGACCCCGGCTCCCTCAATCTTTGCCCCTCCTTCCATGTCCTCGGGTGTCATACCATTCGTACCGGCCTCCCCATTACCGCCTCTGCCACCCAACGACCCACTCCGCCAACCTTACTACATGATGAGCCTGTTGGCTGCCTCCATGACATCACCATCTGGCGGTTACATATCTCGTCGGTTGCATGTTCCCAACGACGTTTGGACTATCCCTGGTATCAAACTCTCAAATGTCGCCGAGAAGATCCGAGTTCTGGAAATTTTATTGGCCGCTTTGGAAGATCTACAGAACACCAGTTCGGAGTACTTTGGCGCAGGAAATGTCAGTAGTGGGATGGCTATGGGTATCGGCAGTATTGGGGGAAAGGAAGCGAATGCATGGGTTGCAAAGCTCGAGGAGTTCTCGACCCTATGTGATGGTGTTGCGGGCAACTTCGGGAAAAAGTTAGGTGTCGGTGAGGGCTTCGTCTTGAAGAAGACAACATGGAGCGATAAATTAAGTCGGCGTTTTGACAAGTTCACCAATGGGAAAAAGTAGGTCTTTGGTTACTTCTTGTACCCGTCTGAGCCTAACCCCCCTTTTCTCCAGCAATGTCGATTCTCCAGCGGCCTATATGCACAACTTGAAAAAGCTCTTCCAGAATGCTCAACTGCTCGACGAACACACTAAAGCCGTGTGGTCCCAGCCTGTTGCACCTGCATATGCTGCATTCCCCAGTGATATTAAAGCTTCTGCGGAACAAAAACTCAAACGAGCCTCGGAGTTTTTTGCTAGCGTGGTATTGACCTTCGTGATCCGGGACCTTGCATTCTTGCTCGACAAATACGTCAAGAAGTGCGAAAAGGTACTGGAAGACTAAACGACTAGTCTATAGCCGCGAATAAAGCACTGAGATTATTATTGGGCTTGTCGAATTTGGCTTGTCTTTTATTCCACGAGCACTGGCAGGTGATCGGATATTGGAATCAAGGGTTGTTCATTGTATTTTATCTGTGCACTCTTAGTTTATCATTAGACCTTTCGCGACTTCATTTTTCCTCTTCATATTTTCTATCTGCTTCGCCATTTGTGATCATCTGCCGCCTCTTCACCCTTTCTATACTTTCTCTTCCTAGTTTTGGAGTTCTTTTTGCCTGGTTCCTCTCGCCTTCCTGTTCGTCTTTCGTACCTGTAGGTTATCTTCCTTTGAGCGTATTGGTTGTAAGATAATCGAGTAGTGCTTTCTATCCGATGAGATCGACATTCCAAGGGGCCAAAATTTATATTAACAGGTAATGTAAGGTGATCGGAGAACAACGAAGGTTGCTATGAATTGAAAACCAACTACAGAGGTTGCTTGATCCACACGGAAATATGATACATAGAAATAAATATAAAACGAATGGCTGAGTACTATAGGCCTGATAGGGGAATCACAAATGCTGAGGATGGTGACTGGATTCCGGAGGAGCAGGTTGGGGAGCTGATTGGACGGAATCTGAGAATGGTGTTCCAATAATGCCAGCTATAACGCGAAGGCGTTGCACTGAACAACCGTTGATTAGTGACATTGAATGCGTGGGATCACCCAATTGGCTTACTATATTCGTGGCGAGCATGTTCGTCACCTTCGTCATCAGAATCAACCAATGGGTCGACGGTTGTCACCTTGAGCCAAGCGTCTGATGGAGGGGTAAGCACTCATCACCCAATAAAACTACATAGAACGTACGTTGCAAAAACGATCTTGGAGGAACAGGGCGCCTCGCTCGCGCAGCTTGATAGATATCGGACGATTGCCTCAGTGTTGCATATTCCCTTTGATAAGGTGTGTACCGGTGGTTCGAGGTGATATCCGCGTCTGCCGGATATTGGTGATGGCTGGATGATCGTACTAGGATCTGATGCAAGGGGTATTGATTCTGCACACCCATGACACGTTGGCCATTACCGCCTAAAGCAAGGGGTGGGGTTGAAAATCTGGCTTCACTAAACGAGGTTAAAGAGGACATACGGCCCGAAGTTGAACCTTCGCCGTCGTCGGGAGGGTTGTCATCCAGCTTGGACTTCTGCTTACGACCTTTAGGCATCTTGTCTGTCGCAGGTTTCCGCTCCGTGGTGGTGGTACGAGGATTCTTGACTGTGGGAGCGTTCTCACGTTTCCGCTTGCCTTTGGAGACTCCGCTGATTTCCTCTCCGCCCAAACCTGGCGTGTCATCAATATCACCAATAACACTGCCACTAGTACTTGATACTTTTTCCCTCGACTGAAGGCCTTGGAGGAGATTGCTGCGGTGTTCTATGAGCTTCTCGGCGAGCTTGAGTTCATCTTCTGGGTCCACGTTTTCTGATGCCGCCTCCTCCGCGGTTAGATGGACAAAAGATGGCTTCCCATCTTTTCTCGGATCACCGAAAGGGTTGAGGATGATGTCGCTGTCATAGTCATCTTCACTGTCCGCAACAGGACTCTCTAGGTAGTTGAAACAAAGCCACAAGAATGCTTTGGCACGACTTGCAGAAGATAGGTCTGTCCGCATGAACAGACCCAGGAAATCAGTGTTATCGGGGAGGTGTGAACGGCCAACGGCCTTTTGTCATAGCGTCAATCAGAAATTCATTGGAAGCAATTCAAATTTACGTACACTGGAATGGTTGGCCAGAATAAAAATGAGATTGGTGACAGTCGTCGGGGGAACACGTCCTAGACCCTAACATTTTTTGTTAGAGCCACTCGTATTGGATAAACAGAAAAAAGACTGACTAGACGTGAAAGGATATCAGCAGGAAGGTTCGCAGGACCGTTACTCTCGTCCTCAAGTGTCACGGCCTTCAGCATATGTTTGATGCGAGGCGCGTCCTGGAGATTCCCGGAAGTCCTCTGTAAAGCGGGAACGGGATGATAGGAACGGATAGTGGTCTTCATCTCTGGGAAGACTAAGTCCAAGTTAGATTTGAAATCCGTGCCTTAGTCAAACGGACAGCTTACAACTCATTGTTGTATTGATACGACCCACGTTTACAAGCAAGGCAATCATGGCAAAGTCCTCAGCAAAGATATCTGACTCGGCTAGCTTGTCTCGGAAAGCCTTGGTTGCCTTTGTTGAATTAAGCAAGGTTTTAATGTAGAGATCGCGGAATGTCAACTTGGCTTGAGAAGGGCCTCCGGGATTGTGCCATGGGTTGGTAAATACGGCGTGGGTATCTGAGAAGATATTACGGAGAAAATCATATTGTAGGTCGCTGCGAGTCAGGGGTTCGCCTTCGACACGTTTGATTGGAATGATTCTGCGACTTGGAGCGGGACTTGGACGACGCGACATGGTGGATTAGGCAGAATAAGGAAAATGGTGAATAAGACCTGGGACGCGAAAATAAATTATGCAAAACAGGCCATTGGAGATGGAAATAAATGAAGAGACGGTGGTTGTCGAAGCTTGACCTAGAGTGTGGCGGTAGCAGCAGTTATGACGGCGACTTTGACATCCATTGAAGTAGGGGTCATGTGACTAAGGTGTTCTGAAAATAGCACACAAAGATACACTGTCCCCGAGCCACTCTCTTCCATCTATCCCATCAGCTAGCTAGATTATACTTACTCCATCACCAACTTCATTACTCCCCTCACCACTTCATCCATCATGACATCTGTTCGGCAGTGCCACTCATTGATGTCCTCGGTCGCCACCTCTGGGAATTCCAAGACCGCCCCCCAATCCTTGTACTGCCTGTGATGCCATCCTAACCACCTTTCACCCTCTTCCTCTTCACGGGTGGTCCCTATACCCTTGTATCTCCTGAAAGCCGTGGACCTCTCAGGATGGCTTTCTCGGTGGCATCGCTTGGCCCTTTGCTACAGCTTCGACTCTGGTTCCTCCTATTTATCCCTCGCGTTGCTGGCTCTCTGCGAATTATGCGTCTATTTGCCTCGGACTTGGACACTGCACTTACACATTCCCATACTGAACACTTTCTGTCTACAAGTTCCCCCGGAATCTTCCTGAACCTGGAGATACCCAGTAAGACTTTATCTCTTCATTGATGTTTCCGGCCCTAACTCGAGACAGGAAATACATCACTCATTAGAGCATATGGACACAAACGTGCTGGAGCATCCCTCTATGGCGTTTGCTTAGATCGTGATGGGGCATTCCAAACCGTTGATGGTTATGATGCTTCAATACTTACCTCCTTTGAACAAACTCCGGTGAGGTGAATTTGACTCTGTAAGCCATGGTTCTAACAATTTTCAAGAGCTGTCTGTTTTCCTTGGCCTTGGAAGGACAAGACAAACGCTTTTTGGAGTTACATAATCTTTACGACCATCGATTTGACACCCATGGGGAGATCACGTTTTCCTTTGTCGAGTTTATCCTCAAAGATACTGGTATGTTATCCTGTCTTGGCGAGTGCGTGTGACTAAACCTGTTCTCAGACAACTCGCCAGCTCTTGGTGCGGCAATTCCAATATGTCGAGAGCATTTACACTGGCCAGATCCAAGTGGCTCCCTGATTCGTCGGGATGACGAGCCACCTTCCTCGGTTCTTTCTCCTTCCACTTCCCCAACTACCACGCCTCGGGCAGGGCTTGGAAGAAAGATGGACGCGATGATCGGCTTGGTCGTGGCTTTGATTGTCATCGTGATAGTTGTTCTCGCAGCTCTCTTTGCGATGCGACTCCGTCTTCAGGAAATATCACGCCGACTCAATCGGGATTCTGAGAAAGGTAGGAACGACACCAATCTAAACGGTTCAACGACAGCGTTCTCCATGCCAGACCCGGCAGACCAGAAAGCTCGGCCCCGCGAAAAGCTTCCAGAAGGTCGCTATCTAAAGCAATCCATAGTATCGGATCCAACTTCTTCCTTCTCAACTCACGTAGACCTCGGACAGAGGAAAGATGCACCCGAGCAAATCCGAGTCACACGAGCAGACACGACCGCTTCTGCGGCTGACAGACAACGGCCACATTCCAAACCTCCCACTCCCCCTCCAAAAGATCGAGTTCCAGAAGTTCCCAGGTTTCCTGCACCCTTGGTCGTTCGACCCCCGAGGAACGGAGACATGGCAGCAAGTGTTGCAAATTTGTCAATACGTTCACCTGTTCAACCGCCGGGTCAAACGCAACCTCAACGTTCCCATCTCAGCACAAGAGAGGTCTTACCTCAGAACGCCAGGCAAACTGGTGGAAATATCCCCGAATCTCCTCGGCCGACCCATCTACGCAACCAATCTACCTCAGACAGTTCCATGACCTCCTATGAAACTCGTCTCAAGGTCCAACCACCATCTAAATACCCCCCTCCCTCATCACCCTTACCATTGCCCGAATCATTGCCCGACAGCCTCCTTTCCAAGCCAGCACCTGCCGAGAACAATGGGCGCTCAGTGCAGAGTAACCGGAATCCGAATCAAGTCGAGCGCGGTCAACGACTCGATGCCAACACGCAACCAAGCAGCAGACTTGTTGACAGTCGGGCTCCCATACAATCCGTCCGGCAGCCTGATACGAATTCTGATCTTGAAGCCACTTCCACGCGACTAACTGTACCGAGTGCCCGCATCACACTTGGACACGCTAAATCTGCTGAGGATATTCAGCAGGGCAACGAGTCACAGTCTCAACCCCAAACCCGGCCTCTGCGGATATCTAAATCCAATTCCGATCTCGAGAAGGGCGTGCCAGCGAGTGATATTCGTTGGAGTGTCGTCACTCAACCCTTGAACATACGAGAGCGCAACGCGTTGCGGCAGGGTGTCGGCCGAATTGAACCTTCAAAAAGAGACGTGCAGCCGCAAGACAAGGCGTACTCGTCTCGTACAGAGCCTCGTATCAGCCTCAAAATCCCCCCCGATCCATCAGACTGGCTCACCCCATCTATCGAAGACATGCCGCTTCCAAGCGCAGCGGAGGCTCGAAATGAAGTGGTGTCGGCAATGGGACTTAATGTATCTTTGCGGCGCGCCAGGGAGAACCGTCCTGACAGGCGCACAGCCTCGACCAGGAAAAGCAATGTAAGACTGGCCTTATCCCAACCACCCAATTACGAACAAGCAGTAGCTTCCCTCAGACAGAACTTGCCCTCCGAAAGGCCTGCGGTAGCACCCCTTGCACCTCATAAACGTCCACTGCCAAAGATCCCGTCATAGCTCTGTAGTAGTTTTCGTTCTACTATCTTTCCTCTCCTTTTTATTCCTTCGATTTTCCACGAACGGACGCATGGACATCCTTCACAATCCTTCCACGTCACTCCTTAGCTCCATCAGTGTTGATTTTGCTTACTGTATTACCTCCACCGTCAAAGGAATGTCGGAGTATCATAAGTCTAGAACTACAACATCGAACTTCGGGAAAATTCGACATGGAGGGGAATTACACATTGCATTACCGTATAACTAAAGGGAGAGTAGTAACCAAGCGAGGTAGAATGGGTAACAGACACAACCAAGAACGAATTTGAAAACTATCCCATTCTCCAGAAAAGACAAAAATGTGCAACTAAAGAGATAACTTGAGAGCGGAGGAATGTCATGACAGAATGAAGATTGTGACCTGGTATCCAAAGACGAAAACAAAAAAACGACCAGAAGGATATATAATCATAAAAAGTCCGAAGGAGAGGTTATCAGATATTGGGTTTCCTGGGGGGATCTAGCGAGAACCTGGTTCAAAACTTAGTCAATGGCAGTCCTGCCAATGTCAACGAACATCCTCACCCGAGCGCCATTCCGATAGGATCCGTTCGAAAACTTCTATCACCACGCTACTCCTATACATCAACCCATGATCGGCGCCTTTGACGATTTTCAAGGTGCATTTGTCAAAGCCCATAGTTCGCTCCATCCACCTTACAGCATTCTCTGCAATCTTTTCATCCTTGTCCCCGTACCAAATTCTCACGGTATGCGGATAGTCGGCATAGGAAAAGCCCCAAGGATGGTTGTCATGGTTTAGAATTTGCAGTAGGTCGTTATGGGTTCCCTTGGCAGATTCCGCGTGTGATGCTGCGATCAGAGCATTCCCAAGAGCAACCTGATAAGATCCACTGGGTCCTACGCTGGCCGTGAATGTAGAGTTTGCTGTGCTGGGGACAGGTGATGAGGGCATCGACATCGGCGCTTTCGGTGATGAGAATGAAATAGAACGGTGTCCAGTGGATCGGGTATATTGGCTCGTTGTCGAATGCCGTGGTTGACTTCCACCTCCATGTTGACTTGCGACTTCGACGCTCTTCTTCCAACCGTAATCTCTTTCTAAATCAAGTTCGACGTCCAACTGAAGGGAAGGAATCGGGCTAGGAGGTCCCGATTTTCCTGACGCGCTGCGACCTTTCCCTTTCAAGGAACCCAAAGATCGAAGACCCTTCAGCTTCTTTCCCGCAACGCCACCGGATTGCTGTCCACCATCTTGTGGCGCCTTGAAACGTTCGATGAATCCTCGTGAACCTTTGCGCTTTGTGTTATTAGGCTTGCCTTCATTTGAGTCCGCCCCAAGAGTGCTGTGACTCGAGAAGCGGCCCTCGAAATCTCGAAGGTCGTCATATTCGCTAAACGTATCATTGCTGGAGCCGATACTTGGCCGTGATCGTCCTTCAACATTCGAGGAGTCAACTGTGTTCGAGCTAACAGCCTGCTTCGAGTCTTTCGGGGCCGTATAGCCGATGCCCTCATAGGCGATCGTTGGAGGTTTCCCAATCATCCAAGTCTGAATCCTCCACTCAGCGGCCTGGGCGGTTTTCAGGATGCCGTTGGGAACGTATTTGAGCCACTTGTATCCACCTAGCGATATCTGAGTTGGAGCCCAATGATATGCATGTCAAGAACCCACTATTTTCACTGCCTCCCACCCAAGGCGCCAGCAGACAAACATCTCCATGTATCCTATGGGCATACTTGTTGGCGAATGAAAGCGCGTAGGGTGCTCCAGCAGAGTGAGCCATAACGCTACACATATCGATATGCATCAAGTCCAAAACCTCGTCAACCACGTCAGCCCATTGCATGATCCCCTTGGCAGTCTTATGCCGAGGCTCCGTGCGACCTAATCCCCAGCTAATGAACTTTTAGTTGCTGTATTCATTATGAAATCGAAGCTAGATACTCACCGATCAATAGTAATAAGTCTCAAACCCATACACTCCGCCATTTCATCATACAAGCCCATAATATGCCTCACGCAGCCCAAACCGAGGAAAACAACGATGGGATATCCCGTGCGACTACCCAGATCCGAGAGACTGACAGTTAATGGATTGTCCGCAGATGCATGGGGAGATCGAGTGAGTTTCAGCAGAGTAGTTAACCTCGCAGAACGCAGATATTGGGCCACCGCCTGGGAGGGTGATGCCACGTTCGGAAAACTACCTTCATACGGGGATGCTGGTTGGTAGTAAGAGGCTGACGAGGAATACAGGGATGCAGTCGGACCTCCGGGATCTGACCGAGGTGAATATATGCTCGCATTGTCGGAAATCGCTGAATGGCGCTTCGGAAATGAGGAAGGTGGGACGGAGGTTATGGGTTTCATCTTGGTCTGGTTTTTGATGGTCTGTTGCACCTCGTCTGCTATTGAATCCAAAGATGAACGTGGCACGGCCTCTCCTTCCTCCGTCTGAGGTGAAGGAGGATTGGCCTGCTCCTCGCGAGACAGTCTATAGCTCTGGTTGGGGGTATATAGCGATGCTGAGCGGGTCGTGGGAGGGATTGTCCGTGCCTGTACTTCTTTGGGCGCATAGGCTCGGATAATGTCCGATATCGAGGGTACGACGGTTTTGGTGGGCCTTTCTGGAAGAGAGGTAGCACTAGGGGCACGGGAAATCTCGTTCTTGGCACGTCGAGGATGCGTCGAACCGTTTTCGGCAGGGGGCGTTGGAAATGGCGCGGCTGATGCTGGAGTTATTGTAGCATTTGAAACTGTACGGGATGAAGGTGGTCTTGTCCTCTTCCGCGTCTTCCGCGCTGCACCAGGCATATTCCGTGGATAATCCTCCTCTTCACTAGAGCCGCTTGACAAGTGCTCTTTCTGCTTGGGTTTGGAGCGTCTAGGTTTCCCCCCACCCAAGACTATTCCAGGCGGGGGGGTCGGGAGAGGTGGTTGATAGAGAGGGTGGTGATTAGGAATACCAAAACGTGCCCGGCTGGAAAGACTGAGAGAACCTCCGTGCACATCTCCTCCGTTCATACCGTCCACCAATGCATCCATGACATCTACCCCCGCAACGGGCGCTGCTACGACGACAGGGAATTGCTCGAACGAGTCTCGGGAAGTTGTATAGTCTATAGGAGTACGAGGTGGCGTCTCTGTGTGTTGGGTGGAGGACGATCCGGAAAACCGAAGGTGGGTAGCGCTGAGAACATCGTCCCAGTGAGACTTCCCTGATGGACCTGTTCGTGAGCGCGTGCGTACATAAGTACGCGACGAAGCCGTTGGGGTCGCGAGGTCTTCTGAAGACTCGAATGTCGGGAAAGCGTAAGCAGAGTCACTGCCACCCCTGGAACTACTGGGTCTATCATAAGTATCATAAGGTCTTTGGGCAGGTGGTGTGGTTGCTCCAGACGATGGCGAGTGCTTGGCTTTAGCTTTAGACGAGCGAGAGGACGGACTCGATCTCGGCCGGGAAGGCTGGTCAGGGTGTGACGTTGACTGTGCATACTGGCTGCTGGATGACGTTCCTGGTAGTGGCGGGGGCGTAGACTCAACGTTGGGTTGGGACACGGCCTTGTCCTTCTCGCGGCGTAAGGAAAGAAAGGAAGAGCTCTTCCTTGGGGTGCGTGAGGACGTAGACGCAGGCTGCTGGGTTCTTGATAAAACCGGGTACATGGAAAAGAGGGTGGTGGTGGTTGGGACGAACGAGGGATTAAGAACGTAATGTGTGGGTATTAGGGGCGAGAAGGACCAGACTTGGTGTGAATGTTGGTCGGTGTGAATGAGCGACGCTCTCAGCGCGTCCTCGACAACGGAAGAGGAGGTGCAAGACACATCTCAGGGCGAAAATTGCCATGGCCCTCACATTCATACTTACCCGAACAGGCAAGCGCTCATTACATCTCTGCCCTTCTCACATCCGTCCCTCGTTTCTAACCCAGAATTCATTTCTCATTCCGTGATAGATACGCCAAATACGTGGCTACTACAATACATTCATACTACATGACAACCTAACAGAAACCGCTATTATATCGTACAACCATTCCATGAGAATTATCTTACAGCAAGAGGTATTAGTCCATTATATTCAAAATGAATCAAGTTCAATGCGACGAAGAGAAGTAGCCTGAGCCAAGAGCTTAACCGCATTAGCACGCCACGCCTGATAGGGAGGGTGGTTGGTGCCCCATGTCAACCTGAGGCGGCGTAATGAGGACAACGCCCCTGATGTAAGGTACGTACTCCAATCATCCGGGGTAAGGCAAATCAATCGACCGGACACAACAAGCTCCTCGACCTCCGGACACCACTGACTGACCAAAGCCAATACACCACCATCAACGTGTAGGCCATGCAATTCCAAATGCCGAAGGTGCAGAACACGAGGATTCGGCATCCCCTCTGGTTCCAGGAAGGAGCCATCGGAGGGACTGGCTTTCTGCACCTCATACTCCAACGTATGCACGTTCGAAGAGTAAAGGATCATCCGAATGTGTTCATCATACTCGCAAGCGCTAGACGCCCTGACACATAGTCTCCCGAGGGTGGAGCCCTCTGGCACGAGATGCGAGAGAAAGCCGCTAATGGCGTAGACATTCTCAAGGATGAGTTCGTCTAACTGAAGAGGCTGGGAGGTGAGGACCGGGCAGATGTCTATCTCGAGGTCCGTGAGCCTGAGCCTCCTGAGATTCGGGAATCTGAAGATAAGGTCTTCGGACCATTCAAGAGACGCTCGCGACGTCAACGACCCATGGATGAGAGCGCCGTCAATGTGTAATTGCGTAAGGGTGTCAGCCGCCGTGACGAAGCCGAGAAATCGTTCCGACTGAACGGCCAATTCGCCACCCAGAATGAGGCTCCGTAGGCCATCTAAGCCCAGGAGTGTCCGGACAGCCAAACGGTCTTTTGACGAGCCACGCGAGGTGCCGGTGCAGATTGGACGTAGTGCTAAACGCTGCACCAAGGGTGCAAGAAATGGTTTGGTGCCCAACGTTCGGGCGAGAGAGGCACAAGCGGAGAATGAGTGTAGCGAAGGAAAGGCGTAAAGCCTTCTGCGAACATAGTATAACCACGCAGACGAGACCAGAGCAAGTCGAGCGAGGTCTCTGTCCCACCAATGGTCGTTACTATCAAGAATGATTGGAATGAGATCCTCCACGAAACAGTTCATTATCCGGGTATTGAAGTTCTTCCCGGGATCCGAAATTGATATTGAGACGTGAGTCTTCCACAAAGAGACGAAACAAAACTCACCTATCGATGGTGGTGTGCCGCAGAATTGCAATGTAAGTGTGGACCAGGTGCGAGGAAAGTGCACGCGAGGAAAGAAAGGACAAGCGTGGCAGCAAGAAGCAGTACTAGCTGTCAGGCAGGCTTCGTGCAGACCATCAAAACCAATTTCAAGGAGCGCGTTTCAACATATCAATAAGTAGGTACCACGTGACGCGACTTATACTCGTCACGCCCAGATACCATAACCGATAGGGGTATGAGCTTATCTTCTGCACCCAGATCCATCACCTCCGATGTTCTTTGGAAAATTACAAACCTTCCAGCACCTCCCCGGGCCGACGGCTGCTAGTGCTGAATACTGAAGTACTGAAGGATCAGAACCAGGTGTCCATTCTCAGTATTGTAGTCCTCGTCACTTTCAACCAGGACAAAGCTCTGGCATTCAAAACAACGAAATACCCCCGGACGAGCCTAGCCATCCTTCTTTCGCTGAATTCTGGTCTATGAATTATCAATACGAAACCCCGGTCGCAGTTTTAGTGGCTTTTACTCCATTGGATACTCGCTCCACTATTTATAAACCCTCCAGAGAAAAAGAGCTGCCTTCTCTGGCTTGTGACAATCTTGCCTTTCTATCCTTCATGAACAAGAAGCGATCGCATTCTTTGGAGGGAGGCACCTCTCCAGAACTCCCCGACCCTTCAACCCGGCATGATAAAGACACGGCAGACGTTTTCATAGAGGACCCGGATCATGATTTTCACTACAAAACTCTCAGCTGGCAGGTATGTGCTTAACTCACAGTGTTATCGCTGATCTCTTAACTCTATGTTCCAGTTCGTTTCCCTGCTAATGATAGCGGAAATCGTGAGCAATGGAATGTTGTCGCTGCCTTCTTCACTGGCAGTCGTCGGTATGAACGATCCTCAGTTGTCGAATGCTCTGGAAACTGACTCGAGTCCTTCAGGTATCGTTCCTGCAGTTGTTTTGGTGAATAACACATTTGGACCACCGCAGAACTGTTACCAAGTCGCGAATACCAGATCGTGTTCCTGGGTGCCTTTGGGCTGTTTACAGCAAAACTCCTCATCGACTTCAAACTCAACCATCCTAACGTGCACAACATGTGGGCGAGTGCTTTCTATGTGATCCCGCCCTCCTGACAATGGTTGCAGGGGTGATGCTGGTATGATCATGGGAGGCCCCGTACTCAGAGAGATACTTTCCGCTGGGACAGTCATATTCGCAATCTGCGGGACAGTATGTGGCCTTTCTATAACTCATTTTCCGACGCCTGCAATAAGAAATAGGGCTCGCAACTGTTATCGGGGCAACAGGCCTTATCGTCGCTGTCCGACAATGGGCTCTGTGCCATGTACTTCCTCCTTATTTTCGCGGTGGCCACCCTTATTCTATCGCTTCCTCGTACATTGGACCGTCTCAGCTGGCTCGGCCTTCTGAGTGTGACCCTTATTACTACGGCTGGAATCCTGGCTATGGTCGCTGCCGGTGTCAATCCGGTGCCAAATCGCACTCTTTCCGTAACAATAACGACGGATTTCTACCAAGCCTTCCTTGCCATTACCAATCCGGTACGCAAACGGTCCCTATTCCTGTCACCGGTTACAAGGAATTTTCTTTGCTGTTAGGTCTTCTCCTATGCTGGTAAGTTACACGTTCCATGATGCATCATCGGCACAACGCTACACTCCGGGTATTGTTAGGGCATTTTATGTAACGTCCATTCCTTGCGCCGTAGCTATGTAAATTAATGGATTCGCGTAGGTTTTTCATTCTTATATCGGAGATGCGAAGACCTCAAGATGCCATGAAGGTCGGGTGTCTTTCGATGATTGCCTCGGTTGCAAGCTCATGGTGAGCAGGCCGCATGGTGCCTCCAAGGCTTTGCTACGGTATTCTACACCCTCTTCGCTGTGATCATGTAAGGATCTTCACTATCGCTGGTGGATCAACCGAACATAAAATTCACAGTTACGTATACATCGGCAACACTGTCGCCTCCCCGGCTCTGTTCTCATTGCCCACCAAATGGGCAAAGGCAACCTGGGGCATTGCATTGCCGAATTTCCTGATGTAAGTCTGAGCCATTCAATTTCCAAGGTTGTTTAACTCCCAACAGTGCAGCAGGATTATACTCCCATACCGCGGCTAAACTAGTTTTTGTCCGCTTCTTTCGCCATTCACGACATATTTACACGCACACATTTCTCGGGTGGATCGTATGGATCGTCTTGTGTTTGATCGCAGTCGGCCTGGCCTTCATTCTGGCTATAGCTGTGCCAATCTTTTCCTATCTCATCGGTATCTCCGCAGCACTTTTCGCTTCGTGGTACACCTATGGTCTCGCGGGTTTCTTCTGGTTGCATGACACTCTTCAGTTTGAAGGCAGATGTGGGTTGTACAGACGACCAGTCATGTTTATCCTCTCTGTTCTCACTGTCATTGCCGGTGCATTCATTTGCATTGCTGGGACATATGTATCGATCAAGGTAACAGTCTCTCTTCCACCACAATAATGTCATGTTCTAATACTTTGGATATCTGCAGCTAATTACCGTAGCTTACGCGACCCATGTTGTTGGAAGACCATTCAGCTGCTAGATTAAACAGATATATGTACCAGGAAAAGATGGAGGCTAGCACACATAAATATGCGCTAACTTTCAGAAACCAGGGAGTGCAGGCCAAAGGCTGAGGAGGCCTCGTGAATTTTTACTCCTGTTGGTGGTCACCAAGTAGCACTTGAACGTAAGGATACATTATTGTAAGGCGGTGATTGGTAGGTAACTACCCTAACCGAGTCAGGCGCCCTGAGGACGCGCGCCACGCTATGCATGACGCTTGTAGGGTCCTCATCAAGCTCCCACCGCCCTCTTCCTCAAGTACCCGTCCCCTCCATTCTTCCTTCTCAAGGCCATCCCTCACATGTGCGGGCTCTGGACGTCAAAGAGACCGGATTTGTACACTCTCCCCATCTCAGCGCGCCCTCCAGCGCTATGGTCGCGAACGTTCAAGACGATAGCGTTTGTTGTTCTATGGCTGTTCGCCTGCCTTATGATCAATGGGACGCAATTCTTCCTCATACTTCCTCTAAGACTCCTCCCTTTTCGCTCTGCGAGGAGACTTTACTATGAGGGGATACGCTGGACGAAAGGATGCTTTGGATGCCTTTTGAGTACGTGTGTTTGGGCTAGGTCGATCGTGTGTGAGACTTATGGATCGTATGGATCGTTAGTCTTGATGTGTCAGTGGTTCGCACCGACCAAGTTACGTGTTACGTTCGAAACGCAAGGCCTAGGAAAATTCAGCAGGGAGGAGATCGACCGTGTCGTGCAGAGGAATGCCGAAGGGGAGGTGGTTACCTTGAACTTGCCGAGCAAGTTCGTCCTCATAGCTAATCACCAAGTATGCGCCTCTTGACTGTTCCTCTTCTATCTTCGCTAACCGTGGTTGAAGATTTACGCGGACTGGTGGTATGCTTGGTGCCTACTCTACTTCATTGGGCCCAATGGTGTACACCGACACGTGTTTATCACGCTCAAGAAGAGTTTACGATGGGTGCCTATACTTGGATGGGTACGTATTGGATCTACTCCTAGAGTACGCTGGCATAACAAAAGACAGGGTATGCAATTCTTCAACTTCATATTCCTTGCCCGTTCATGGGCCTCCGACCGGGTTCAACTTGCTTCACACTTGGCGTCCTTGGGTAAAGAGGCAAAGAAAGAGGACAGGCCGTTCTGTTTCTTGCTCTATCCCGAAGGGACTTTGGTCAGCAAAGAAACTAGACCAATTAGCAGGAAGTTTGCGGACAAGATGGGCATTGTATGTTACTTTTTTGTTTTATTATGTTTCCACTAAAAACAGCTTATCTTCTCGCATAGCCCGACATGAAGAACATGCTTCTTCCTAGGTCAACAGGCTTGCACTACAGCTTGCGGTCTCTCGCTCCCTGTGTTCCTGACTTGAAGTTGCTTGATCTGACGGTGGTGTACCCTGGTAAGCTCGCCGTACGTTGATCGTTTCAGGGAGTTGCTCATGAGGTTCGTAGGCATCCCCCCGATGGGATACGGCCAAAGCTACTACACCTTGCGGTCCATATTCTTCGGTGGTGTTGCACCACCGGCCATCCATATGCATTTGCGGCTGTTCGATGTCCGGGAGGACGTTCCCGTAGGCAGCTTGCCCGCGAGCCCATCAAATGGAGATAAACCTGAGAAGAATGCTGTCGAGGTCGACATCCCAGAAGGGGAAAAAGATAGATTCGACGTGTGGCTTCGGGATTTGTGGAGGGAAAAGGACGAAGCAGTGACCAAGTACTACGAGACTGGCACTCTGGACACAATCCCTGAGGTTTCGACGGCTGTGGATATCCCAATCAGACTTCGGCGCAAACGCGAAATCCTGGACGCGTTCTCTTTCTTCTTTCCAGCTGGCATCGCGTATATGTTGGGCAGAGGGAGGCATTAAGAGAGGCGTGCACGCTCAACTGTAGACTTTGGATTTGTATGACTATTTTCCCATCTATCTGTATATTCACGCTGTACCGTGGTGTAGGACCAGGGATGATACCCTGTACTGAGATCTGTCCATTACAAGCGTTCGAGAATCTATTATTGTGATGTTCTCTTGTTTTGAATTTGGTTCACCAGGTAGAGACTGGCGTCCAAAAAGCGCTCAACGCAGTTGGCCAAGCAGCCCTCTTCGCTCCGCGAGAACGAGTTACCAGGTGCGCCCGTGATGCATCTACAGGATACGTGGTTAGTGGAAGTGGATGCGAATTGGAGCCGTGTGGCGCACTTGTCCCAACATGTGGAAGTCAACTGGTGGATGGTGGATTGTATTCTGGCCTGATGGTGGTGGGAAGCATGTCAAGTTTCAGGAGGGAGTGGCACCAGCGGAGAGCCAACCTGGTTCTGTTCCTGCTCTATGAACTGAGCAAGCTCCTTCTGTAATGGTGATGAGTTTCTCAAGTTACGATTCGCTGAACGGACATAGGTACCTGGGTAGCGGGGTCAAGCTGGTCGGCCATGGTTGGTATAAGTGGATGACCAGAAAGGGAATTCGGGAATTCGTTGATGGACTGCTGACATAATGTTGTAAACTGTTGGAATTGCTGTGGGCGATGTCACCCATCCTTCCCTGGATGGAGTTGGAACGGGTTTGGTGAAATCGGAAATGCTGTCAAGTCAACATAGGCGCCTGGAGTCATCTCTGCAATCAGTCGCGCTTCAATTCCTAAGACATGCGTTTTTGACCCAACACTAGGTAACTCCGGTCCCAGTGCAATCGAATTTACTGCACACATTCTTCTCTCACCTTTCACGAGGAATCATTCGGACTTTTGCAGGAAAAGCATTCATTTACGACATAACTTCGCTTACCACGAAGTAACACTTCTCGAGGCACACGTGAGATCATTCAACAGTCTCACCCTTCGCGTTCGATTATTCGAGATTTGGGAAATGCAGGGCGTCTGGCCTTGCTTAGCTTCCTTGCCTCGTGTTCGCACTATCCTTGCTTCATGGCTTCCACGTCCGCAACCGGCTCATCTCACTCGAATCTACCTGCGTGGCCACCCGACCCCATTCCACCGTTGGTTTTCTCTTTCATGGAGTGGCCATATAGACTCTCATCACCTCTTCCGCCTCTAGAGTTGGATACCTGAGTCGAAAGGCTCTGCCAATTAAGCGCAATGACGCTGAACCCCTCACACGTGAGGATGTTCAGTTTGACCTCCTCAACTACATTTTCTCGGACACAACTGCCGCCTTTACCAGCACCACTCCTGGGAAAACAGCAAGAATCCCATTCTCCGAGCTCTACATCAATGCCTTGTACAGCTCTGCCAAATGTTCCAAGGTCCTCAAAGACAAGATGATCGATACCCCGGCTTTTGCAACCGAGCTAGCCAAATTCTCTCTACTCACAAACGTCGGCCGGATTAATACAACGATGGCCTGTAAGATACCGTTCTATCGCCTTTATCGGGATGACACCATTCATTTAGAACCTCTTAGTTTTTCCAGAAATGAAAACGGCGCTACGAACCTATCACCCCGTCCCGTCGCTCCAAAAGACTGATGGAAACGCGCAAGACGCTCCTCGCATTAAAAACTGTCTCAAGGCTGCCCTACTGCCTCATGAGCTCAAAACAATCCCACCGTCAACGCCTGAGGAGATTCTTTCGAAGAGTGTAAGCATCACGCTCATGCCGTAAATAAACTGTGATGCTCACGTTTACTCCCTCGAAGCAAGCAGGCCAGAAACCTCCCACCAGCGTTGTTAACTTAATTTTTGTACTCTCCAACCACGCTGCGGTGAGACGAACACCTTCAACGCTGTGAACTCTACGCCGCCTAACTGACCCTGCGCCTAGCCCCTGGCAGTCGTGCATTTTGATGGTTCCCTGAATTTCTTGGACCTTTTCCTTCCCAAGAAGGGCCTGGCCTCGGCCGACCGTGCTAAAGCGTTCCTTTGGCTGATCTATCACTACTTAGAAGACTCCGAAGGGCCTAATCCTTGGGATGATGAATATTCCAGAACCAATAGGCCTAAAGTACCGAAAATGCGGTACCTCACTGAGGCAGAGCAAAATCTAGAGAATGTCGACACGCCAGAAGAAATAGAATGGGGGCGAAAGATGACTGCACAGCGGAACATATTTTTGCAGCGCCTTGTTGCCTCAGTAGAAAACGAAAAGAGGTCCAGGAATTCCGCTTTGCCGCATTTTGTCCCAGGTAATCACTTCATATTTCCTCGGGCTTCCATGACCGTTGCTTATTTTTGCTTTCCGTCTGAGCAGCTCCAGAGGCCAATCCGCCGCGTCCTCGATCAAATCGACAGAACCTCGATGCACCAAAGGATGATCTGGGCTTCATGTATTACGTCCCAGGCCCAAGTCGAGAGCGAGAGCCTCCACCTCCTCCCGCGCATCCCCAAAGTCCAGGTAAGAATAGAAACCGCGACTTTTTTTCAATGTTTCAAGGGTGTGATTGGATCCTCATTGACTAATTCATTTCAGTAGCTCCAGTAATAGAGCTCCCTCGCCGATATTCATACTCTGGACCTCGGCATCATGGCGAAGAGCGAACGATGCTCGAACGTAAGCTTATCAATAAGATTCGCATACAAGCGCCATCTTACGCTTTGTTTAGACGCATGGCATATCGTGAATACTACCGATCCCCTTGCTGACTCTGATGACGAACTTATGGATGACAATGTCCGACAAGATTACAGTGGGTGTTTCGGAACTCTGTTTTATCAGCGCCTTATGGTTGATTGCGATCATTGTTGTCGTCCAGGACGTCGTTTGGATGTTATCAATAGGGTATTCGGTATTCCAAATGCTCCACTCCAACAGCATCAACAGCCGTCTCAACAGGTGCAACACCAATCCCGGCGCCATCACCAAAGGCACCATTCCCAACCACAACAGCGCTCTCACCAACAGTCTCAGGTGCATGAGTCTAGGGAGCAAAAACCAAGGGAGTCACAACGACAGGAGCAGCAAGAGCAGGAACAACCCGATCCTGATTTTGAGGATCTTCCATACCACAGCCCTGGGCTTCACCCTCATCACTCGCACCACCGTCCCACACCCCAACATGTTCCATCTCGGTATGAGCCGGCGCAATATTCACCCTCAGCTACAGGTCCACCATCACACGGCCCACAAGTTCCTGCGTTGGCGGCTCGGACGAGCAGTTCCAACAATAGTTCAGGACCTACGCCTTCGTCAATGTCCTCTGCCTCTCCCTCGGCTCGAAACGTCATACGCTTACCGCGAAGTTCTACGTCTCGGAAATGAACCACGGGTATATTAAAAGGCTTACAAACCCTTCCAGGTCTTCTCCGATCTCTGCGTACATATTGCTGCTATATCTTGAATTCTTGGACTTTGCATGTCGACAGTCACCCGAATATCTGTAACTATTGCTCAAGTCTTGCTTTGATGTTTTCCTCCACGGCGTTTGCTTTCTTTGGTTTGTTTCCATAGTTTTGTATAGGTGATCTGATTCATGAAAGTCTTCCTCATGTTTAATCCCCCTGGCTATCATCAACTCAGAATTGGTGTTTTTTACCATCCACACGCCAAACTGAGCTCAAGTGTTACAAGAAAGGATGGAGCCCTCATTCATCAGTGATTTATTGCGATTCTCAGATGTAAAGGTGTCACAAGTCATTTAATGAAACTACAGGATACACAAGGCACAGCCCCCTTGTAAGGTCGCACAGCTAGTGTGCAACCACAACGAAAACAAGCGTGAGGGAGTGGAATGGCCATTGCCTTTCCTAACTGGGAAAGCGGCATCAGTCGACAAAAGGACAGCGGAGGGAAATCGAGACAATAAGGGAGAAGAGTAACAAGGGTGTGAACCAAAAATACACAAGCTAGGGTAAAGTAGCAGGCAGAAGAAAAGAACCGACAATGGTTTGGCAGAGTAAGAAGGTAAAGTGTAAAAGTACACGGGACAAGAAGTAAACAAGAAAGCAAAAGTAAGAGCACTGTCCTACATTGGGATGTCAACGAAAAAGCACCAAACAAGTCCAGCAACAATAAAATAAGAATGTCGAAAGAAAGGATGCTGCTGAGCGCTGAAATTCTGCACACAAAACCGGTGATGTGAAAGAACAGCGAAAACAATAGCAAAAGGGATTCATTACTCAGAAAGCTCCGGGGAGAACAAAGACAGGGTGTTCGAACCCAACGCGCCCTCTCGGCATGAGATCAGCAGGTGCACTGTGACGTTTCCACCGAGATTTTCTACCGTCCATGTCTAATTCCATGACCTCTTCCGGCAGAGGCAGAGGCATTGTCCTCCTCGCCGCGTCCCGGGTCAAGGACCCGGGCATTGCGGTATTAACGACTGGCGCAGCCTGCAAAGGCTGTTGAGGAGTTGACAAGGTCCGCCTGCGGAGAGTCGAAAGCATGTTGTGTGCCTTGCGTTCCCTAGCATCAAGGATTTTCAGATTAGATTCTGTAAGTTGCGCCGAAGGAGCTATGGCTGTCCTTGGGACAACGGTCGTTGTAACTTGTAAATCCGAAGGGAATGGTACGACTGGAAGCTTGGGTGGAGAAGAGGTGATGGGAGCCTGATGGGGTTGGATGGGTGGCGATTCTGAAACAGAAGCCGTAATCGGCTTGGGTGCACGGACTGGCATCTTCAGGCGGCCGATCTCTATTGTGGCCGACCTGTTTGAGGGTATCGAGGATGCTTGCACTGGTACAGCTGCGGGTGGGCGCAGCCCGTCAACAATCGTAGTGGAACGTGCCGAAGCCAGCGTCTTCAGACGGGCAGAGATCTGGTCTAGAGAGGGCAGCACTTGAGCTGCCTTGTTTGCCTTGGGAAGCCCGGCGCTTTGGGAAGCTTGCTTCTTGTCATCATTCGAGAGACGGAAGTCGACTTGTTCGACCCATGGTTGGCATGTACGAAGGTTAGAGTCATTATTTTCATGGAGGGAGTCAAACATAGTAAGAGGCGAAACGAGTCCTGGTGAGGGAAGAGAATAGTGGAAGATAGCTGGGGAGTCGGGTGGTGTCTTTGGGGTGACCGTCGCAGTCGGAGAGGGAGGTGCTTGGATTTTTGAGAGGAAGAGCGCGCGGCGCTCAACTGGGGGGACAGTATGAGCAAGTTTCGACGAAGAGAGAGCAGGGGGAGACACACCCAGCTTATTCCTGTGCGCTTTGTGAGCAATTTCCTTGCGGAGGTCCACGGCCTTCTTTGCGCCGACGAGAGCATTTCTCTCCCTCGAGGCCTTGAGGAGGGCCTCAAAGCGCTCTCTTTCAAGGCCCTTGTTGGTCACTGGGGCATCCGGAGGACAAAGGGGAGAAAGGTGTTTGGCGAAGGTGGTATGGGTTGGGGGCGGGGTGAGGTGGGTTGACCTGAGGGAGTCTTTGTCGGGCTCTGGGAAGGAAAGATTGCGAAAAGGAGAGTAAGGCTCCGGGAAGTGCTCCTGAGGAGGTGCAGGGGAGATGTGGATGGTGGGGACGAGGGTGCAGGCCATGGACGAAAGAGAGTGAGGAGAGAGAAAGTGGCCAGCCACGGGAAGAAGAAGAAGGAAGAAAGTGGATTAGTTGTTGTGAAGAATAGTATTAGTATATCTCTCTCTCAGCTCAAACACAGATCGATCAGGCCAACGGACAACGACGTGTAGACAGAGCAAACTACAATCACACAACACATGGCAACCATACGCCTTGGCATCACTTTCCCACATATTCATTCACAGTCCCTCTACCTTGACAGCCTCTCCTAGCTTTTCCCTGAACAGCTTTTCCGCGTCCATCCATACCCTTGCCACCTTGCGTTCAGGGAACTCCAGCAGAGATGGCAACAGGTCTGTGCTAAACTGTTCCGACGCTTCCCGTGG
Organism: Podaxis sp. C-F-92630; assembly: GCA_018524945.1. Classification (NCBI taxonomy): domain Eukaryota; kingdom Fungi; phylum Basidiomycota; class Agaricomycetes; order Agaricales; family Agaricaceae; genus Podaxis; species Podaxis sp. C-F-92630. The sequence continues at coordinate 76,637 of JAEUWS010000980.1, forward strand.
TAACAAAGTCGGCAAGTGATCAATCGAAACTACAGACAAGGGCGGAGCCGTGCCTCTAGCATCCGGTCCGAATTTAGCACAAGGAAAACCAACACGACCATCACACATACCCAATTCCATCAACAGCCACAGTGGGCTTCGAAAATGTTGTGTTGATGTTGTAGATCGGAATGGGATTGAACGGGTTCGTTGTATCGCAACTCACATCCACCACGACAGATAAGCGTCGGTCCTTGCCCGCCGCAGCGATCGTCTCACGAGTGATAAACGAAGGAATCTGCGTCGCAAGGTAGATGCAGTTGACGAAAATGTCGACGTCCAGGATTTCAGAGAACGGTCCACCCTTGGCCGTCTCCGCTAGATCCCACTTGTATATGTCGTCCCTGAGCCGCTCAATCAATCGTTCCATTCTGTTCCAGAGAAAAATACGAGACATACTCATCCAGCCCGATCTTTCTGAACAAGTCAACGGCACCCCGTCCGCAACGCCCCAGTGCGCCAATCACAAGTGCCTTGACGCCCTTACCATTGCCCCCCAACGCCGACTTAACAGCATTAACCATAGCCTCCTCGTTCGGATATGGCTCCAAGAATCCCAAGGACTCTCCTTTCTTCTGAGCGGCAAGTGCAAGAGCTCCTGCTGCAGCGCCCGCAAAGCCCGCGTGGAAACCGAAGGCTGCTACACGACGACCGGTCGCATCCGTGAGGAACTCCAAATCGTAGAGCGTACCTCCACCCCGATGGAAGCGGGAGAGGACCTTGGACCACCCTGCTTGTCCCTTATAACAGTGCGCGAATTGAATGTGAGTATGTGGCAGAGGCTCATCAGACTCGGGCAATTCCTTGAGCCCGAGAATTGGGATGTCCTTGGGTGCAGATGGCCAGGAGTTATTTTCTACGAGTTTGCATCCGACTCTGAATTTTGTATCAAAGGTGATCCCTCGTATATAAAAAAGGAACTGCATACTTTTCGTATTCTTCGTCGTCAAAAATCCTCTGTTCGTCACGTTCGACAAAGATCTCGAAGCCGGCATCAATCAATTTCTTCGCAGTGGTGGGAGTGAGCGCAGCACGTCGCTCAAACTCCTTCTTTTCACAACGCAACCAGAAAGCAGGCTTGGACATATTTCTAGAAGATGTGGATATGGATGGCGAGGGAGATCCCGAAGTGTTGTCGGATGGATTGTGCACACTGTTAAGCGCCTAGTCTTGCAAATTTCAATGACTCGAGTGCTTGTCAAGATGATCTTATCAACCTCCCTTGCCTGATGGGGACTAGGGGGTCTTAATAGCCGGTCAGGTGCTTCTTGGCATCATGCTCTCTGGTTCATTCTCGACTCGCCCGACCCTCGCAACGCTCGACTTTTTATAGCACCGCATAAGCGAGATAGTCGCTGACCTTGACATCAATTCAATCATTCTCGACATCCTATATTGTACTGTGTACTCATCTCGTCCCCGAGGTTTTTCAGGGTTTTTCTCTCCTAATAGTTAAACCCTATTTATTCCTTCAACTACGTCGAATCTTATCGCCCTTCAATGTGCCTTGTAAAACGACGCAACAATCTCATCCTTCCCTTTCTCGAACCTATCCCATGCCCCTTCAGTCATTCCAACGGTGATATGGGGAGTACCAGCAATAAGCCCTTTTGTAACGATAGGAACGAATTCCTCGAGGGGCATCCACACTTTGGACAACGCTTCCGTCGTTCCCTCGGCTACGAGATAAAGAAACGAAATGCATCAGACGCCGCATTCTATAAACCCGTAAACGCCATCTCCGGCGTGGCGACGGAGATGAAACAGGAATGAGGGTCGGACAAGTACTCACCGTCGTGTAATTCCGACTCAACGAGGCTGTAAGGAGAACGATGGTTGCGTGAGCGCCGTGGATCTCGTGATATCATACGGTTGCTAAGAACATTGGACTGAGGAGACGTACGGTGGGATGATTTCTAGAACGTTCACGCCCGTCCCAGCCAGCTGGGCCTGAAGGGAAAAGGTCAAGGAGTGTACGGCTGCTTTTGAAGCACAGTAGTTGGGCACTTTGGGACTCGGGAAAATGGCGATTCCAGACGTAACGGTAACAAGGAATGTCTGGCGACCTTGCGACTACGACCACAATCAAATGAATCGCAACAGACGTGTGAGGATTGTTGAGCTAGACTTACGCCCAGTTTCAAAAGGTGAGGAAGAAAGTAGGTAGTAAGTACGACGACGGAATTATAGTTGATGTTCATCTCATATTCGAGTTCTATTGTCTTCTATTGATACAGACTGGTGGGGGCAACGCACTACTCACTGTCGAGGTCGACCTCTTGCTTGAAGTTAAACGCTCTCTGGACTCCCGCATTCAAGACAATGGTATCCAGCTAAAATCCAGAGAAATCAGGGTCGGCACAAGTGCAATCTAAATAGGGACCTACGTCCGGGTACTTGGTTAAGAGCTCCTCAACATTTCTCTTGAGGGTGGCTCTGTCTGCACCAACGTCCAGCTTGTAAGTTTCGAACCCGTCCTTCGCTAGCTCATCCAAACGATCTTGGCGTCTACCGGCTGCGATAACTTGCGGTTTGTTGGGAAGCTGTCTAATTGCGTATGCCAGTGCGCGCCCAATACCGGCCGTTGCTCCCGTAATCAAGACACTTTTGCTGAGTTCAATCCCAGGCATTCTGGTGAGACAATCACAAGATAATCAGACAAGAAGCAAATAAAAGGGGGGGAGGCGACCAAGAAGCAGGCGTTCCGGGTATGTCTTAGTTGGTAGGACAGGAATAAGATCAGGACAGAATTGTGTTTTATAGCGGTGCTCTATATCTCCGTATGTTCTTCATACTGTCATCATGATAAAAGCACGGGGAAGGGATGCCCTCCCCGCGTTATCATCACCTTAAGGATGTAATTCAATGGATAGACATCATTTCTCGCTCACACAGGCATTCACGGAAGCTTCCCTAAATATGCGGGGAAATTGAAAGAATTCGCACATAGGGCTAGGGTGTTTTATCGGGGACGGCATCCATGAGACAGCACAAGGCATAACTTGACCGTCCTATGGGATAGTGTCGATTGTAACGTCGGCGGTTAGTTTCTGACACTTTCATTGCCCATGTTAGGTCCAAGTCGTCAGTCCTTCAAAGAACATCTTGTCATACTATCAAGGAAACAGCCAACCGGTTGCAGCATGCAAATAGACGATGGTATATTGAGATAATAGTGATAAGTTTTACCATTTCTCCCTGGCTGCTTGCAATTGGGCTACCAGACCTTCCTTGTCTTTATCGTACTTATCATACCAAGCAAGAGACCCTCCAGTGGAAATGATGGAATCACCGTTCCTAAGTCCTTGCATTGTGACTTCTGTGTATTTATCCAATGGCATCCAGAGCTTCTTGAGCTTCTCAGTCGTACCTTCCGCTGATGAGATCGTGAGATAGGAACTGAACGCATGCGGTTGTGTGGATACTAACCATCATGTAATTCTGACTCGACCAACCTGTAGGAAGTTGTCAGTGACGGAGTTTGTTAGGGAGGATACACAGCAACGGCTTACGGTGGGATTATTTCCATGACATGAATTTTGGTATCCTTGAGCTGGAATCGTAAGGTCGTAGCAAAGGAATGAATAGCGGCCTTAGAGGCCGAGTAATTTGGGACCCATACGGCCGGAACAATACCCAAACCCGCAGTTACGGGGATTATGAAAGAGGGTCGACCTGCTGCCTTGAAGAAGAATAAGTGAATATGTGCCTACCCATGAGGTTCTTGGCGGCGGCGTACTGAAAGCTTCAGGAAATGCGGCATAAGATAAGCGATGGTCGTAACGACCGAGGTGTAGTTGATAGTCAGTTCAGACTGCAATTCTCATTGATCGGGTACATCTCTCAGTTTGGCACCCAGAAACCACATGGAGGACTTACTAGCAATATCTACATCCTTCTTAAAGTCGAACTCGTATTGCACCCCAGCGTTCAAGATGACGGCATCAAGCTAAATATCAAGTGAGAGTCAGATCGGCGCCTCTTCACATTAAATGACTTGGCGGGGTGTTCCGCAGCATTAATTGGTACGTACGTCAGGATACTTGTCAAGAATGAAATCCACGGAATTCTTGAGCGAGTTTGCGTCCGTGTCGAGGTCAAGTTGGATAGTCTCAAGCCCTGCTTTCTTGAGTTCCTCGAGCCTATCTTGTCGTCGCCCGGCGGCGATCACTTGGGGTTTGGACGGTAGTTTGATGAGGCTCAGAGCCAGAGCGCGGCCTATACCTGCGGTGGCGCCGGTAACGAGGATACACTTGCTTTCTTCAATTCCAGGCATATCTAGGTGTAGGAAGGGAGAAATTCGGAATGGGGTGTGCGCAGATTGAATTAGCTTGAGGCCTGAGATTGCAGGCCGACGGTCGTCATCAAATCAGCCGGGCCGGGATTGCCGTTTAGCAAGTGCAATTTAGCACGTTTCGAGTGCGTTTGCGAACAAGAGCATGGCCGACCTCACCACCACCCGCGTTACACTCGCCGCCGAATCACTGCCACTTGAAGTCAGTCTCAACTCTGTTGAAACAAGTCTCATGCTGACACGTGTATATAGGACCGGATACGTGAAGCAAATGCACGAAAGGCGGAAGGAAACGAATCCTTTCGCAAGGGCGAATGGCAAGAAGCACTGTCAGCCTATGAGTCGGCCATAGCTCTCTTGCCGAAGAGAAAAGGAAAACCCGAGGATAGCCGACCAGATACTCCATCGCAGGACACAAGAGAAGAAAGCGAACCATCCCAAGATGCCCAAACCCCGGCACCAGACTCTACGGGATCTGCTCCACAGGACCTCGACTCAGAGACGGAGAAAACTTGCTCAAACCTTAGATCTGTTCTAAACGCCAATATCGGGGCGTGTAATGTTAAATTAGTGAGTCTTGTCTCCATTAATCGAAGCTGTGCTGATCTGACTTCAATGAGGGAGAACACAAGCAAGCTGTTGAAGCATGCACTCGAGGTTCGTCTCTCTGTTGGCTGGCGGCATGGTCTACTCATGCTGATAGTATTTGCTATAGCACTACTCGACGATCCGAAATATGTGAAAGCCTTACAAAGAAGGGCAGCCTCGAACGAGATCCTGAACACATGGTCATCACTGTCGTCTGCAGAAGAAGGTTATTCATTTTGCTGCCGCGGATCCCTGAATCCTAATTACATTGGTCGGGCAGACTACAACACATTACTCAAGTTATTGCCACCTGGGTCAGAAACAAAAGACATTCAAAACAAGTTACAGAGGCTGAAACCCCGCCTGGAAGCGGCCCAGAAGCGGGAGACGACAGAAATGTTGGACAAGCTCAAGACCCTTGGGAACAGCATACTCGGTAAGTTCAATCATAACGTTTCAGTGGCATTAAGGCTCACAACAGAGTCAGGAAACTTCGGCCTTTCAACGGACAACTTCAAGTTTGAACCCAATGGACAAGGTGGCTATTCAATGAACTTTTCTAGATGAATTGGTCTATGAGACATCTTGTGCCCTGTTGCAGCGACGAGGTCCATCGTAAATTGTCATCCCCAATTTACGAACTGAACGTCAACCTATGTATGTTATAGGGTTGGGGAAAAATGTTATCGAAGGATATATCTAGGATACAGTTAGAGCTCAGAAACGTTAATACCATGGAAAACCGAACTCACTCTCATGACCAACTTCGATTGAATCAATGACATAGAAACAGGCCCATACTCTCGAGAATCACGCGAGTACGCCGCGTTGTCACCACTTATCCACAGATGTCCTTTGGGTATCAAAATATGTTCCGTAGACGGCGCCTTCACTCCTGTTGGGTCAACACAAATGATGTCGCCAGGTAGTCCGAGAACCCGTTTACACACAATGCGCTCCGGCATGATAGGACTTTTGAGGATAACAAGGTCCCCTCGTTTAATGTGGTCCGGGAACAGACGTGGTGTGAGCCTGTCTTCAAGCACAATCTCGCCTTTCTCGGCTATTGTTGGAAACATGGACGGACCCTCCATCTAGCGGAAAGGAAATTGGTCAACGTTTTGCCCTAGAAGCGCAGCTTGTGCGACCTACAAATGAGACTCTCCCAAGGTATTCAGTACACAGGTGCACGGCGCATCCCATATTGACAAGCTGAATGTAGGCAATCCAAAATTAGGCGATGCCTTCCATCTGGGAGCGGCGACACTCACATGAAAGCAAAACACACCGAATCTCGTTCCTCTTTCCTTCCACGATCTCCGGTAAAATGCAGTCACCCGGCTTCTGGCATATTGGAAAATGAATGAGGTCGCATTCCTAATCATGTTTATGCGTCGAGATTCACGAGAGCATGAGTAAGGTAGATGCAACAAACCAGAAGGCGGCGATAATGCTAGGTCACAGAATGGACACAAGCGCTGGCCCCTGCGAAATTCACCTGAATAAGGCAACTCATTACATCTACCTTCCGCTTCGGTTTATCTGATCTTTGTTGACCAAATCTACCAACAAGTGTTGGGCCCTACCCAACGCCTCTTGTCACCTCAAGCATGTCTTCTTTCAAGCGAAAAGGGGCGGCAGCAACCCCTACTCTTCCTTCGTATCCAGGCGCTCGGCCATCTCCCGCCTCCTCATCAACTGTCATTACTTCGACGGGAATACCTTCTCTAGATGACATTTTAGGAGGCGGATTGCCCCTGTCTTGCAGCATGCTGATCCTAGCTCCAGATTTACACTCTTCGTACGGGTCACTCATACAGAAGTACTTTGTTGCCGAGGGACTGGCCTCTGGGCATCATGTGGTTGTCGTTGACAGCGATCCCAGGAACTTTGTTTGTGATATCATGTGGCATCCAAAAAGTTCCACGACGGCTGTATCGAAGAGCGGAAGTAGTGTTGGTAGTGGTGCCGAGAGTGATGATGAAGAACAGACCAAGGGGCCAGACCATAAAATCAAAATAGCATGGCGCTACGAACAGATGAAGCAGTTCCAGACATCAGTCAAAGCATCGTCATCGTATGTGAGTCCTGTCATTGATCTAGGACAAGGGGTAGCTGAACGCCCGGGCTTTCCCGTTTACACAGGCCCTCTGATGATTATTGCCATACTTTTGATCTGTCCGTGCATGTTCCAGACACTGTCGTTCAATCCGCGGTGCAAGCGGGTAATCTAACCTACCTGGAGGTCACACGCGGCGCAGAAAAGCTTTCTACCACCGAGGTCCTACACCGACTCTCCGAAGACCTGGAAACCCAGGAAGCTACCAAGGCCCCTATCAGGATCTGCATACCAATGTTAGGCTCCCCGTCATGGGGCAGCCTCACGACCAAGGTGATTAGAAGTTTGTTTGCAACTGCTATCAGCTATTAACGTTCCATAGGATATCTCATTCTTCCTGTATTCCCTTCGGTCTATCCTGCGGAAGCATCCAACGGCTTGTGCATCCATAGCATTACCTCCTCACATCTCCGCAGAAACATGGGGTGGGCCGGGTTGGCGACAGCGATTAGGGTGGCTCACCGATGCAGCTGTTTCACTGGCTGCATTCTCGGGTTGGTTTCCGATACTTGGTTTCCTGTTGCAGCTGTCGCAGGAACATTCATCAACTTCGGACTGATCGTGTTCTTCTCACAGCTGATCCATCGCTCTCAGCGACATTCCCATCTCATCATGGGATTGTCCACATTGAAACGCTTCCTGCTCCCCATATGCTCGTGCCACCGAGTGACCGATTTTCGATGCTCCGTGGACTTTCTGCCTCCTCTTCTGCCTCGGGCGGTGGAGGAGAGAACAATCTTGCGTTTAAATGTACAAGGAAGCGGTTGATATTTGAAACGCTACATCTGGATCTGGAGGGAGGCGTATCTGAAAGGCGGACAACACCTGCGGTGACAAGTGATATCATTCAATCTGCTGTCGGCGTCGGGAGCGGAGGAGGCAAGGAGCGGAGCCTAAACGAAGGGATCGGGGCGGGTGAACCACCGTACCTGGCGAAAGTCGATGTGTGTCTGGAGCATGAGAGCAATACAAGTGCCCAAGTAACGGCGGTGGAGGGAAGCGCTGATGTGAAACCAAAAAAGAAAAAGAAATCGGTCGCATTTCAATCGGACCGACCCGACCTGTACGATTTTTAGATATTATCGTGTATTGTACTTATATGGGCGCAGTAATAGCCATCACGCTATTCCTTTGGAGGCCAGTGGATCATCAAGCCGTTCTAAGCGCTATGAATTCATAAGCTGGAGCCGGGCTGGATACGTCCTGTAACATCGTCAACTCGTAGAATAGTCTGTGCAGTGTATCATTGTTGTAGGATGGATATTTCTGGAGGGGCCCCATTGAGCCATATTGAGAACGCGCAGCATCAATACGCTATCAGGGGATCTTGCCTGAAGGAACGAAGCGGCAACCATCAGAAAGCTCCGGTGGTCTATAGGGATATTATTGTCCGTTTCCTGTATTAGGAAAGAAATAGTATTGGGAAAATTGGTACGCGGATCTCAGTGACAAATATTCAATGAACAGTACAGTTGCGGTCATTACGATAGTATAGAAATCGTTAGAATAGATCATTTTTGTGATTAAAAGTTCCCAAGATCTGTCCGACTGACAGGAGCGTGTTTCTAAAGTTGGCGGTATATAGATTTTATCAAGCAGGGCTGGTGAGCGGCTGTCACCGAACATGAGAAGTCGGGGGCCCTTTGGGGAACAAGGCTTCGACACGAAAAAAAAAAACAGTTGCGACTGGGGCTGTATGAAGATTAGAAACTAACATCGAAACCTTACCGGGGCCTTGGAAAGGAGAGGGATAGGCTTGAATCCAACTTGCCATGTTTTCTCAGCGCCGGGGTGTTAGGTGACGTTGGGAATTACGTCGGTGACAGGCTTGATGCCGGTCATAAGAGTCGATGTAGTCAACTGTTAGGTCAGGTCAAGATCTGATGTGAGGAGGCGCTGCGTTACGGACTAGAAAAAAAAATAAACTCTTGTGGGAGTTGTCTGGTAACGATCCTTTCCGTCCTTTACACAACCTTCACGCACTGTACCACAGTCAGTCAAAGGCATTTAGCTTGAAGGGAGGCACCAAGGCACGCCAAGTCGGGACTCGAGAGTGGCAACGAGAAGAAGATTGGTAACGACAGGACAAGAAACTACACGCGGTCAATATTAGTAGGGAACAAAGATGTTTGAGGGTATGAACCTGGGAGAGAGGAGACCGATGTATATGTGAGTGGATATGTGACATGTGGAGATTTGATGGCGACAAATTGAAGCCGTTGCGACTCACAGGTCCTCAACAATCTCCTCCTCAGCCCGCTACTACAGCAACTCTCCGCCACCGACACCGCCAAAACCCCATCAACAAGTGTCGCCGAGCAAACTCGCAGTGCTTCAAGATAAGCCCTTGCCGCCACCGCCGCCACCGCCGCCGGTTGCACCTGCTATGCCTGGAGGGAATCCAGAGGGGGAAAATGAGATACGTCGATCTTACATCGAATGGTCAAGTGAATCTGATGACGGGAGCGGTGAGTGTCTACTGAATTGATAAGTAGTGTGGGAGTAGGTTGCTTGGGTGTGTTTGTGACCGCGCTAGGGCGTTTGAGTTGTGAGCGAGAAGCAGGCATCGTTGGAAAAGAAACTCGAGCGCGGGCTGCAATTTTGGATGGTCTCGTCCCTCGGTACTCGTGCTGACCCCGCTTCTCCAGATGTCAACCTCCACTATTTACATTCCGACCCAGAGCCAAACTCCCACCTCAGCCCACGTGCTTGTGCCCAATCTCTAGACGCACACGACTACATAACTCGCAACAGCGACTCATCTCGTCCCACAATCTCATCCATGCACCTGCCAGACCCCTCCCAATTTCCGGATCCATACCCTTTACGCCCCCCTCACCATCACTTGACTTCCCCACCCACCCTTTCATCCGCAGGCTCCTCGTCCACCCGTTCCTCGGCTTACACCAGCTCAGGGAGTGCTCTTGCCTCAGGTGACTATGGCCACGTTCATGTCGCATCCGGAGATGACGACAGCACCACCCCTGCCATAGGTCTGACCTCTGAGTCCTTCTCTCACATTCTCGCAAAGGACGATCAGGTCTCCCCACCTCGCGTCGCTCAGCACAAACCACAGCTCGATCAAGGCCGATGGTCAGAGTCTTACTCGTCAAGTGTTCGTTCGCGTTCATCGTCACTCGGGAATAACAGTTCTGGGCATGGACATGAAACAAGTCCGCCTAATCTCAGGGAAAAACCCAGCTACGACATGGGATGGATCGTGGATGAAAAGGACGAAGTCGGCCTAAGCGAGGAGGAAACTGATGATGATCAACCTCTGACAGATGATCCAGATGAGGATATTGACGAGGCAGAGGAGGAACGCACATCTGCAGCCGTGATAGCCGACGAAGGTCGAGGACTAATCGTTCAAGCGGATAACGCGCCGATAGTGCAGTTGCAAGTCCAACCTGGTGCGTTGATCCGCCTATTTTTCTCCTTAGTACCAGAACTGACACCCCCGTCACAGGTACAACCCATCTGCTCATTGGTTCCTCTACCACTCCGAATGCTGTTCCGACGTTCCTTACCAACACGCTACCCCAAATCTGTCATAGCTTGCTTGCTCTGGATATTTCCGCCAACTTTCTAGGCGCTCTTCCTCCTGTTCTTGCGGTCTGCACAAATTTGGAAGAGCTTAATGTCGCGTCGAATCCTCTCCGGGTAATACCCGTCTTCCTTGCCGATCTCGTAAATCTTCGTGTCTTCATCGCAGACTCAACTGGCATCTCAACTCTTCCTGATACTATGGCCGACTTGGAGAAACTCCATACCATCAGTATCAGACGTAATAAGCTTCACGCTTTACCGAGTTGGCTCTGTATGCTTCCAGCATTGCAAACGTTGTGCATCGATAACAACCCCTTCCAAGGCCCGTGGAAGGCTTTGGTCGAACCTCTCCTCGTTAAAACTCCTATGACTCCGATGTATCCTCCATCAACTCCCATTTTCCCTCTTCCCTCGGCGAGTGTCCAAAGCTCAATCTGCGACATGGAGACGGACATAACCGATATCGATGATGTGTCCGATGCCGAGCCAGGTTCCGGTCAAAAAGAAACTCTTGCACAATCACCTGAAGATGAGGACCAGACTATTACGCCTGACCGCGCTCCACACCTAGGCAGAGCGGTCACATCACCCCTCCCAGTCAACCCCCAAACACACGGTTTATCACGTACAAGAACCACTCCCAATCGCACCTACTTTGAACAAACCCGGGGCAAGCCCGGCTCATCACGGTTGCAGAATGCTCCCCCCATAACCCGCCAACAAAGTGAATCTGTTGTTCGCGGCGATCGTGAGCTGCGCAAGATGAAGAGTGCTGGCGATTTGCGCAGAGGAAAGTCGACGACAGCTCTGAGTGAGGAAGCCCTTATGCCCATATCCTCTTCGAAGGCCACAATCGCAACTTCGCAGTCAAGCACTAATCTTCTGACCAACAGTTCACCTCCACCCGCTGTTCCACCGATTTCGAAACGTTACGGGAGTCTTGGCCCCGCGTCATCATTAGGCAGTCCAACTCCACGACCCAATCCCAACGCTATGCGACCTCAGCTCAGCAAATCCTTATGGGATAATCCTAGCGATCCGACTGTTGATACATCGGGCTTTGCTCGAAACTCGCTTGTATCTCCCTCGACGGAATCCTCTCAGCCACCACCGATCCCTAAACTACCAGCTGGCGAGATCAGCGACGGTAAGAACTTACATCGATCCAGGCCATCACGCGATGGCAAGGAAAAGGGTAGCCGTTGGGGTTTCTTGAAGAAAATGTCAATGGGTAAAATCAAAGTTGAACCTGTGCCCCCCCTTCCGCCTAATCCTCCTAATATCCGACCAAGCACTTCAGTCGGCGGTAGCCCTATCCCCAATCGTTTCAGCAAGACTCCTCAGATTGATGTACGCTTCTCGACGTCTGGATCTTTGGAGGCTATTTTGCCACCACTAACCCCACCACAAATACAAAAGACGCCGCCTCAGTTGCACAAGCAACCTTCTTCCGATCTGCTAAAGGGTTCCCCATCCATTGCTTCGACGAAGGCAACAGTCTCCGCCAACACCAATGCATCTTACACTTCTTCCAACTCCCTCCTTGTTCCACCTGTCCCCACGAGTCGATCGGGCAAACGGCGAAGCTTCTTGCCGATTGACGTGCCTGGAGCTGGCGCGCTCAACATCCCTATTCCCGATAACTCCAAGTTTGTTCCTGGTATCACGGCGACAGGTGACTCTTCTGAGGACGCCGAAGCTCGTGCGGCCACTCCAAGCCCCACCATCGATGCAGAACAGTATCAGCGCAAAGAAGAGGAACGTGCGAGAGAAGCATACATGAGGGCTTTGCGTTCTGTTATGGCTTATCTCAAGGATATGAATGACTTGAGCGTATCGCAACAGACGAACCCTCTAAGCATGTATGGACAAGCTACGGAGGAAATGATGGGGCGGGCGAGGAGACCCACAACTACTGTTTCTGATAACCTCCGGGAAGTCTCGATGGCGCTTAGTGGAACCACTGTTGCATCTTCGACTGTTGATGGTTCGAGTCAGCTCAGACCTGCCGAGACGATCGCTAGTCTGCGGAGTGGGACGTCATCACAGACAATGAGTGTCGCCACTACCGATAGCAATGGATCGTCGGAGGAACGCAAGTACAAGGACGACAAAGGCAAGCGAGCTATGGTGATCAAGGAGATCGTCGTGTATGTTTTGCTCTATTTCATTCTTGTCTCGTTGCTGATAGCCTGCCTATCCGACAGGACCGAACGCACATATGTCAAAGGCCTTCAGGAACTCGTTGATATCTACATCAAACCAGGTTCAATGCCTGTCAACATCCTCAGTGGTGTTGGGTCCAGCAAGGAGACAGTCGTGCCGATGAGCGAGCGCAAGATCGTGTTTGGTGGAATTGAAGCGCTATTCTCTTTCCACAACGAAAGCTTCCTGCCTGCCTTGGAAAAGGCTGCTGCTCCGATGATGCAGTCGACCGAAGAGCTTCAACAGGCAGATGCTGACGGACAATTGTCAATGGAGGTGGCCAAGGCCGTTGGGGACATCTTTGTGAAACATGCCGCATTCATGAAGATGTATTCGAGCTACATCAAGTGAGCATTTAGTTAGAAATTTCTGGCCTTAATTACTGACTTGCGTATCCCAGCAATTTTGATAGTTCTGTCCAACGGGTGAAATACTGGACATCCGATAGGCAGGCTGCGACTGCACCATCTTCGAATGTCACTTCTCCAACATCAAGCACCGCCCAACTCGCCACTCTAAGTTTGGCTATGGCCGTTGTCCCAGGCATTGTTCCAGACGCTCCGGCATCGACGGGCCTACCTACTCTGTCAGCCAGTCAACGAAGGAGGCTCAAGTCATACTTGAAACGATGCCGCATGAATCCACGGCATACACAGCTGAACCTCGAAGGGTACCTCCTCCTTCCAGTTCAGCGGATACCCCGCTACCGACTATTGGTGAGATACCTTTGCGCGCATACTGCGATTTACTGATGGCTCTTCTTAGTTGGAAGAACTACTACGACATACCCCTCCCCTGTACGAATATATAGAAGACCCTCTTGATCGTGCATTGGCGGAGATATCATCTCTTGCGAATAACATGAATGAGGGCAAGCGCGAGTCCGAGTCGCGGCGGAAATTGGTGCAGTGGCAGTCGAGAATCAGAGGGAGGTTCCCTAGTCCGCTTGTCCAGCCTCACCGGTAAGCACTCCGTCTATCTCATTTCACACCAACATACGACTCATCATGTCGTGTGACACCTCTATAGCCGTCTAATCATGGATGGTCCCCTTCTCCTGACACGAGTCGTGCGAAAAGCGGTTGTCTCGTTTGATACTATCAACTCACAAGGGGATGCAACTACCGTCCAAGTCGACTGTCTGGCGCCAGAGTTAACGCCTCGGCCCCTGATTGGCATCCTCTGTAACGATCTCCTGGTCTTGTGCCGCGATCCATCCGAGGGTCAAGATCCCAATTCACAAGTGGACCTATGGGCAGTCTTACGTATGCAGACTCTGCCACAGCCAGCCAGTATAGTACATGGAAATGGTGAGTGGTTTGAGATTACCATTCTCCATAGCATGGTTTTGACCGAAGTTCCGCGGCTTGTAGCATTACGTCTTGTCGACAACAAGGCTATCTTATATTTCGACGCTCCATCTCCTTCTGACGCATTAAACTGGTATAGAGGTGAGCTGACTCGACCGCTCGACTCGCCCTGTTATGCCGGTGCTCAACATCGATTCGGTCCTCCATCCAGCTATTAATCTACATATTCCGGCTTCGAAAACTTAGATAGGTCGTATACTTTGGTTTCGATCCCCGCCTTGCCTCCGCCCACACTCCTTTGTGATATCCGACTCCCTCGCATCTCCGCATATTGTCAGGAACTCCATAGATTCATCATCTTTAATTCATCTGTGAGAAGCTGCTGACATTGTACTTGGTGTCCAATCATTTGCATTTCATTCGCTCGCTCGTTTTCCACTTTCCCTGGCTACTTTATTTGTGTCCACATTCGTTAACATTATTGCAAAATTTTAATTGACAAAAGTTGAATAAATGGGCATTATCATCTGGGAACACCAGCCATGCATGGTAACGGTACAAATTTGACAGTAAGCATTAAAAAATGAGTGGGCACATATTACACACCGTCAGGTATTATTCCATTAGTGTTGTGGTTCAAATTACATCTATGCAGGTTTCAGAGCGACGCGGGGGAAAGGATAGTGATAACAACTCACAAGCCATTGCCAGAAGGCTTCGAACTTGTTTCTCGGAGGCGGTTCATCATAACTACAATTGTTAATCAGAATGATAGTTACGGTGCTGGCCACCAGTGAACTCACGTTTCGGCCTCAATTTCAGCAATGTTTGTAACGAAGTCCATATCCCCAGCAGCGATGGGACCTTGTCTGTAATAGATTCTTGCTCCGATATACATCAAGGGGAAGAGCACAAGGGGAAGATAGTTTGTGACGAAGGTATCAGTCGCCCACTTGCCGCGCAGGAAGACCTGCCATCCACTCGTCTAACACCCCCCTTAGTGACAATTTACGAGAAGAGGAACGAAGGCTTACAATGCAAATCAAAAGCGTGAATCCCATGGCATACCATGCAGCAAATGGTTGGAGCTTGGACGCGAACGGCAGTTTCGAGCGGTCAATACCATGGGCCTTCAACCCGCTGTAGAACCGCAGGTATGTGACACAGATACCGAACCACGTCATGAGGCCGGCTACTGAAGTCATGTTGGCGAACCAACCAAATACTTTCCCTGCACCCCCTGAGACACTCATGTACCCTAAGGCGGCGAAGAGAGCACAAAATGTGACGCCAACGTAGGGTAGGCCTTTCTTCGTCGTTCTGAGGAAAATCTTAGGCGCATTCCCTGCTACAGCCAGGCCATCTGATTCGTGGTCAATAAACTGCGCCGAACATTGTGGAGAGACTCACAAATGGCACGAGAACTTGTGTAGAGATCACTAGAGGCAGCAGACCATGCAGATGTCAGAAGACAGGCGTTGATAATCTGTCGAGGTAAAACGTGAGGTCCTCTTCGCTAAACCACGAGACAGGATAATTACATGTGGTAGGACTTTGATCCCAGCATTCTCGATGGCAATGACAAAGGGCGAGGACGCAGCCGTCCCATCGGCCAAATTCAGACCTCTTGAGTTCGAAGGAACCAGCAAGCCGATGACGAGAGTACCGCCAATGTAGAACAGGAGGATTCCTGTTGACAGCGGGTGAGCTGATGTGAGATACAGCGAGGAAGTATTACCCACGAATATATACACGCCTTATCGCACGAGGTATATTCCGTCTGGGATTCTTCGCCTCGCCAGCGGCAATCTAAATAATAATCGGTTTCTGAGCAGATTACTGAAAGGTTTGTTGCTACATACCGCGACGATTTCCGTCCCGATGAAAGAGAAAGCTGCCTGTGTCATGACAGCCCACCAACCAAGGAATTGACCCTTGCTTCCACTGATACCGTCGAACTGGACAAAGGGTCCAGGTTTCTTCCAATATCTGAACCCAATGCGATCGTGATTGGGGCCACCTGTTCGTAATCAAGAACTGCCTATTATTTTCCTCAACGACTACCACTCACCACCGAGATCAAGGACTATCCCAAGAATTATCAAACCAACGATGGTAATCACTTTAATGGACCTTGTTTCTAGACATCAGAATATAATGTCAGACTGTCGTGCGAGTTGCTTACGCAAAAATAAACTCGGCTTCGCCGTATGCGCCTGTAGAATGTGAGTGAATGCGAAGATTTGTTCAGGAACCCACCCTCACCTGCTCCAAGGAAGTTTATAATAATGACAACTACCAGTGTCACTGTTATCCAGACGGCTGGATTGATATCACGATTCCAAAACCCAATTAACACGGCGGCCGCAGACAGCTCTGCTGGGAGAATAATGGTCCAATTATACCTGGATAGGCAATTATCAGCCGCGCAGGAGATATGAGGTAGAAAAAAGCACACCAATAATTCCAACCCATAGTAAAGGAAAGGGCAGGATCAACAAAGCGTCCTGCCAAGCGAATATGACCTCCAGGAATTGGCAGATATGCAACCATTTCCCCAAGAGACAACTACGGGGATTTGAGAATATTATCGAAGCTGCTCAACAAGTACTCACCATAACAGAGTAACATATGGAGCCCATGACAATATATCCAAGTAATAGACCTGAGATGGTTGTTCGGGAGATGCTAAATCTTTCCAGCCCTAACAACTACGCACCGATAGGCCCGCCATTGTGCAATGCTGTAGCCGTTCCCAAAAACAGCCCTGGAGCACGATAAGAGTCGGCGTTTGGTTTGATAAGAGGCGAGACTAACCAGTGCCAATAACACCCCCAATACTGAACGGCCATCAGTTGAGCGCTCTAGTGGTTGGCGTCAATGACGTACCTAATCATCGCTATGTGACGGTTCTTGAGCTGACGCACAAGCTTTCCATGGCCAGCAGCCAATTCAGCCTTGGAGCTCCTGTCGGAGGACTCGATGTCGGGGGCTGATTCGTATTTAGTAACAGCACCGTCCCTCTTCTCATCCATGACGGTGAAAACGATATGTGGGGAGTGGAGGGAAACAGCACAATGACCGCACAGGGAAGTTTTTAAAGGGCTTCGGAAGGCAGTGACAATTTTAACTCCTGGGGCGTGGAGTCTGCTTCAGGTCGGGTTTCGTTGCGTCCGGGCCAGTTCTTATCCCAAATAAGTTCTCCGTTGGATGAGGTAAAGCCTACCAGGTGGTACAAATGTATGTACGTTGCATGACTTCGGGAAGGTTGTTGGGTGGCAATCAACAGGGAATCGGGGTTAGACGCTGAAAGCCGAATTCAGTGCAGCTGGTAGGATAAGAGTTGGACTAGCCGGTGACAGGCGAGGGTGAGGAAGGTCGGGTGGATCTAGTTCCATCGCACGGTATGGACAGCAAGTGGAACCATACGTATTTTTAGATTCTCACCATGTGCCACTTCATCCCCCGTTATCTTACCCCAGGGGCCTCTTAGCCTCCACCAGCCGACTTACGGGGCAAGAAGACGATAAAAGTGGTTAAGTACTTAGTACCTAGTAGCTCTTTCATCTCCGCAGCGTGCGGGGAAAAATAAGGGCCGTGAGCCAAAATTACATAATACCTAAATCCAGATTGCGCCCCACGGCGAAGTTCGACGCTCGACGTTCAACACAGCAGGTGCCTGCTGGGCAAGATGTCCAAAACCCATCAAAGAACGTAGAAACTTGACGTCTTGAATTTTGTATGTAGGGGTTTCCGGACTCTACGGAACCAGCCTCCTAGGTCAGACAGTATCCGTAGCGCTTAACAACTGTTTACAATGGATTGATATACCCGGTACGCCCTGGTATGCCGCCCTCCCCCAGTGCTGCCTTAATGTGGAGCCTGAAGCACCACCCCTCGAGATACGTCAACCAGACCACCTGCAATCCTAATAGTTCTGGCAGAAAACCCCATGTTTACGTTGGGGAAGTTCCATTTAACTCGCCATCTCAGTGCACCATTCGATGTGCAAGACTTACCAGCTGTTGTTCCGAAGGTCCCGTTCTATTTCGAGAAGTGTCATCACATACTCAAAGGACCTGCCAAGGCCGTAAATATATACAGTGCACCACATGGAGTGATACCCACGCTCGTCTGAGTTGCAGCAAAACTTCGTAGTTATCTGCCCTTCTTGACAGACAGACGACCGCGGTGCAAAAGCCAGGGCTCGGGAACATGAGAGGAAAATCGACTAGCAGTAATAACCATAACAACAGCAGGTTTTCGTAATAAGGTACGGTCACCAAATGCTCTTCAGAGCCACTGCCTGCGCAACAGTTATGTATAGATCAGCATGCACTTTTCTGACCGGGCAAATATCCCTCAATAGTGGTCAAGTGTGCCATACACAGCGCTCATCATACGGCACTAGACCCAAATAGTAGTGTGGACTGATCATACCCCTAAACCTTCAATCCAGTATAGAAGCGTGAGGAGGCTGATACCGAACCGGGCCAAGCCTAGCAAATACCGTTAGTGTTGGCGAACCAGCAGCAGAACCGCCCTGCACCATGACCAACACTCATAAGGGATACCAACAATACGAACAAAGGGCACAGTGTAATGGTAATGCAGGAAAGCTCCTGGGATGCTCTCCAGCACATTCCGATCATTTCGAAACATGTCTGCGGACCTGGTAGGCCATGGGTTCACATGTCATGCAGACGGACAAACGGTTGCAGGAGAACTAGTGAATAAATCACTCGACACAACCGACCAAACCGAGGCCAGCAGGTATGTGTTAAGCACTCACAGTGATCCTTGGGATCTTGAGATGCAAGGTTCTATACCTGGTGGTCTACTACAATAGCTCCAAACGCTGCGAGTGATGTTCCATCTCATACGTTGGTCCATTAAACAACAACGGTAGCCCCATAAATGTAGAGGAACTTGAATTCCTAGCCCCTGAGTGATTCTGAATCAAACCCCTGCTTCTGTCACTCTGTGTCGGGGATTCCTTCCCTCCTCGACGACCCATTCATCCATATGAATTTTCATTGCCCCTGAAAGCGTGCTAAGACGTACGGTGACAGCCTCGGTTTCATTAAAGCGATCAGGTGCTTGTGTCAAGGTGGCGCATCATCTTCGGCCGCCCTCAACTTCGCTGTGATCGAGGACCCAGGAAGACCATAGTCAGGACAACCTGGAGCGTAGTCAAAATTAGATTCAAGAAGAAACTTCTCACTTTGATGGATTTGCAGGCGTCGTGGCTGGGCGGTACACTAACTCCAAGGAAGCATCTATGCATCAGAGAACCTTAGGCAAAGATAGTAAACTTTCGATGAGTGGCGCTCGGTGAACTTCGTAAGTTGATCACAGTAGACACCGCCATGGTAACAACAATCCATATGATAATGTCGCCCAGCGGCCTAGGGCGGCGGCAGCAATTTCGATGGGAAGAATGATGGTCAGGTATATTATATTGTAATGACACAGTCCTACTATTTAACATCTCTGCGAGTATTGACGAGTGGTTTCCTATTACTAACCCCATTGGGCCCAATCCATTGTTGCTCCGCGGGCTTAGAAGACCACCGGAGATCGGGAACGCAGTGTCGTTTAGCAGAGGGGTACTCCGGGGATTCCTGTGAATTGTTCGCGGGAATGAAGTGAACATCAAGCACTTATGGGAACTGACTGAGCCATCGATATAGGTAATTATCGTAATGTAGTAGTTCCTTTCATCCACCGAGCGCGCTTCTCTTCCTCGAGATCAAGCAATAGCGCTTCTCCGAAATAGCTACTCCACGGTCTCTTTTTCTGATAACCACTCGTACTAGAACAACCAGGAAGGGGCGAAGTTCAAGGGGGATCACTATATCATTTCCAGGAGACTATTCAACATTTCTGATGGTGATACAACGCAGGGACATCCGTGTTGGCCCACTAGTAGCATCTGGTAATTGAGGACGCACCATGTGCTTCAATCGCGGTACATGCCGAGATAAGGAGACTGCTCTAGCCAGGGTGTGTCGCATCAAGGGCATTACTTATGGATAGGTACCACGAAGCCGCGTACGGTTTGTGTTTCGCGTAGGGTATAGTGGGCACACCTGGAGTGCTGGGTATGAGATCAGACCGAACGACGCCAAAATATACAAATTATCTCCAGGTCAATCCGTCGTGGCCGTTAGAGTCCAGACTATGCACTATAAGACCGCGCACGATAAAGGGGTATACAACACAGATACAGGTATACAGATAGGGAATAAGATTATAATAGGTGATACAAGTGGTTCCAGCCAGAATGGGTACCTGTCATCACCAGAGACTGAAAATTTCGCCAATCTTGTTGACGACTGAGCAAATTGAGCTCGGTAGTTGTTCAGCAACCAGGCGAAGTGTTCCGGCTGGACTGGATTCCTGTGCAGCTTCGGAATGCCCGGTGACTGGTGCTGAATGCCCAGCGGCAACCAGCTCTGAGCGAGGGAGACCCCCTGAAGGTCGGGTAGCTGGTGTTGGTTCTTCATAGACTGGCACTGTCGACTCAAAGGAGGTGGTTATAGACAAAGCCCTTCTACCCAACTGCCCACCAATATTTCCTTGCGTTGTTTGCGACTGGATCGTACGGCTGTGCGCATGAGTACTGGTATTGGGAGTTGTGTTTGGAGTTGTTGTCGAAAGCCGGAAAGTAGATGGTGGGAACGAAGTCACAGTCGACGGTGCTTCATTCTCTTGGGAGGGAGGTTGTGACTGCTGCCGTGAGATTGACCATCTGACATCGACTTGTGGAGCAGTGCGTGATCGTCCGCTGGAGGAAGGGGTTGACAGGCGAACACTTGAAGGGGGGAGAACGGACTGCAGCGTTGTTGACGGACCGAAAGTATCTAGCAAACTCACCAACGACTCCCCGCTCGAGGAAGGCGTTAATGAGGTGATCTGCGGCCTCCTCTCAGGAGGAGAGGTTGACAAACCAGCACTTGATTGGCCAATATTGGTTTGTTGGCCCCGCGTGAGTCTGCTAGAGGAAAGGGTGGACGAGGTTGACGAGATACTATTTGTTTGCATTGTGGCCTGTAAGGAAACACCACTCGAGGAAGGTCTCGAAGGCCCTGCGGCAGGTCGTGAAGAGATTTGTGACCGCCTGGCAGAGGAACGCGTGGCATAACGTGCTGGTGTCACTTTGGATGTCTTGGCCGACGTTTTGTCCAGCGAAGGAGACGATGAACCAGTGCCTGTTACGTCGCCGGGCTCCCAAAGCGTTGTTTCCGATCGACGCAGTCGCTTTGGATGATAGTTATCATCGAGACGGGAAGAACCGCCCTCATCGACTTGTCTTCTTTTCCCCAGTACTCGCTCACTAGGCTCATCGTCTCTAATGCTGTTGTCATGGCTTCTGGGGTGCCAGTTATACGTTGAACGACGTGCGCAAGAGGACCGCCATGAAGCAAACAACTCATTGTAGTCTACCCGAGGGGGGATTTCGGGGCACGAGTTGTGTGGCGGTGGAGCTGGTTTGTATGTAGTTGATCTCGTTCTAAGCTGATCTTCGTCTGGATCAAAAGGGTCCACTTATGTTCAAGATCAGAACTAGTAGGCTTGTGAAGATCGTCAGGAACTCACTAATATCTTTATACTCGCGTATCCTGGGAACCTGGCGCTTTACCCCAGGGGGTGGAGGAGATCTCACCTCGCCTCTTGTTCCATCATCATGGTTTGTCAAGGCCGAGAAACGGACTCGTTTAGTAGGCGGATTATCGTCATCACCGCCCGAGTCAGAGCCCATCTCGTCTAGTTTACGTTTCCTGAGATTGTACCTACGAGCTGGGCCCACTTCTACCGGCGATTCTTTTTTGAAGTTAGTAGCTTCTTGACTTGTAGAAGCTACAGGTGCATCCAGTAGTGGTAGACCAGGTCCTAGCGATGCATCCTTTTTGGCACACCCGCGAGTCATCGGTTTTTCTAGATCGAGCAGGAACTGTCTGAGATGGTATTCAAACTGCTCGACTGATTGTCCAGGAACAACGAAACGCTTCGGCCTCCAATCTTCGGGTACAGTCCACCTGGTAGGATCAACTGGAGGGTCTAGAGATATGGTGTATGGGGGCTTGTCATATAGCGTCTTCCCGCGGGTTCTGCGGTGAGGCTGGTTCTGGCGCGGGTTGTGTCTGTTCTCCCAGGCCATATGTTCCTTCTCTCGAGCACCCGAATAGTCGAGTTTGTAATGGACCTCCCGCATCTCCATTTTGAAGTCCTGGGGTGCAGCAAAGTCAAGTTGGACGCGTGGATCGCCTTTGGTCGAGCGACTTTTCTCAAAGTTGATGAGTTTAACGTTGCCGTCACCCCCAATCAGGATGTTGGCGAAATCCACGTTTCCGTGAACAACACCTTGGGCATGTAATTGGTGATAGGCATCCAGGCAACGACGTTTCAGAACATCGGGCATATCTGGGGAAGCTTGTATCCAAAAAGAGTGATGGGGAACGTCGTAAGCCAACTGGATACCATCGATATTGCTATGGATGCCGATGAGGGCAGGGGTGAGAGCGCCATGAAGAGGTCGAAGTTGGACCTTATGAAGCATCACCTGTCATTTAGGAATGATTCAGACACAAATATAAGGTGGAAGAAGTCACGGCGACAAACCTCACTGAAAAACCCTTCCCATCGGATTTCCCGAGGATACCTAAATGTCACTTATGAGCTTATCTCGCCGGTATTGATCGCAATTCGCTTACAATTTGCGTATATAAGTTATGCTTTCGTTATATATTCGCGTGGTCCTGATGCTTGAGGAGTACTGTCGATTAGCTGCATGCCAGGATTCGTGAACCCCAATTCTTCAGAGCAGGAGACACCAGACATACAAGTAATGGGGACCTCTTCGAGTCGATCTTCGAATGGCACTTGATGAGTCCACTGCCATCGACCTTTAGGTGTGTATAGTGATGCCATCATTGCTGTGGCATCCGAATTTCTAGCGGCCACTCTCCTCTGGCGTTCGAAAGCGACACGATAATTGATGTCGGCTTGTTGTGGAGGCTCAGAAACGTTTGGGGAATTATCTGTCGTCGCTGGTGCTGGGTTAACCCATAGAGGGGTATACGGTGCAAAGAGAGCCCGGAAGAAAGGTGAGGTCTGCCTTGATTGCGGCAGGGAATTCAGCGACCTTGAGGTTGATCGCCAGTTGCAAGGGCAGTATTGAGTGGCGGGTAGTAAGGGGCGATATGTCACCTCCATTTCGCGAGGGATGATGGGGGAAAGCAAGTTGTAGGAGATGAGGGGTGGGGGAGAGAGCCATAGATAAGTGCACTGTGCACGGCTGCAGCATGGACCTTGTCCCCAATCCACAACAATGGCACGCTTGTGCAACGCCCACACTGCAATGGTCACGTGATCATTCTAACAATAGCTTTCAATGCTCAGTTTCGTCATTGTTCGAACGTCCAATATTCAATATTCGATCTTGAGCGGGGTCCAGCCAATGCTTATGCACCCCATCACGCACAAATGCACAAACATTCACTGGACCAAAACCACTGAAGTAAACCAAATGATTGAATTCTTGCTTGGGCGAGCTCAATGACCAATGACAATGTAATATACAAAAGTGTAACTGTCAGAAGGAAAAATCGGGGAAAGAGATTATTGTTGGGGATGGAGACGGTATGCAATCAAGAGAGAAAGCAAGAGAAACAGAACGCGCCGGGGCCGGATCAGTGGACAGGGTGCGACGAATCCAGCTACCATTCTGCTCGTATTCGTCCAGCGAAGTATAGGCCTGGCTCATGCGGATGGCATCTTCAGCTAGTTCCAGCCGTTTTTCTGCCAACCAGTCCTCCAGAGATGTGGTTTGAACAGAGGTAAGTGTAGTAGTAGAATCATCGGTTGGGTCGGGCGCATGGGATGTGTTGGTCCCAGGAGTAGATGGTGAAACATGAACGGACGAATATAGTGAGCGCAGGCATTTCATTATGGGTCTGAAAACCCTGCGACGTAGGGTATCTTGACACGGGGCTGGGGTGGGCACAGCTTCCGTGCAAGACACCCTGACCTGTCCCTTATTGTCGCCAGAAATTGCCTCGACACCCCCGAGGGTCTCTGTCGAAGCCAAGATGCATTGGCGCTGATCCTCCGACCAGGGAACGTACGGACTGTTAGGGTGGGTAACCGAGCGTATCCGGATGTCGTTCCAAGTGGACTGAGGCTTCTTGGGTGCTATTCTAGGAGGTGGATATATGTCGGTTGGTAGGGGAACGTCATCCCAGAAATCCTTTTCCAGCGAGAATGAAAGAGCGGGTAAGGTAAAAGTAACGTCGTTGGACAGTGGGGGCGGAAGAGAAGTCGAGGTGATATGATGGGTATAGTCCCCTTTGCCCAGCGTCGCTCTGCGTTCTCGGCCACGGTTAGGATTCTAAGGAAGAATCAGATAGTACCGAGATCCAGCAAGCATATACATACGGTATTAAGTGTATTTGTAATATTGTCCATGGGTCGACGTCGTCCAGCGACGTTCCCTCTCAGCAAGGGTATCTTCTGAGCTCCACGACATTTACGAGACGAAGAGCGACAGACATTGGAGGAAACAGACATAAAGGCAGTGTGGGAGAAAAGATGCGGTCACTGGCAGCGTTGCTTTTTGTTCAGGCAACCATGTGGGTGCTGGATGTAAGCAAACCGATAGGTGGTGAGGGGTAATGAGTGTAATGAGTGCAATGTTGCTTGAATGGTGGGCCCATGAGGACTTTAGACTTAAACTTACATGCACGTGTGATGATGTCACTTGCTCCCGGAAAGACAAATAATTCCCATGAGTACGCAGGTAGGGCATTTTCAGTATTTCCAATTTTCCAGGCTTCTACATACCCCCGATATTTCCTCGAGCGGAACCAGGCGGAGCCGTAGGCCTCGTCTATCTCTCAACTATCCTTACTTAACTTAACGCTGTTGGTCAGATGATCCGTTCTTGGACCCCGGCTCACAGATCACTCCTAAGTCCGTAAATCGGTTCTTCATCCCTCCGAAAGCTTTATAGCTCATGTATCAACGGCTGCTTACCTTCCTTCGGCGCCACCCAATAATGTTGTCTCCGAGGGGCTGAGGACTACCCTTGGTTTTTATTTCTCCAGCTTCGTTGTAGGAGCCACTTATTTTCAGTCGCTTCGTCCTGCCAAACGAATTACGCGCGCACATGGTGACCGTGTCCAGGTGTTCCCATCCGAAGCCACGTCTTACCCTGTCTTACCTAGCTCTTGGGACTCTAAGCAAGAGTATCTCTGTAAAACTTCGGTGTTTTACTGTAGGGCGTATTCAACCCGTCATCCTGCTTTCATTTGGACAAGGCCCCGTCGTCTCTCCACACCGTCGGATGACCGTTGTCCGTGCGGTTGCGTCTTCCATGATCGCGGATACCTCGGTACATGGTGCGGGGCGCCGCCATTTCTCCGGGGTTGCGCATCTCAAAACGATTTCGACTTTGGATTATAAAATGGCTGCTTGGCTGCACGGGTGCACTTGCTGTCTCAGGGTCCATCATGTACAGACTTGAACTCCTTATAGCCTTAGCTTTAGGCGTCTTCAACCTCGTCCGTGGACAGGCTGCTTCACAATCTTACACCTGGAAAAATGTGAAAATTGGTGGTGGAGGTGGTTTTGTTCCTGGCATCGTTTTCAACCCCTCCCAGAAGGTACGCCGGATCCTTCTTGGTCTCGGGGTTGCAAGTGACCCGTGGCGCACAGGGGTTGGCATATGCACGTACTGACATCGGTGGGGCATATAAATTGAATTCTGACGATTCCTGGACCCCTCTACTCGATTTCGCGGATGATGCACGATGGAATTACTGGGGTGTCGACGCGTTGGCGACCGATCCCGTACAACCTAACCGGCTCTATTTGGTCCGTAGTGGTACATCTCTGTTGACGATTCGGATGTTGCTCACTTGTGATGACAGGCAACCGGAATGTATACAAATTCATGGGATCCACGCAATGGCCAGATCCTCATTTCGACTGATTATGGCTCAACATGGAACGCATCAACTTTGCCGTTTAAAGTTGGCGGTAACATGCCCGGACGCGGAATGTGAGTGCACGCAATGTCTTTGACTTATTTACCTCACCTTTCAATCATCAGGGGAGAGGTATTTGGGCTTTTCTGTCCCAACCAGCAACCGGGGCGCTTACATAGGATTTACAGCGTCTCGTCGTCGATCCCAACCTGAACAGTATTCTCTTCTTCGGTGCTCGTAGCGGAAATGGTCTATGGAAGTCTACTAACTACGGTGCGAGTTGGACCAAGGTGACGAGCTTCACCGACACCGGTACGTTGCACTGTAAAAACGATCGTGAAGTGTTTCACCGGACTTTGCTTCAGGCTCCTTTATCCCTGACTCCTCGGACACCAGCGGATACAACTCTGACAAGGTCGGCATCGCCTGGGTCACCTTCGACAAGGCTTCGGGTTCTTCGGGCTCTGCTACTCCACGTATTTTTGTCGGTGTCGCGAACAAGGGCTCGACCAGCGTCTATGTCTCCACCAACGGTGGCTCGTCTTGTAAGCACGGCGTCTACAAGAGAACCCACTTGATCCAACTTTTTCCAAGGGAGTGCTGTTGCTGGACAGCCGACCGACTTCTTGCCTCACAAGGGTGTTTTGTCTCCCGCCGAAAGGTCACTCTACATTTCGTATTCTGATGGTGCAGGCCCTGTGAGTCTACCTCTCTTCCAGCTCGCAATCGTACAAACTGAACATTTCTCTTAGTATGATGGCGAAACTGGTGCTATCTACAAGTACAACATCGACACTAGCGTTTGTGAGCATTCAAGGTTGTCTTGTTTCTTTTGAAATAACTTACCTTCGCATCTACAGGGACCAACGTCACACCTGTTAGCGGTAGTGATCTTTATTTCGGCTTCGGTGGTGTCGCCGTCGATCTGCAGAAGAATGGCACCGTCATGGTTGCTGCTCTCAATTCGTGGTGGCCTGATGGCCAAATCTTCCGTTCCACTGATGGTGGTGCATCATGGACTCCCATGTGGGCGTGGAATGGTTATCCGAACCTCAACAAATACTATTCGTATGACAACAGCCTCGCTCCATGGATAGGACCTAGCTATGTTGATACAACTCCCGGAAACTTGCAAATTGGTTGGATGATGGAATGTAAGTCATATATGTTTTCTAAGGCCAAAATCGATTCTAACATAGTATCATAGCTCTCGTTATCGATCCCTTCGACTCCAATCATTGGCTCTATGGTACCGGCGAAACGATCTATGGAAGTCACGACCTCCTCAAGGCGAGGAAAATTCATGTCCACTTGATCAACTGTGACTTCTGACGCATATATTCGTAGTGGGATACCGCGCGCAACGTCACCATCAAGTCTCTTGCCGATGGTATTGAGGAAACATCCGTTCAAGGTCTTGTCTCTCCTCCTTCTGGACCTCCACTTATCTCGGCTATCGGTGATGTTGGCGGTAAGAGCTCGAGTATTCCCGAAAAATATCTGCTTAAAGTGATCGACATACCAGGTTTCGTTCACCAGTCACTTACAACCGCTCCCGCATCCCACCACACGAACCCCAACTGGGCAACCTCGGCCGACATCGATTTCGCCGGCAACAAGCCTAGCAACCTCGTCCGCATCGGAACTGGCGACAGCTCTTCTGGCAAACAAGTCGCCATCTCCTCGGACTATGGTGTGTCGTGGAACGAGCACTTCGGGGCTCCCGACAACGTCAACGGTGGCAAGGTCGCCATCTCTGCTGATGCTGACACCATCCTCTGGCGCACCAGCGGTAACGGCGTTATGGTCTCTCAATTCCAATCTACCTTCACCGCTGTCTCTTCTCTACCCTCTGACGCCGCCATCGCCTCTGACAAGAAGGCCAACGCTATCTTCTATGGTGCATCGGGATCGACTTTCTATCTCTCCACCGATAACGGCAAGACTTTCAGCGAAAAGGCCTCCCTCGGTGCCTCTACCTCGGTCTTCGACATTGCTGTTCATCCCAATGTTACTGGTGACGTCTGGGTCTCGACTGACAAGGGTCTCTTCCACTCCACCAACAATGGTACCTCCTTCAACGCCATTTCTGGCATCTCGCAGGCTTGGGGTATCGCTCTTGGTGCTTCTAAGAAAGCTGGAGGCTACCCTGCTGTCTTCGTTGCCGCCAACTACAATGATATTGCCTACCTCAGGTCTGACGATCAGGGTGTCAACTGGGTGAAGATCAACGATGCTGCACACGGATTCGGATCTGCCAATGCCAATTGCATGGCTGCCGACCCTCGTATCTATGGCCGGTGAGTCATCTGTTTGATTTTGTCCGGAGGCAAGAGCTATTCTAATGTGTTCGATAATGATCTCAGTGTATACATTGGCACTAACGGTCGTGGCATCTTCTATGGAGATGTTGCTGGTACTGCTCCTTCCCCGACTGCCACTGCCACCACTGCCACCTCGACTGCCACTTCTACCCCTACCTCGACCACCTCGACCCATGTAACTACCACCTCAACATCCTCAACCCGTACAACTTCGTCTTCCTCCTCAAGTACCCAGGCACCCGCTGGAGCCTGGGGTCAGTGTGGTGGTCAAGGTTGGACAGGAGCAACCACATGTATCGATGGATATACTTGCACCATCCAGAACCCATGTAAGTTTTGCTGAAATACCCTTTGGAGTTCAACGTTGACTGGTTTCTTCAGACTACTCTCAGTGCCTTCCCAATTAAATGAGATAAAGCAGATGGAAAAGCCACTTAAATTATTGCGCACCCGAGTCGACAATTATATGCCTTTAAAGCTCTACAAATACAACAACCAATTCATAAGCTATCATGAGATATACCGTTCTTTTGAAATAACTATATCAACTTAAGCAAGGAGGGCACAAGGAGGTGCCATGATGATCATGAATGGTCGAACTGTAATGTTCCAGATGTAATGGGCAATGGTCCTTCGTTTAATGTGACGGTGACCAAGAAAGTGTACAAAGCTGACCGGTATCGTTACGAAAAGCAGCTCGATGAGGTTGAACGGTGGAGGAAAGGGATAATCCATGGAGTAGGCTACGTTAGCGCGGTAGGACGCGACACGGGCTTCATAGCCAATTTCTGGCGAGTAGAAATCCCACATGAGAGAAGGAAACGATATGACAGGATGTGGATGTGCGACAGGCGTGGATGTTCCAATAATGTATGCCGATGAAAACACGAGTAACATGACTGCAACGGAAAATAGAAAGAAGGCGGTGCGGGTGTCCATGGGCGCGACACCAATGATGGGTGGATCTGGCCTAGGGGGAATCCAAGATGTGCGGAGGGTATGGAAATAAATTATCGGTCCTGTTAGGGGACCAGTTAGCGATATCGAGAGCGTGAGGCAAGCTACCAGAGCGATTGGGAGATAAAACGAGAATAGTGGTCTGATGATGCGGGTTAAACCTTTGCCTAGGAACGTCGCGAGCGGAAACGAGCGGTGATGTGCAACGAGGAGTAAAGGTCCAGGGAGGATGTTGGGGTTATGATACATAAGGAAGCGGAGGACGACGACCCAGAGTAGGATGGAAAATGAAAAGCTTCCAGGGAGTGGCAGCGAGGGAAGAGCAAGGGCAAAAGCGAAGAGGATCAAGGCGGCGGTGATGACGATGGTACCTTGTGCAGAAACGAGAATGGAGAGGGCATGTGTGACCAGGTAGACTTCCCGCGCGGTGTATGGATAATTTTTGGTCGGATCCTGCCCTTGGTCACTGGAATGTGGCCAACTGGGAGGTCGCATGACAAAACTTAGAAGGAAGAAGACTGTGCCAAAATCGAAGAGCAACTCCAACAAATGTGTTTTGCTGTGTTCACGTCATTATGAGCGTTACTGCGGAGAGGCAATGGTCCTCAACTCACTAGGGAGTCGCGCTGGTATTAAAACAGTTCGAAAGCCAGGTCTGTGGGACATTGCTCTTGGGTCGTCCCAATCTCCATGACCGGCTCAGAGTCATAGATACGATAGGGTGTGCGACTAATTTCTGCGGAGCATCACGGCCTGCCAAAAAATCAACGACTGGCAGAAATGGGTCAGATTGAGAGTCATTCGAAGCATAGATAGAACGTACCACGTATCGCCGCTGTTTTACCTAGGTCAAGAGGAAACTGAGACCACAACACGTCGTAAAGCTCCCGAGGGCCATGATATTGCGCCAAAAAGTTTTCCCAGAGCTCGTTCACTTTCTCCTCCAACATTTCGACGCCTTTTAGACGTGCCTTGTCTTCCGTCCATTGTTCGTAAACATCCGGGGTTCTGCTATTCCAAGTAATTTTCTGCCTTCGCAGCTGAAGCAAGACAATAAGGGCGAAAGCGAGTCGTTTACACTGGTCCAATTCCAGTGAAGTGGGGATAGGTTGCGGTATGAGGTCTTCCCATCGTATGTGTGCGAGGTCTGCGGTCTCAATGCTGCGTACGACAGGGGTGACAGGAACAGCGTCGAGGTCGTCTGAGTGTTGCTGAACGGGAAGAAGTGGTGTTGTCTCTGATGCCAGCTGATTGTTCATAGCAACTAACAACAGACCTATTCCACCCCTGTAAACCGTCTCTCTGCACTCGTGGGAATGACATTCCTTAACAGGCACTCCCTTGTCCAGCCAGCACACACTCCATTATTACCGACATCTTACCTTGCCTCCCATGAGCGCTGCAACTCCTCTACTCGATAATACCATAGAACCAGATGAACCCTCAGAGCCCATCTCTGGTAACATCAACAACAACTCCAAAAAGCAGGATGCTCGTCCGCAAGTGGTTCTAACACCGACTACACGTAGCTCAGGCTCGAATGGCCAGGCGATGGCGAGCAGTGAGGGGGATGCAGAGGCGGGTTTGTTGTAATTTAACTACACTATTATGCTCTGTATTGAATATGGCTTGCTACAACATAGGCATAACTGGCATATTCCGTCAGGTATACTGACCACCAAATCGCGTATACCGCCTCTCGCTGAATATATCACACCATAGTCCGCCCACCCAGTGGCTCTCTTTTTCCTCTACTTCTTCCGCATAGCCGCGATTGCAGTGTATGTTCTCTCGGGCTGGGTAACAGATAACTATGTCCTTTCAGTGCGTATACGAGGATCCTGCGAACGTTATTCCGTATCCTGAATCTACCCGACCAGACTGTAATCGTCGTTGTTCTGCTATCAATGGATTTCTGGAACTGCAGAGTACGTTGCGTGGGTCCGTCATGTCAGTTCAGGTCCTGATATCCCTTCATTGAAGAACGTTGCTGGGAGAACATTAGTCGGACTCCGATTCTGGAATCAAGTATGCTGCTACGTTTGCACAGTTTCATTTTGCCAAATCTCACCATGTTATAGGTCGACGAAGATGGCGAAAGCTATTGGGTATTCGAAAGTCGCGATGTATGTCACCTAATTTCCGTCTTTCTTTCTTCCATTTTCCAACATAATTCTCTCATTCACAGCCTTCACGACCAGCGAATCCCATTGACTCAAAGTACGCCCTCCCCTTTCCCAGACGGAACCCGTCTAACGTTGCTGAATTACAGAATGTTCTGGGTATGCTCTACGTCCAGACAATCTCGGTTGCATCATTCACAATCCGGACCAGGTTGCAATCTATACCTTCCCCGTTCTCTGGGCTCTCCTTCTCATTGTGTCCATCCTTAAACTCGGAGTCTTGTGAGCACCTCTTCCTTTATACAACCCCAAACTAATCATCTAACTTCTTACACTAAGCTTCATTCCAATTGTAATGCTCGCTCTCGTATTTAATGTCACAAACGCCATTGGGTTCACCTACGCGTAAGTATTCCCAGGCTGCGTGTCACTGACACATGGATAGCTTACGCGTCCTTGATAATACAGCGACAGAGACGCCAAGCAACGGTGGGCCGACAATGTCGTAGGAGGCAGTTGGGGTCTTGGACTAGGTGGGATTGGTGGCCGACTCCTCACAGGGGCTGTCAAGAAGAGTGTTGGAAAGGTGTTCGGATCGTAGCGCTCTGTACCATACTCGGCGCTCGTTTAATCCCAACTTTTTACGCCGCAAATTTTGTGACTTGTTTGGCATTTGGTTTGCAATCTTAGCTTTCATTGCAGCTAGAGGAAGGAACAGAGGGAAACAGAGGGTAATGAAAAGGGAGAAATTTTAACTGTGCAAGAGCTGAAACAAATGTCACTCACAAAAACCAGCAGGACAAAAGTATGTACGCTGAAAATCAAAATGCAACCAATGGGAATCATGAAGAGAGAAAGTTGATAGTAAGCGAAAGCTATGAAAACAAGGTTGAAGAGAGAAAAGAAAAAAAAAAAAAAGAACAACTATGATGTTACAAGGCGGAGGTATGCTTTACAGTCCATAGCCAAAGTTCAAACACTATGAATGCAACGGGAATATGAACGAAATCAAATCAATGAGACAAAATGCATAAAAAGCAATGTAAAACAAAGACTGAAGTCGTGTATGCATGCTGATGTGAAAAGGCAGAAAACAAAAACGGCGGCAAAACACGCGAATGGAAATCGTAGCGCGCATAGAACTTGACTTTCGCCAAATAGGTATAAATAGACATACGAACCCCGAGACGATGGGAGTGATTGGGCTGCAAGTGAAATTGGGATAAGGATGCGAGCGGGCATATGTTGCAGCAAGACAGGATGGATGAAAGGAGCCGAACGCGAGCATGGAAAGGTATCCAGTCGATGCAACCATCAAAAATACAAACAGCGCACATATCATGAATTGAGCATGCGGATGCATCACTCAAGCCCAACATAGCCCCGAGCCTCCACCTTGGTGAATGCAGTCGTCGGCGTCATCGGAGTCCCAACTCCAATAAACGACCTCGTCCGCCCATGTTGCCTAAATGTAGCAATTCTCGGTGTCGAGATGGTAGGGAATGGAACCATACCACCTTTTGCACCGCCAACGGCGGGTGTGGTTGTCAGCATCACAGCCGAGGGTGTCCTTGTGGTGAGGGTCGGTGAAGGTGGGAAAACAAAAAGCGTCTGTTGAGGCGTCGCAGATGGCAGAACCATAGAGGATTCAGGGGCACTTGATTTCCGAAGTAGATGCAGTGGTGGGGGCACCAGCCTACGCGACTCAGCACGTTGCCGTAGACCTGGCTTCGGTAGAGACGCGGGACGATGAGGTAACGAAGGTGGTCGCTGGGGCACCTCAGTAGTGTTGGGTAGGGACTGGGATGGGGAGTACAGTTGTGTTGAGGGAGAAGAAACGAGGATGGGAGCGGGTGGTCCAGGTGTGGGTTGCATAAATGCAGGGTTGGACTCTTGTTCAGCAACCACAACAGTAACAGGGGAAGATGGTACTGGGGGTAGTCCGATCGGAGGAGGGCGACGCTTCAGTTTAGGTTTTGTAGGTTTAGGGGGAAGATTGAAACCTGATCGTACGGCGGTTAGAGGGGGAGGGGGGACATCGAAACTCTTTTTCCATGTTGGAGCCGAAGGAGGTGCGCGACGTTGAGGCGTGGGTCGGGAGATAAACGGATCGTGTGTATAAACAGGATTTCGAGGTGTCGTTTCAACTTCGTCATCTGGCGAATTTGTAGCAGAAGACTCAAAGGTATCTGCACTCCGCCGTCTTTCTCGATCATCGTCAAATCCACCGCCAACACCCAACAATTCGGGTTCTTCTTCTTCCTCAACAAGGTTCTCGCTTATAACGCTGTTACTTGTCATATTGCTGGCTATTGAGCCAGCTCGCTTACGAGTATTGTATCGGCTCCGCCAAGCGGGGCCCATGCCAAGGCCCGAGCCGGTTGATGCAAGAGATGAGGTAGAGGATTTGCGAGCGACAATGCGGTCCTCCATAGCTTTATCAAGAGCACGAGCTTCCTGCATGACCAATGAGCTTTCGCGGTCGGCATTTTCGTTGTCAGACGGCATTTCATCCATCAACTGTCGTTGCCTTGTCCATTCTTCTTCTTCGCTTGTTGTACCCGACCCCCCGTCAGACAGCCCAGGCGAGCCAGAATCAGCTCTAAGCTTCTTCTCGTAATCAAGAAGCTCATAAATAAGCCTAGGAACGTATTAGGGCGGGCAACGATTGTGGAATTAAGGTTGACACATACGACATGTTGGGTCCTATCCATTTACTTTTATCCTTTACAAAGGTATATGCCCCTTGCATACCCTTCAAGTCCCACACCTCTGGTGGTACGGAAGCAGAGCGTTCAGCAGCCGCGCGCATCACAAGGGCGATGACCATGGTGGCTGATCGCGAAATGCCACACTGACAGCTATAGAGAAGCGAGTGTGAGTTGAAATCCGACGGATGATGAAGAGGCTTACTGCACAAGAACCCCCTCACCACGGGCCAATGCAGCATCGGTGAATGCCATCCCAGCCTGGAATCCATCGTTGACAAGATCCTTCTGTCCATGGGACCATTGAAGTTTTAAATAGTGCATGCCCAGCCTGCCGCTCGGGACATGGGGTGGATAATAGGTCGACTCCGGGTCAGACATTCCCAATTTGAGGTCGGGGACGGAGACAGTGGGCCGCAGGGGTTGAGCAGCCAACGAGTCAAAGGGCGAGGTAACCTCCTTGGCCACGTTAAGAATAGATCGGATTCCCCGTTCGACGAGGCCCTTCCAGTCGCGAGCATTATCCTCAGATCCTAACCAGATGCCAGGAATGATTTGAACGGGGCCATCGCTGTATGGAATGGTGGGCGAGCCACCGTCCTCCTCCTTGCGATGGAGGAGAGAACTAGTAGGACCAGCAGTAGTGGGAAGAGAGATAACAGATGAACGTCGTGCGGGGTTGCCGAGCCTGGGAAATTCAGACTGTACACCGTCTACAGCACTCTGCGGTTCCGAGATGTTGAGAGAATAGGATGACGAGGTAGCAGAAGGGAGAGTCAGGGATAGCTTCTTGGTGTTTTTGCGACGGCTCATAGAGGATGGAAAATTGAAGGGGGATATGTCAGAATCTTCGGTCGCAGAGGAGAGAGTAGAGGCAGAGCTGTCAGGCTGGGCAAGTGCTATATGAACGCTGGAAGGTGGGGGGTCAATATGAAGAGGTGCAGGCAGGGTCTTCCTGCGGTTGATGGGGGCCATTTTGTGCAGCAAGGATACTGCGCAGGTCAGGAGGTGTTGCAGGTGGTGAGACTGCGTGTGACCTGATTGTATGAATATATGGATAAAATAGAAAAAGAGACGGAGGGAGCACGACCAGCGTGCAGGGAGAAGAGAAGAATGCGGAGCGGCTGGCGACCAATCTCCAACAATTCCCTCTGCTCAACTATTTGCAATTGTTTGTAGCTGTTGTATCCACATGGTCCTCTTACACGTCTACCCTTGTTTCAAGGACACGAGTCGATGGCCTTCGATCTGCCACCCGGAGCATCTCACACACGTCCAGAATAATCTCAATATATCTCTTGTCCTCCCGATGTCACCCATAGATCCTTTGCACCGTCTTTACGGAGGATCACCTCGGGCCACGTCCGACCTCGAATCCACCTTCTTTAGCCGCCGAGTCCCGACCCGCCTCCATCCGAACGTTTTGTAGACGCCTATTTGGCAACAGGGGCGAATGATCTCGTGCGATAATATTTTTATATTACTCAGAGTTTTCTTTTATGCTGAACCGTTACCAGTTCGTGTTCCTCGCGTCTACCTTTGCTTCCTTCTTCACTCTCTTCTTCCTCTCCCGTTACGTCCATCGTCTTCTTCTAGACGCAGGTTACGACCCTGCAAATCTCATCCTCATCGGTCTTCCAAAGAACGAACCCGGTTCCCCTACCCCAGCACCTAACATGTCTGCCCTCTTCACTAATCTTCGTGCTGTTCCCCTTCCCCTTCTTGGCGAAACCGACCTCGTCCAGGTCGTAACCTCCCCTGCTTTCGTTGCTTCTGCCTTTGTTCTTGCCGGTACAGCTTATTTCCTCACGCAAACCGGTAAGTGACGTGTCTGTCAACTTTTCTCTCCGTATCAATTAAACCCTCTCAGGCAAGTCCAAGGTTCTCAACCCTAATGAGTGGCAAGAATTCCCTCTCCAAGAGAAAATTCAGATTTCTCCCAACACTGCCATGTGAGTTCACCGGCTGTTCAACCATAGCCTCTTAATAACACAACCATCATTTCGCAGTTACCGTTTCAAGCTTCCCGGGGCACGGGATATTCTTGGTCTTCCCATCGGTCAACACGTCTCAGTTTCTGCGCACATCAACAACAAACTTGTGGCTCGCAGCTACACACCTGTTAGTAGCGACAACGACCGAGGTCATTTCGATCTCCTCGTCAAGGTCCGTTTCATTCTCCCAAAAGTCAATTTTTGCGCAGCCCTGATCGACAATTATTTTTAGACTTATGAGAAGGGTAACATTTCCCGCATCTTTGCCGACCTCAAGATTGGCGACCCCATCCGTGTCAAAGGTCCCAAGGGCAACTTCGTTTATACCCCTGGCCTCTGCAGCCACTTCAGCATGATTGCCGGGGGTACCGGCATTACTCCTATGGTTCAGATCATCCGCGCTGTTCTTCGTAATCCAGCCGACAAGACCACTATTAGTCTTATCTACGCCAATGTCAACCAGGAAGATATCCTTCTTAAGGACGACTTGGAAGAACTCTTGAGGCGTCATGGCAACCGCTTCAAGATCTATTTCGTTCTTAATAACCCCCCTCCTGGCTGGAAAGGCGGCGTTGGATTTGTCACCAAGGATCACATCAAGCAACACCTTCAGAACCCCAACGATACCAATAGCAAACTCCTCATTTGCGGCCCTCCTCCCATGGTTACTGCTATGAAGAAGAACCTTGAGGAGCTCTCGTTCCCCCTTCCTAATACCATCAGCAAGCTCCACGACAAGGTGAATAAATCCTTTTTTGACAATGATCCCTATTGCCAATTTCTGACATCCGCTGTCATTGTTTAGGTCTTCGTCTTCTAAGTTTCACATCCAATCAAGTTGTAGTTATGTCGTTTATGCGTACATAGCTCATTAGGTTTCCTTAGTATGTACACGCTCAGGATTTGGGGAGATCACTAGACTTAATGTTAGTCCTGTAAGACATGTAATAATCTCCTGGGCCTATTTGTGGATATCACTGAATTAAATGGGAATACTAAGCTATTCCAACTATGTCCTATCAGGACCGTCCGGCACCGTCGTATGTGCTTCATTACTCCGATGTGAACTGTATTAAGATTCGTGAGAGAAGTCGTTCAGTTGAGTGGACGACGCATCCGATCTGTCCGGCCGGCATATCTCGAGGCTGGTAACCGGTCACAAACAAATAGGAATGAAACAGCGCAAAAAGATAGGTGATGAGTGCAGTGGTCAATACAAAAAGAGTAGAATCAAGATGCACGAATCGACGCACCATCTCATAATCTCCTCGGCAGCCTGCATCCCCGTCAGAAATTCTTCTTCCGTGAGTTCCTTATCCGATATTCGCGCTATTTGGATCGCAGCATCATAATAGTGTAACGGTGAAATCTTATCCTCATCTTGTGGAAGCAGGGGAGCTATGAAACGGAAGTGATGAAGCATTCTTGCATGCGGCTTCATTTGCGGTTGAAGGGGTATCACAATACGTGCAAGGGCATCTATCAAGTTTCGTTTCGAGGCGAGGGGGGATGACGAATGGCAAAAGGGCAATGGGTTAGTATTGGAGTCACGCATCGACACAACCTAACAAGAGATACGAACCAATCCGAGGTATAGTATCCAGAAGGACACGACGAAAACGTTGTCCAGCATATGGAGTCCCTGTGGTGAAGACTCAATGTCAGCACTGTTCTACTCGAACCACGTTGACTTAATGGATTGGGAAGGCCACCATCACCCGGTGAAGATCAGAAGCTCGGAGCCAGGATGGACGGTTTCTGGGAACCGATCGGAAACGGAACGAGAAGCGATAAAGCAACACGGTGTACACCGCAGCACCATAGGGAAAGGGGTTGAGACGGTGTCGGAACACAGGGAGAAGGCAAACAGACAGCATGCTCGCTTCGAAACCCCTGAACGATGACTACCCACCTGGTCGACCCCATCCCTCGTGGACAATATCCTTGGGTAGCGATTCGTATGAGACGAGGCATGCTCGGTAGTACTCTTGCGTAATGTATCGGTGAACCGACTGTATTGAGAACAGCAGTGTGAGTTAACAGTTAGAAAAAAATGAATCGTAACGGCAGTCAAATGCAGGACTGCGCGCAACGCCTTAAACACTCGGTAAACGGACGCTAACCTTGGGAAGATCCCCTTGACCAAGCGTCTTTGGTGTTTTCGAAATTCGTTGTAACTTCAGACGGACAGCAACACGCCTCTTGACACATATCAATAATGACGCTGCAAGCTATACGACACGTATATGATCCCTCAGTATGGATGACTTGCCGTATAAAAGGCTCTTTGACTCACCACTGCAATATAAGAAGCACCAATCACGAGTGCATTGAAGTTGTTCTTCCAATTTCTGGTCGGGGAGGTTCTGACCGCTTGTGAGAGCAGAGCAGCACAAGAAAGACCGGTTGCAACGACGAGGAGTAGAACGAGGAGGGCATAGCTAGTTTCAGAAATGGTTCTAAGGATCTTCGGAGAAAGCATGAGAAATGTTATCGGTAAGGTTGGTGAATCATATCACCCTGGCAAGTTCAATTAGATTGACCACGGATGCCAAATGGCGAACATTAATATTAAGCCTCGTGTTTATTGTTGTTTGATGGCTTTGATCCTTTACGTCAGTGACACAAAGCGACCAAAGTTCAGAAGCCTTCAACCACAAAAAGCTTCGCCATGAGGCCTGAGGGACAACAGCCAATGCAACTGCAACCGCATGAGGCAGGCGCGAAATTAAATCTCATGTAGTCATTTTGCAATGACGGTCCCTAATAGTGCACTTATCCTTGATGCGACCCCCGGAGCTGACAGCGTAAACAGGTTTCATTCCAGATGCTACCAGGGTCACTGAACGCAACCCAACGATATACTACAAAACATTTTGATGACTACAGGACGAGCACAGCTCGTGCCCCGCTTTTAGTTTCTATGAAACAGAGAAAATGCCGTCTCAGACGGCGTCGAAGATGCTCGAGACCGAACCAGAAAAGACAGAGCTCCAAATAGCTGAAAGTACAAGTGAAAAGATATCTTCGCAAGGCGATGGGAAGAGAGACAAGAGAGATAGAAAGTTGGAAATGCATTGCATATGCAGTGTATACGCAATGTATATGCAGTTTCAAGCTGGATGAAATGTGCAAGGTCGTTGTTCATTGACATCAAACCTGAACGTTTTCCCTGAGGAAGAGATCTAGGTCAGCATGCAAAGGGCAGGCAAGACAGCATTAAAACTTACGCAAAACGGCCAATAACATTCCCCGCTGGGAAGTACTCGCAGACGTAATACCTGGCTTTCTGTGAAGCAAAGGAAATCGACTCTTAGGTATTTTTTCCTAATGAAATTGAGCCAAAGCGTACCCCATACTGAGCAGGGAAGATGCCATCACACTCCTGGACAGCACAGCCGAGCTGCTGAGTGCCCTTCCAGACGACCTGAGTGAAATGAGAAGGTTGAGGGTTGTTGCCGTCGTATTCACCTGTTTCAAGCGCATTAATGATCCTAATTTGCCAAATATCCGGTCAAGTTTATAATAACTGATACTCACTGACTTCATCCGTCCATGACTTGACGGCCTGAGAAATACCGTAAGACGAGCCAGTGCCTGCTGCCAGGTTCTCTATTAATCAAAGGGACATTAGGTTCTCAGTTCCGGACGATCTGAAACGTTAGGTACTAACCTCCATAAGGACCAAGGGAACCTCCAGAGTGCTGGAACTTGCAACCGTTAGCCCATTGCTGTGCCTTGCTGGCCAGTTCGTCACTCCAGACCAAAGCAGCAGCGCCGTGGTTTGCGCGGATGGTGTTGTGGGCGGTTAAGTAAGCTTGAACATCGCTAGATGAACTCGATTCCGAGCCTGAGCCTGAGCTTGAGCTTGAGCCGGCATCGACGGGGGAGGTAGTAGCCGGGGGTGGTGCCTGGGTGGTCTTGGTCTTTGTAGTTATGGTAGGAACAGAGGTAGGTCGAACGCTGGTGGTGAAGCGCGTGGTGGATGGCGCCACAGTCGGCTGGGAACTCTTTGTCACGGCAGAAGTTGTGGGCACGGCAGAAGAAAGGACAGAGGAAGAGACAGGAGAAGATACAGCAACACTAGACGAGGAAAGTGAAAATGATGTAAGTGCAGGTCCTGTAGATTCAGCGGGATCGGACGTGGTGCCAATCACAGGACCAGACTGGGCGATCAGTGTAGGAGCAGCTGCGACGCTCGACGGAGAATCAGTGGCAGTCGGGAAGGACGTTGCACTGTCATTGTGATTAAGCTGATCAATAATCAATTCAACGGATGGCAGATGTGCAACTTACGACGAACCACAGGCTTGAGCGATAAAGGCTTCCCAAGCCTCAGTGGATTTTCCAACCTCGGTCATAACAGAGCCCCAACGGTCTGTCCCCATCATGTTACCAAGCCACCCCCACTTCGATTTGCATTTTTCTACACAATCTGCAGTCCGGTAGTGTTTCTGAGCACAGGCGGGACCAGCTAGTCCCCCTGGAATGACGGAGAACGCCAACACCAAGGAATATAAAACAACAAGATGGATCATGGCGTCCGCAAATGAAACGAGTGTCGGTATGTAAAGGAAGGTGTAGCGGGACAATGGTATCCCGAATGGTAGGGTGCTTCAGCAACGCAAGTGCGCGGAGGCTGGGGGGAACTTGTCTGAACGCTCAGTCCGTGGGGCTTATATTCCGTCGCCATAGATCATCGTTCCGCCAGAAAGGCCTAAGAATAGGTGACATGGTGGTTACTATGTTGGTTGGAATGCAGACCTGGCGACCGACTCCAACTAAGGGGCATGATCGTGAGAGTACTTGCCTGTACTTGCGCGCCTCACGGCGTTGCGGTGACGACTTCATAGCCAGAATCTTCTTCAGGGGCCGTCCCGATTTTCTATGCAAAATTTTGAATGGAACATGTGCATGAAAATGATCGTTGAGAATGTTTATCCATTACAATGACTTAACGACAATAAATAATGATCAGCAACATTCCAGAATAGTCAATACTAATATCAGGTACCTAGTGATCGCCGGGACTTTACTTCGCCAAGTCCGCCATTATGGACAACAACAATATGCCTCTCCAGCCTTTACCGCCTTATTACATCCTGGTATCACACTCATCAGTCGGCAATGCAGCACCGGGTGCACCGTCAAGCAATTTCAGCCATCCTGTGATCCAATACCAGTACCAGGATGACTCGGCACTCGCCCTTCTGCCTCAGCATCCGGACGAGCATGTTCTTGTGCTAGATTATGACCCATCGGCCCAGAAAGTACCCGCTGTCAGGAGTATTTCTCGTAGCTTGGTTGTTACGGGTCTGAAAGTAGATGAGGCGCCAGGTGCAGCCGCCACGGATGGCAAAAACGGCCACATGTTTGTGATAGAAACCACAAGCGACGATCAGTACGTTGCCAACCCCCGTTTAACTTGAACTTGCCTAAATTCACACCGGTCCACCAGCCTTCAAAGTTCCCCCGTACCCGAAAGGAAATCACCACGCGCAGTCTTGGCACAATTCAAGCATAGGCAAGTAAATGGATTACTCTAACTTCCATTTCAAACCATGAACGTATGTCCTCCGCTTTCACAGAAACGCCATCCTCCGCCGCGCGTTGTTATACCCGGAAGGTTCGCAACAAGCGGAGGGAACCGAGGAACCTGCTCCCCAGCCTGATGCAGTTTCATCGCCCAATGTATAACAGATGTTTTATTATTGGTCATGCGACACAAGCTACGCTACAACTACATGCTCAGTGTTACCGTCGAACTTTCTTACCCCCTCGTCTGGCCGGCATGCCTCGTGCTTGATCATGGCCATTTATGCTTCCACGCGCCGGAGTTGAACTAGTAACTGAGGTCATATTCTGACGCGGGTGCGAACATGATTCAACTTACATTTCATCTGCATGTTTCGCGGCTTCCTGCAGTGACTGCACGTCTACGAGGGAGTTGAGAGCGAAGAGGGCGAGACCACCAATGCCGAAGAGAACCATGGGGTTGGTCAGCAAGCTGTACAGGTTGAAGGACTGTGGAGGGACGTAGAAGTCGAGCTTCTCCTTTGGCGTTAGTTTCAAGGGGTATGGCAAGAAGACAGTCGAAGGTGGATTAAAAGGCGTTCCAAGAGCGTATGGATGTACGTGTGCTGTTTCGTTGGTGATGTCGATTCGTAGCTATTCGATTCACTGTCAGTACAACGGTTCACAACACACACACAAAAACATACGTGGTCAAACAGATAGTCGTGAGATACTACGGACAACAAATAGGCACCCATTGGTACATTGGGGCTGCAAGGCAAGTCAGCAAAGAGTGACAACCGTCAACAACAAAAGCGTACACAACGAAGTTGCCGT
This sequence comes from Podaxis sp. C-F-92630, assembly GCA_018524945.1. Lineage (NCBI taxonomy): Eukaryota > Fungi > Basidiomycota > Agaricomycetes > Agaricales > Agaricaceae > Podaxis > Podaxis sp. C-F-92630. Next base: position 119,188 of record JAEUWS010000980.1, read on the forward strand.
CCGCCATGACGCTACCGCTTAGTCGTCCATTGTCAAGGACCACTTTTGCTTGTCCAAGTGCAACAGCATCTATTGGGTTGTGTGCGTTAGACTACAAAAGATCAGCTGGTGAGACGAGCATGCGCACCTGGACACACGTCATTCCAAACCACTTTGCCAGTAAGGTCAAATGCAGCAGCAAAGAGCAACCTATGTTTTTCAATATTCGTTGTATATAATGCAGTGAAAGCACATACCACGATGAAAGGAAAAGCGTCTGAAGCCCTAACATTATCATCATCAAGTACGATGTACGCGGCCTGGATGTGGTGTTTGGCCATACTAATGTGGGCGATCACATGTGTTACAAAATAGTCACGTCTCCTCATCGTTTCTATCACTTTTCCTCTCTCACCCAAAATGCGTCAAAAGCGAGCAAAGGCGTATCGCAAATTAATGCACCTATATTGCCAGTCGTTTGGCTTTCGTCAACCGTACCAGATCCTTGGTCAATTGGTGTTCTGGTACTAATCTCCAACCTCAAAACTCACGCTACTCCGTCCCACAGTCGATTCCGAAATTTGCAAAGCTGCCATCTCACTCAAAATCGACATCGTCAAGCAACTAGGCACAGTACTACAAGGCGAGATCAAACCAAGTGTGTCCTATTTTCATTTCAATCTGGCGCACGCGACAGCTAAACACTTCAACGGCAAAGCCGTTCTTCAGTGATCACCCAATGTTGCATCCACGAACTTTATCTCCAGGGGAAATCCCAACAACCCGCAACGGACCTTGCAAAAACCTTTGAACGACGAAAATGTAATCACAAAGAAGCTATTCCTGGAGACGATTGTCTGCTGAGTGTCGTTGGTACGCTAACTCCATAACGTTCCTACCTGCCGGTCTCAGTATGGTCTCCCCTTCTTCATAGGCGACACAAACAAGCATCGATACGTAGTTGCAACTCAATCACAACCACTTCGCGTTAAGCTTCGCGCAGTACCGGCGGCTCCGATAGTCCACATTAATCGGTCCGTCGTCGTCCTCGAGCCTCCAAGCGATGTGACATTGCGGACGAAGGTGATGGTAAGCATTTCAGTTCCTGGTCGAATGCCTTTCCTCATCCCATCACAGGCCGAAGAACAATCGTTACATGCAACTACCTTAGACAAAGAACATGCTTCGACATCTACGCCTGAGCCTCCACAACTCAAGAAAAAGAAGGGACCAAAAGGTCCAAATCCTCTCAGCGTGAAGAAGAAAAAAGTCGTTCCAAATCCTCCCCAAGTAAAAGCAGTATCTCAAAGGGATAATGAGGTTGCGAGGGTAGGGACGAAGAGAAAATGGGAAGAGGGCGATGAAGGGGAGGGTATCGACTCGCCTCCCACCGACATTTCAACCCCCCAGAGAAAACGAAAGCGGAAACGGAAGCACAAGTCAGCTACTCGCAATGAGGATAACAGTGCCTCTGCCGCCTTGTAACTCCTACTTCGCTATATAATGATTCATTTCAGCTCAGTTGAAGTCCTACGACTCAGTACTCCGTTCTCAGAATTGTACCAATCAAAAAGCGTACTCATAAAGTGCATTGAATGATATACAGGCTGCAAAAGTGGTAATACAGAACAAACTCAAGGAGAACACTCAGACAACATCTACGACCCGTCCCCCGCTGATGAAAGGAAGGCGCACAGCTCAGTTGCCGCCGCGGAGACGAAGGACTGTAGAGGCGATAAGTACTGAGAGACTATCAGCGCGACTGATGTCACTTACCAAGGTGGAGGGTGCTCTCCTTCTGGATATTATAATCCGAGAGAGTGCGGCCATCCTCAAGCTGCTTACCAGCGAAGATCAGACGCTGCTGGTCGGGAGGGATACCTTCCTTGTCCTGGATCTTCGCCTTCACGTTATCGATGGTGTCAGAGGACTCGACCTCCAACGTGATTGTCTTGCCCGTGAGAGTCTTGACGAAGATCTGCATTCCACCACGGAGACGAAGGACGAGATGAAGAGTGGACTCCTTCTGAATGTTGTAGTCTGAAAGGGTCCTGCCGTCCTCGAGCTGCTTGCCGGCGAAGATCAGACGTTGTTGATCAGGAGGGATCCCCTCCTTATCCTGAATCTTGGCCTTGACGTTGTCAATAGTGTCGGAGGATTCGACCTCCAGAGTGATAGTCTTGCCCGTGAGGGTCTTGACGAAGATCTGCATTCCACCACGGAGGCGGAGGACGAGGTGAAGAGTGGACTCCTTCTGAATATTGTAATCAGAAAGGGTGCGACCGTCTTCAAGTTGCTTGCCGGCGAAGATCAAACGTTGTTGGTCAGGGGGGATGCTGTGGAGCATATGATGAGATGTTGAGTTACCACTAGAAAGGCGATGATACGTACCCTTCCTTATCCTGGATTTTGGCCTTGACGTTGTCGATGGTGTCGGAAGACTCGACCTCAAGAGTGATGGTCTTTCCGGTCAGAGTCTTGACGAAGATTTGCATTCCACCACGGAGGCGGAGGACGAGGTGAAGGGTAGATTCCTTCTGGATATTGTAGTCGGAGAGGGTACGCCCGTCCTCGAGCTGCTTCCCTGCAAAGATCAAGCGCTGCTGGTCGGGAGGAATGCTGAAAAAACAGCAGTTAACCCTTGGTGACTAGAGCTTAATTAGACACGCCACTCACCCCTCCTTGTCCTGGATCTTGGCCTTAACGTTGTCGATGGTATCAGAGGACTCAACCTCGAGGGTGATGGTCTTGCCAGTCAAGGTCTTAACGAAAATTTGCATGATGGATGGGCGATGTACTGTGGTGGTGAAGATGAAGAGAGGAGTAAGACGAGTGAACCCCTCTTATAGAGCAAGGGGGCGGAGTTTGAAAGCGACATAGCCCCTGGTGCCAACTGAGTCACCTGTGCCGATCTTGGTCAGCTGAATATGCAAGTTAACAGCCCTGATACGAATTTGCCAGAATTGTCCATAGCATTCTACTGAACTTGGACAGTTCCGTTGCAACATAGATCGTGTTCTTGTTCTCTATAAACCTCGCCTTTGAGCCACTGCGACAATCCTAGCAGCCTTCCCATATCCTTGTTCTCCTAAAGCATGGGGTAACGCTGGACCTGGACAAACAAATGCCTTTACGTCATACTCTGATATGTGGAACGAGTCACATTGACGGATAACAGACTCCAGTATGCACTCATAAAATTGCATTATCTACTCGTCAAACCACAACCTGATAGCCTTGTCTTTCTCCATACCTGCCGATGCTATGATGCCGCGCGAGGGGTGGGTCTGGAGTCGTTTCAATCAATATTTCACATGTGGATCAATGATGACTTACTGCTACGGAAAGGACAGTGTCTAGACAATCGGATAAGCATACACGCGGCAGAGAAGCAGGGCTGTGTGCGTACCTCGGTGCCCATCAAGACGCTGGACAACTTGGCGCGTCTGCAGATTCCAAATATACACCTTGTTATCTTCACTGCCGCTTACAATAAACTTGCCCCGGTCATAAAGGAGGAAGCATGAGGGAATACAATAGGTCCGGTTGACGTGACCAACGTAAGTTTTGGCACAATGTGAAGTGGGGTAATTCCATAATCGAATGGTGGAATCTTGTGTCGAGACAAGCACAAATTTGGAATTTGGAGAAAACCGAGCATGAGAGCTAGAGCGACAGTGAGTACGAAGCAAATTGAGTACATTGGTGAATCGCGGACCAGATAGGATTATCATCATCAACCAGAGTCTTCAAACATTGACCAGAATCTGCATCCCAGATACGTCTGCAGAGGCATCAGAAACGAGCGGACTTGAGAGGAAAGGAAGAATTCACGAACATTAGTCCGTCCATCGCGCAAGAAACTATCAAAGAACCGTCATGATTGAAGCTGACCGCAGTCACCGGGTCAGAGTGTGCGGGAAGGACCTTAAGTTGCCGCCCTAAAAAAATTATAATTGCAGATAGCACACAAAGAACCAAGCAACCTACCTCTAGCTACATCCCAAACACGGATGGTCTCATCATACCCTCCTGAGACGAGTAGATTGGTATCGGGGTTGAAATTGACGCAAAATACGAAGTTGGTATGCCCATGAAGCGTTTTGAATGGTTCGCGCTGAGAAAGATATGAGCAATGGATAATCGGAGACAAGAAGTAGAGTGACCCACATCTTCCATATCCCAAATGATAATCGTCTTGTCGTCAGAAGCTGATGCTAGATACTCTCCATCTGTGGACCAGGCAACATCTGAGATACCCTCGGTGTGTCCTTCAAATGTGTGGACATATTGACCAGTTTCTGTCTCCCAAATTTTGATGGTTTTGTCCGAAGCTTCCCTCCACTATCAGTCGGTCTCGAGAGCGAAGCACAGGTTGAACAACTTCTAGACGTACAGGCGGAAGCGAGAAATGCACCATCAGGGCTGAATTTGAGACACGAGACAGCACGTTTATGCCCACTAAGGAGGAACCGCAGTTTGAATTGAGGACATCCAGGATCGACCACCTGAGCCTCCTGGAGTTCGGGCTCTGGCTCGGTTTTATTAAGTTTCTCCTCCAGCGTCGTGATTGAGGACTCTTGGGGAGCATTAGAGTCATTGATCGCGTCTTTCATCTCGATATCTCCCGCAGAATTCATTGCGAGGGTTAAGAATGAAAGCAGAAGGCTGTATGTGCGCCATCAATAGGTGCATCCAGTATAGCGGGAGAAACACTGACATATATCAACCACGTGCTGAAAAAAAGTCCATCCAACGATCCACTTTGTCCCTCCTGTAAACCAAGATCGCAATGGACAACACTGCTGCCTCCTGGATCGCGCCGCCCACGCGCCCAAAGCTCATCGAGGACCTCGTCTCCGGCGTCGGTAAGCATTCCCCTGGATCATACCCTCACAGACCTGATAAATGGCGCAGATCGCTACAACCCCAATAATGTCGGCATCCTCGAGGACTATCTCTACCACCAGATCAGAAATGAGGAGTACGACTGCCTTGCGAATCTTGCTATCCTGAAACTGTATGAATTGCGCTTCGACTCAAAGTGATAATAAATCCATTCGCTCTCTTGTAGGTACCAGTTCAATCCAGAACTCTACAACCCCGACGTAGTCATCAACATCCTCATCAAAGCTCTCACCGCATCTCCTCTTCCCGATTTCAACCTCTGTGTCTCTCTCCTCGATGAGCGCCCCACAAATGCACCTCTGGACGAGCCTGATCCACTACCTTCCCTTCTTCCCATCCTTCGTGGACTTAACGACCTTCTCTTCCGTTGCCGCTTCCCCGCTTTCTGGGATATATACCGCTCAGACGACCTCGAAAGCCTTCGCGATAACTACACAGTAGAGGTCGTAGGCTTCGACAATGCAGTGCGTGGGGTTGTAGTCCGAGCTGTCAAAGCTGTCTTCACGCGGATAAGCACCGCTAGATTGGGCTCCTACTTGGCCTTGTCTGGTACGTTTGCTCAAGAAAAAATTTTGAACCCTGAACCCTCTTCTAATTGAGGCGCTCCACGCTAGGCGATGAACTCACAGAGTATGTTGCAAAACTTGGATGGACAATCGACCCCGCTACGTCCGTGGTCAACGTACCACCAAACCCTGACAATCAAATCGAGGCCACGGTTGTACAGGAGAGCATTAAGCTACCACGTACGTTTGCTCTGTTTCTCCTTGGACATCCAATTCATCACTTTGATAGAGCTTGCCAAGGTCATCTCACACTGCGTATCAAAAGCCTAGGACGTCCTAGACACCTCATCACCCCTTGCTGCTGTAATACACTCAAAAATCGTATTGTATATGCTTCAGGATGGTGGTATCAAGATATCTATGTACAAACAAAGTAAAAAACCCTAATCTACGAAAGCGGCGACGGTGCCCCAGATTGCCATGACAGATCCAACGAACATCACAGCACCGTCGAATACTCCACATTTACCTTCCAACTTCACCTTGGCAGCTACGGGGCCCACGATTGAAATACAGAAAGCAGAGAAGGATCCCAAGAAAGCCATCATCGTGCTGAACTCGGGAATATAGATGGACACGGCCACGGCGGCACATGTCACCACGATCCGCTGAACGATAGCAAGGACCTTTTTGAGTGCTACGTATTTTCCCCTACACTCCGAAACTCCGACTGTGTCGGGTCTTTTGGCAACTTGTTCGGGAGCCGATACTGGTGTATCCAAGCCCAGGAGAACTTCCAGTGTTGCATTAAGCTAGTTGATGATTCAGTCCACGGCTAAGAGAAAGTGGTCGAGGTACTCACAGGTTGTGTGCCCAGCGCGAATTTGGACCTAAATAGTTGAATCAACACCCAAAAGGCAAAAATGAGGCTTCGGACTTACAAAGGATTAAGCACAAGCACCCAAAGAGCAGCTTGATTGAGCAGGGGGTTAAACCCCGGCGTGTTCAACAGATCCATGCTGATCTATAAGATCATCAGAAAGTGATAAAAATATACTTGCGTATTATACATACCTCATCGCTTACATTGTTACCGTACATTAGGTACCCAGCATAACCGATTGAAGCATAAATGAGGGTGGCGACGACGAAGGCCCAATTAATCATCGTATCAAATTCAGAAGGATCAATCATGTCCCTCGCTAGCGAAGGAATGACAGCATGGCCAGCAAACTAAATTTACGCCATCAAAGAGGGTTCATGGAGGAAAGGGTGGATATGCAAACTTACACCAGCCATGAACAATCCGAACGCCATTCCCAGTTTACTCGCACTTGCTACGCCGAGGCTCGTCTCGGCAGGGTTCCAGAAACTGCCAGGTGCCTCTTTCTTGAAAGCACCATCAACGAATATAACAACAATCAGTAATATGGTCGAGATGATTCCAAGAATTGAGGTATAGGAGAGAAGAGACAACGGTAAGAACACCGTCGGGATGAGCCTGAGCGTATGTAGTCAGCACTGGACCTCCTGATCACCCTGGATAAAAAGATCACTTACACCAAAAGACCCCATACTTTGTATGTATTCGCGGAATAGGTCGGTATAATGGTATGCAAGGAATCGGCATACAATGTGACTAGAATAACACTGAAACCAGGTAGCGTCAGTTAACCGAGCCCGGACAAGCAATGAAGAATCATGAGTTGTCTGCTGACCTGACGGCAAACAGTTCCAGACAAAACATGAGACTGATAAAGACGGTCGACCGTGGACCAAATGCCTTCCTACCGATGTCAGAATATGACCTCAACCGAGGATCCGCGCAGATAATGCGGGCCAGGATCTTTGCCCTAGAGGATCATCAAGTGTGAGCGGATTTCAAATCTGGAAGAACGTTGGGCATACGTGTAGCAAGCCAAGGCACCATAAGCTACGATGAGAATCGTTCCCATGACCCAGCCAGAATATGCAAAAGCCAATGGTTCGGAGAGCATTCCAATACCAAGTAGAATGGCAATAGAGTTGAAGAGCTGGTGAGTGTCCGTTAAGTCTAGACCTTGAGGCTGTCAGGGCAGAGACAACGTACCGTCTGACCGAAGGTGCTTCGACCCACATGAGTGTGTCTAATACTCCTAGCAACCGATCTCGTACTCCTCGCAATGGAAACGTTCGACAGTCGACGCTGAGTGGCAGGACAAGGAGCGTTGAAGTCAAGACCACGCTCCTGCCCCTCGTATTTCGTCGTAGTCGATAACCTGCGTGGTGCTTGTGGTGGGACGTCAAACGAGATCTTCTTTGACAACAAAGGGGTCGTCTCGTGTGGCTTTGTATCCCGATCCACACCCCAAGACAAGGGCATTGGCTTCAGCGTGTCCTCTTTCTTACCCCGTGGGTTGAACATTCGTCTGCTCGCTGGCAGGCTTGCTGACACCCGTAGTTGGCCAGTAGGAGGGGCAGCCGAGTCTGACGAGGAAATGTCCTCGTCCCACTGCAGCTGATTCACGAAGCCATCCCGAGGCATCGTGTCTGCATTGTCGTCATCGTCGTCAGAATCGTAGTAATTATCCTCATCGTGTTCGTCAAAATATCCGAGATGGGCTTCCTCGTCTTCCTCCTCATCCTCGAATACTTCTGCTTCGGATGCAGAAACAATCGTGGAACCTGCAACAAGATACTGTGCGCGACGGTCTACAAAATCGGTTAGCCTGTATGTATAGTGGATGATACAATGACAATGGCACACATGATGCAATGGCATCTCGTACGCTTGAAGCGGACATTGCGGAGCCCACCGTGAACGTTGCCGGCAGGGAGGTCATGATGGACGTGAAGCAGAGAAGTGAGAGAAAGCTAAGGTGGAGACTTGAACATTTCAGCAACGAACAGGCCTTTTATATTTGTAACAGTTGAAATTTAAGCTGAGGATGGAGTTTCGACGGATCTTATCTGAAAATCCTTCTGGCGATTGATAAGAGTCTGGGTTCTTCGCTCCTGCTCTCATTCCCGTCCCGACGGCCGTCCGAACAGTCATCCTCTAGGATAGCCCACACAGCAAGATGCTCATGACATAGCGGAAAATGAAGAGTGTGGGCTAGTGTGGGCTGGTCCGAAGGCAGATCTCCGAACCTTTGATGAGAACACGCACGGATCTTATCTCCTTCCCAACTTAGACAGGTTTCCAGATGCTTCGAATATTAGCCAGTTTAAGCGGTTGTATGGCTATTACTGCACTATGTGACACTATTCATACACCGGTTACAAGGTATATCACCTGCCTTTCTCGGAAGGGAGCTGTAAGGTAGAGAATCTCCAAGCAACTACGTGTACTAAGATTCTAATCGAAAATTGCGGACGGGCCAAACGACGCGATAGCTTGGATCGATTGGGAACTTCAAATCCCGTATCTCCATGGGGCAAGATTGGAATCACGGCCCTCGTCAAGAGGAGAGAAAACTTCGTTGAGAACTGCTGGCAAGCATCACTGGTTGTGTGTAAGGGCTCGTCGATTCTTCCATTGCATATAGGGTTGCTGGGAAATATCGTGACCGGGTCCTGCCTTGTTACGGGAGCTACGTCGCGCATCGGGGAGTTTCAAGTTAGCGTTGAGGTCCTACAATTAGGCGGTGTCGGTACATCAATGATGACACTGCAAAAGTGATCTGATACTGACTGCGATTCGCTTCTTCATCCCGGCCGTGATGGGGATCCACCATTTTGTCAATGCAGTTTTAAGCGCAAGCTCGCGATGCCCCTTGGTGTTCAACCACGCCACATATTCCTCGAGCTATTACGTCAAAGTGAGTAATGACGTCAACATCACCAAGTGGATGTGCTTTCACCTCTTCAACAGTCGAATATGCTGCCCAGTCTCCAGGCCCTAACATCCCGTCTTCACCTTCCTCCTCCAGTCGCCTCGCATTTATGTCCTCTTCTCGTCTCTTTAGAATATCCGCGTCAAATTCACTAGGTCCCTGAATAAATATTCGCCCAGTGCCATATTGTCCAAGAGCCGGATTATTCGTTGAAGTAGATCCAAGGCCATCAAACCACCAGATCCGGTTATAGAAACGGTCCTTTCCTAGGGGCTTCGCACGAACACCGCCAACGTGTTGTCTAAACTCGCGCTCGATGCCTTCTAAACGGCGTTCCAACTTATTGACCTCTTCATCAAGTCGCCTGTGCTCGGCCAGTGCCTGTTTCTGTTGTGCCTGTTTCGCACGAGCCGCGCCCCTCGCTTTAGCATTCGCAATACGTGTTTCTTGCCTCTTCGTTTTCTTCTTGCCCGTTGAAGAATTATCACCACCCGAGGCATCAGAGAGTTCACTAACGTCGTTCATCGGAGTATCTTCCTCAGTACCATTTGTCCCGTTTTGCGTTAGCTCGGCCTCCACAGCAAGAGTACTCATTTCCTGCAGGCTAAGCTTTGAATGTGAGGTGTCTGATTTCATCAAACGACGTAGGACCACTTACTGCTGTTTCTTTAACCGGTTGATGTCAATCTTGGTCTTGCGGTATTCTGTCAAGGCCTCTTCACACGCTTCCATATGAGTGCGAACGGTTTTACTAGAGACAGCCTGGTTACAGAGGAAGGAGAGAATCGAGATTCGGTCCTCTGGCGATAGTGAATAGTATCTTTCTGCGGGCACCGAGGCAACAGTGAGGTTTTGAGGAGCAGCGGATGGGCTCGGCTCTGGGGAGTCTGGGGGCGGCGCAAAGAACAGCTGTGTCAAGATCTCTCTTAGGCGAGGGAAGTTTTCTAGGTTAGCATGCTAAGGATCAAGAAATGAGCATATACCCAAAACCTGAAGATTAAGACACTAACATCTTTAAGGCAACCAACTAGAGCATCCTCCCAACCTTCGCGACCTTCAGCGTGCCGCAGAGGAACTCGCTCCCAGTTATTACCCACATCAGCCATTGCACTGGTTAGGTCATCGATAGTGACACCGAAAACTTTGTGTTCGGGACCAACACTTTCCTTCAGCTTGAGGAGACTTAACGTAGCACTATGCCGTGTGAACGACACAGTCCGAAGGTTGTAGATGAGGTTTGAATGAATTTCAGCCAGTAAGGGACAGGGTAAGTCGGGCATCGTGTGCTGGAGAGCACATGCCAAATCGTCAAGAGTGAAAAGCCAGATATGAAGAGGTTCGCTAATGACATTAGTCAGTCCTTGTTATACGGAAAACAAAAAGCAGCAGCAGCAGCTCACCCAAAAGCATTCAAGAAATTCCAACAGAGTAATAATGACTCAAAGGTGTTTGGGGTGTCGTTGAAAGGTAGCCCACCGCGTTGAGCCAGAGGACGCCTTAAACTAACACCTGCTTTCTTATCCTTCTCAGATATCCGGATATCAAGATCTTCTGTAGGATAGCGAACAGGCTTTTTCTTCTTCTTCTCTGCGGCTATGCGTTCGGCCTCTTCCTTCGCTAGCCTCTCTTTTTCAGCCTTCTCCTGGGCCTCCCGTTCCTTCTTTTCGGCTGCCAACACCGCAGTAGAGATCGTGAGCAAGTCAGTGACTCATAGGCAACGAGAAACATACCTTTTCCCTCCTGTGCGGATGTCATTTTCTTTTGTTTTTTGGAGGGTGGTCCTTCTCTGTCTTCCCATACTTTTTTCCGTTTGTCAATTTCGCCCTTTTTGATGTCTTCGACACCTTTACGGGTCTCTTCGGGCATGATTGAATTGACACCGTAGTGTTTGGCAATAAGGGGTTTGACAGTCCAAGGAGACGCAACGGCAGCATCACGGTCCACGCAATCTCGAATGAAACGACGGAGGATCGACTTTGAGAAAGACAAACGGTCCCGGCTGGGGGCAGCCGTCAAAAGATGACAAGAAGGGTAGCGACGGCCCATACCTTAGAGTGCTACACTGACACTCCATGACGCTTCCGATAACTTGGGTGTCCTTTTCGGCTGCCTTGGATGCCTTGCCCTTCTCACCTTTGTCCTTCTCGAGCTCAAGGATATGGACCCAGTAGTAGTATAATTCAGGGTTATCCTTCACATTGGCATCTTGAAGAGGGATGTTCAGGTCACTGCCAATGAGATGGGGTTGCTCCTCGTCAAGGGTTTTGTCGGATGTATTAGAATTCTTGAAGGCGTCTCTTGCCTGTTGGTCGGAGCTGAAGCGAGGAGGATAGACTTTCTCGATAACACCATAGTATCTGGGTGGCGCAGATGAGGATGGCAGGATTCGATGTTGAAGGTAACTTACTTGACGCCCTCGATGTCAACAAGCACCCCTGGAGGCAAACGTGAGTTTGGCACAGCAAGTTGTCAGATCAGAACGCACTCTCGTTCTTGAAATAGCGATCTTTGAAACGTTCATAGACGGCCTCGACGAGATGATCGAGTCGACCCATAACCTCTTATACGCGATGTTAAGTAGAAGATTTGGAGGTACTTGGCACTTGACACATACGCCACTGTACTGCTCTGAGAACAGGGTACTTGAGAGGTTCTGAGAAACGGGCGTGCATGGTACGGGCCTCTTGGCGCTCGCTCTCTACAGCCTGGAAATAGTCTAGGCCGCTTTTGCCGGTGACCTCACATTGGAATTGTTTCAACCGATAAAAGGACATGCGCGCAATATAGGCCCTAGAACGGAGATGGGGGTCAGTATAGCGTGAAGGGAAGAAGGGGCCAGGGGCGCACTCGTAAGTCTCGAAGATCTCGCCGGTCTCCTCGAGGTAGAAGACCTCACGTTCTGGGTCGGTTTCGAGAGCGCGGATGAGCTCCTGTGAGGGTTCTGTAAGGACTACGCGCTTGCGGCGACAGGTGGGCATGGGTGGGGAGGGAGGGAGGGGTCGAGTGGAGAGAGAGGGGTGGAATAGAGCGAGGGGGAGGAGGTAGTGGATGTGGGAGGAAAGAGTGATGGGGAGCGGGAAAGAAAGGGCCAGGTGGCTTGGTCGGAGGGGACCAGTCAGTCAGTCTACCCACCACTGACTGCACACCGTCTGCCCTCCCTTCAGCACCCCTCCTGCAGCGCCTATCCTCCACCCAAACCCCTCCCCGTCCTCCCCGTCCTCAAGCATCTACCCACACCCTCCACATCCCTTGCCTCCAATTCTCCGTCCATCTGAATGTCGCATATCCGTGCCAACCCCAGTCTGGTCTGCCTTCCATATATATTCAACTGCCGCTGGCATCCTCCGCAATTTTTTCTCGCTTGGTTGCTATCGGCATCGTTGCCACTTTATCCATGTATCAACTACGCTTTCTGTCTTCGGAATATCCTCTATTATTCAAACCCTCTTCGCGTTCGTGTCCATCCTAGCCGCCTACCAGCAATATTTTGGCACCCGGCAACAGCACGTGCCTGTATCACGTGACCTCTTGCCGTTTCGCGTCACTATGTACCTCCCCCGAGTCCCAGCTAGGACTCATACTTCGACGACAAGAATAGATTCTGCGCCCAGTCCTCACGGGTTACTGGTTACCTCCTGGCATCTGCTCTCCCTGAATGATCAAGGCGCAGCGATAAATTCCCGGCCACTCCGCGCACCCTCAACCACCTTCGTATACTCCAACACCTCTTTCGGCGCTTTATCATTATCCACTTGTAGCTCTTAGTCAACATGGAGTTATGCATCTCACTTGTTATGGCTTTACCAGGTCGATGACATTGAAAGACGGATCTCTACGCATACTACAGCATATAGCGACTCCTTGTTAGCTGGCCTGCGTTAGTATTGATGCGCTTGTCAAACCCCGCTTTTGGAGCGCATGAGGTCTGCTGAGGCTGGCGTTACATAAGCCACGAGACCTCTTGTCACTTGTCCTTCTGGAGTCTGACCATGAATGTCTAATACTCAACATTTAATTGCCCGTCTATCATCCAGAATCACTGGCTATTGTAAAGACACAGAAGACATGCAATATCCCGCTCAATTTTGTACTAATGAATTACCTCCAGGATACCTTAGCGAAGGGCCAAATCCCATCGGACACCGGGGGATTTTCCGAACTAGCGTAGAGAGGACAGCGGTATCACACCCGGCAGCGCCGCTATTTTGAAGACTTCTGCTCGAAGAATCCAAGGCAAGATGGCCCGGACACGCGGACCGCTCCACCAACCCGGACCGTAATTCTCCTTGGTTTCTCCTCTGCAGTCCTTTAAAGAGGCGAAGCTTCCAGCATGCGTTTGTTTGATTGTTTAACCTCTCCCAGGACCGATCTATCATACACTTGCCCCCAGCACCTCCCAAAACAGTAGCATAATGTCGCCAGAGCCGCCTAAGCTAAATGTCCTAATGTGTAAGTTTCTCCGTCTCGACTTCACATATTGGCCCCTATCTGACCTCGCTTCCTGGCAGGTGGTACCGTGAGTCTCTACAGCTAGAATTCGGTTTCGACATTCGCCATTGATGCAACTGTCAAGGGAGAATATACCACTGGGTGGACCGGTTCTGGCGCCTCCAAATCAGACAAAAAGGTCAGCTTGGACAGCGGAAGTGCAATATTTGACGTACTCACACTCGCTGTTATCAGATCGGAGTATGTCACTCTATGTATAATGCCTTGTTGAAACTCAAGTCAATCCTTCAAGGTCGTTGGTTTAACGCTGTTCGACCTTCGACGAAGGGGGAAGGTAGTCTCTTGCTATTTTGTGCAAGAGTAATCAGCTGAGTGTTATGTCCTAGGTCGATAAGCTTGGAATGGTGGGAGTCAATGGCAAGAAGTTCCCTGATATCCGCCAACACCTTGTACAAAACATTGGCCAAGTTTACAAGGACATGGACCTAGAGCAAGTGTCCGATGGACCTTCCAAGCCAATGCACTGACTTTGCAACAGGTTCGAAGAGTTCCCCAAAAATGGGAATATCGATCCCGAAGCTTGTCAGTGGTCTTCACTGTCCCTGCACCGACTCGAGCTAATTGAATGCGATAGACAAGGAGGCCATTGACAAACTCAAGCCGGGTGATGCAGTCATTATCTTCACTCCCGATAGTAAGCTGCCAGGTCTGTCTGTCACGTTCGTAATCCGATCCGGTCAAATACAGGCACGCACTATAAGATCGCAATTTACGCTATTGAGAAGGGGATTCACGTCTTGGTCACTAAGCCTGCAACGCAGTTACTCTCTCATCACAACGAGTTGATCGCCGCCGCGGAAAAGCACAAAGTCGTCTGTTTCGTTGAGCATCACAAACGGTGCGCATGCCTTCCCTGTCCAAAAAAGATAGGGTTTAATAGGATGATCCGCATTAGTTTCGATCCTGTCTACAGCGATGCCAAAGCTCGAGCACAAACCTTGGGTGAATTCAACTTCTTCAACGCGTGGATGAGTCAACCCAAGAGTCAACTCGAGACCTTCCGCGCCTGGGCTGGCAAGGACTCAGACATCAGGTAAGAGCCTGACCATTCGGAACCTTAAAATTCCTGTCGGATAAGAAGCTGAAACCCCCATTGCACAAAGTTATTACCTTTCATCGCATCACATCGATATCTGCTGTTGGATCCTCCAAGACCTTGCCGTTCCCACTCGCGTAGTCGCCAGCGCTGCCACGGGTATTGCAACAAGCGAACCTTACAGCTGCGTGCCGGGGACCGAGGACACCATCACCCTCCTTGTGGACTGGCAATCGATCAGGAGTCCTAAGCACAAAGGGACTGCGGTGTACACCGCCAGCTGGACGGCTCCGCTCAAGGCCGGTATCCATACTGGCCAACACTGGTATTATATGGCAGAAAAGGTCAATTGCCTCTTGGCACCCAAATGCCTACTCCGGGTTATTTTCGTTCCATCACTGACGCCTATCGGTCATACAGGGTGACATCAACATTGATCAAGCCCACAGAGGGTACGACGTCACTGTTGATGATACAGGGAAGGCCTGGTACAATCCATTCTAGTGAGTCTCTGCATTTCATGATGCATGATCGCCTATGTTCCTCCCGTCTTCGTTCCAATGTCGCCACGTACTGACGCCGTGATGCCCGTGCCATACTCCAGTATGAAATACTCCCCATCAGAAACCGGTCACTTCGATGGTCAACGCGGATATGGTTACATCTCGATCGAAAAGTTCATCGACGCCGCCCGCAGCGTGAACGCTGGCGAGATTGCGGCTGCCGAATTCGATAAGCACGGTCTTCCTACGATCCGCAACACAGTCTTGACAACCGCTATTCTCAACGCTGGCCGCATCAGCCTGGACGAAAAGAGGCCCGTTGGCATCAAGAAGAGCGGTGACCAGTGGATCTTGGAATAGAGTAGTATCATATGACAACGAACTCTATGCTCGACTTTGCGTTCGTTATATGCAGTAACCTTATTCCATTTGTGTCTATTTCATTGATATCTATCTAAAACATGGGATTTGTCCACCTTTTTGAGATAGATACTTCTTATGTCGATGATGGTGCATCAGTGGGGTAAACGCCGGGTTTAATTCAGGGACCTTGTGCCACAAGGCAGTGGCATGGAAGTCTGTCGAAATCAAATACAAGGGGTCTATGTCGGAAACCAGCGCGCTCCACCTTCTTCTCTCTCACGTCGGACAAGTTACACGCCTTGTCCCTAGATCGGTCCGGGGTTAGTGCTGGTTACCAAGGACGCTGCGAGCTAGGTCATACATTTCAACAAAAGATACATCCGCTGCTCGGCCATGGTGCGAAGGTTTCATTTCCATTATCTCAGAACAAACCGGCCACATGTATTACTAGTCGACGTACACGCAGGGGAGTATGAAAGTCCTTGTGACCTAAGTATTGATTTGATGGAATGTAATTACAGATCAATTGGAAATGCAATATCGAGTTCTTTGAGAACAGACCAAGTGCAAAAGGATTGGGAGTAGCTGTGTGGACGAGATTGCAGGACGTCGGACGAGAGGAAGTTGTAGGAGAGAGAGGGAATAAGACCAAAAAGCAGAGATGCCATAGCATCCACTCGTTCAACACGGGGTGGGTCCAAGGCGGAAAACAACTATATATAAAGTGAAGAATAAAATACTTCTTATAACGAAGGTGACGGTACTGAACAATAAGGAAGAAAAAGGCTGCCGTCTTGTAGAGAAAGGATTGTATGGGGTGTGGTGAGTGGCTCTTGCGAATGAGGTAAATGAAGAGTGGAATGCATAGTGACGGGGATGAGAAAGAGTGGATAGTCGGATGGATTGTAAGAACGACCAAGGGATGCAAAAGAACCGCGTATACTAGGCTAAGACTTCGGGAAAGAGCTAGGTCAAAGAACGGAAAAGGGAGCGGAGAGTCCAGGCAACAAAGCAAACATACAAGATTGTTTGACGATAACCTCGAGTCTTCGACGAATGCCAAATACGACGAGGTGATGGTACCCTGTCCCACCGCCCGATATCCATCTTCTACCCGTAGATAGGTTGTACGCCTTGCCAGAATAGAATAGTAGATGCGGGTGATGATATCGAGACAATTGCTAGGGAAAGTGATGGTTGGTTGGTTGAATGAATTGCGAGGAGGAAATGTGCTGCGGGAGGGTTGTCGATGCGGCGTGTATTGATGATACATTTTGTGGATTGTTGCATTTGAACACGACAAAGAAACAGAGGCGGCGGAAAGTACAAGGTTGGAACCTGCTATGAGACAAGCGTTGTTCGAGGAGAAGAGATGTTCAGATTGTGAAGAGCGGATCGGCCGAAGTTGACGAAATCATGGGGAAGGAATTGCTCCGGAACGGCTTCTATGCGATGCTTGTTCAGCACAGGCTCGAAATGCGACGGTTTGTTCTCCTTGTTGTCCGAGGGATAGGAGCCCGAGAATGGATCACTAGAGAATGTTGGTGTAGTCGGGGTGAGTGGCATGTCATCCGACATATCTGATAGTGATGTTGTCGAGCTCATCGGTGTTGTGGCCGCGGACACGGTCGCACGTTTTGGTGTAACAGGCAAGGAAGGAAGTGTTTGGCGAACAAAGCGTCCACCTTGCAGATAGTGCTGAACGACAAAGGTCGCTGCCTTGGAATAGAACGCATAGGAGTACTTTTTGATGAGTGTTTCCGACAAGTCGTTGACATGCTTGGACAACCGGGTGTCGAGGTAATCGATGACCTCCAGACACTCATCTGTTTCTTCCCAAAGTCGACGGGGCTTGCCACACAGATAGCGGGCAAGGGTCAATGCAGCCAACGCAATCGTTGAAGGCGGGTACTTGACAAATTCGCGATAGAAGAGAGTGATTTCCATCAAGAAACGTGCGACATGTTGTACCCGGGCCTCCTCCACATACGGACCGCAACACATGAGTCTAAGCCAGGCCTCGGCTGTTGGGTGACCAAGGGTCCACTGAATGGTCGAGAGAACATGACCCTCCATCTGAATGAACGCGGATTCCTCGTAGGTCTCACGGCAGATCTGAGCAAGATCCTGAACCGTGGGCACACGCTCTTTCGCGTCTTCGAATTTCGCAGCAATCCACAATGCAGCGCAACCGACGAGCTGGTAGTGCTTAATGTAGACAATACGGCGTGAAACATATCGGTCCACAATGTTGAGGGTGAGATAGAGCGTCTCTGGGCGCAGACGGAAGGTGAAGTGAATTTCCACGAGAAAGTCCACCAAACAAGGGCGCATGTGCCACCGAATCTCAGGCTGCTGATCCATAGACTGAGTCGAAGACATAGTAAAACGCTGAACAGAACCCATGATCAATTAGTACATGGATTCCTGCAGGCACATGCGTACAAGAAAGGAGAACTAACCTCCATATCATGCATATAATAGCGGATTTCATCGCGGTACTCTTCCTCAAGTAAGACATTTTCTTTCCTGCAGTAGTATTGAGCCTCGCGAAGGCGCTGCTGCTGTTGGAGAAGAGCGAGCTTCGCAGAGCGTGGAGAACGACGGGTGTAAGAGGCGAGCAGCGAGGGGGATTTGTGGGCTTTCAGAATGCCATGCGGAGAGGGACGCTTCTTGGGGTAAACGAGAGAGTTACGGGATTGACGAGTAGAGGAGATGGAGACGTCCTTCATGTCGAGACCAGTTGAATAGGAGGTGAGAAAGATTGATGCGGACCTAAAGGGTAAAGACGGGTCAGCGTCATTCGAGTCAACTGGATCAAGTGACAACATGAGGGCGCCTATTGTGCGGAGAAAGGGGGGGAACGCCCTGTCGATGGCCACGCAAGAGCGCGAGCGACGACGGAGGCAGAACAGAGATACACACACGCCGAGTCTCGCCAAACAAAGAGCCACCCATAAGACTGCAGACAAAGGCAGAGACAAACAGGGGCTTTGCGATCGGGAGCAGTACCCGGGGTCCAAAAATAACACGAAATAACTGGGAAAAAGGGCAATGAACGACTCACAAGTTGAAGATGAAGCAAGCTATGGAGCATGCACGGAGGGAGGCGGCGAGGAGAAAAGGTTTGTCGAGGGCGACGAAGAAGCAGAAAGCTCAAAGAGACGGACTGCTGTCTATGGGGGTCGTGAGCGTGAGTCGTGATGGAGGAAGGGAAGAGTCGTGTGCGCCTGGGAGGAGGGCGGGCACGACGACGACGGAAGAGGGGAAGAGGGAATGACAGAAGAATATAAAAGAGAAAAGAAGGTGATTGGCAAAGGCCACAGGCAACTCTGATGGCGCTTTCGGGTCCAAGCTGTGGTTATCAGCTCCCGATCAGGAAGGTTTATATCCAGAGTCACATGCCCTGTCCTTCAAAGTCCACCGCCTTTGAATTCCTCTCGTCCATCCCTGTCGCGACCCTCGCCATCTGCTGAGCCAATAGCAACAATAACTACCTCCAAGACATACACGAGACATGCTACTGCACCACTTTTTGTGGTCGTGGACTCATCACCATTGGATGATTACCGCGACAGAAAAGGAATGAAACTGCCACACGGTTTGCGCGGGTCTAAATCGGGAAGGATCTGCCCTTGCCGGACCGTCGATTTGGCCGTTCCCACGACCCCACGTTTTGCGACGAGCTCGATTCATGACGTAGATCTCTCTCGTCTGCCCACAGGCGCAGACTGCAATACATGATCACACCCTCCCCAGGCGCTGTGCACCGATCAACAGAATTACAAGCTCACCTTGGATTATGAAATTCTACACACCGGCGGTCTTCTGAGTACGACGGCAGTCAATACACATCCTGCGTTCTTCCTCGACATATAGACGACTCACCAGTGAGCTCGGGTGTGAACAGGTGTCAAGAAAGCAGGAGCTGGTAACTGCGCAACGTTATACATCCATCGTCATTACGGCGTCAAAGCGCAACGAAAATTGTCACGTACGTTTCGAAACGATTGTCGGACTGGTTGCCACAGATATTAAAGGGGATGAGATTACTTTGCAATGTTGTAGTGGATTACGACCGGGATACGACGGGAAACCAAAAGAGTGACTGGAGTGAGTTGCGAGGGAGAAAGACAAGTCTAAAGGCGTCGCCACTTGGATTGACCACAAGGAGATTGGGAGGCCGTGCACACGCTCGAAATGAATGGAGCGTGTCCAAAGAGGCTTACAGTCAGCGAGGACAGGAATAACCTTGCTCGACAACTGAGAGAGGCACAAAGGCGACTAGAGAGGGATGGAGGGAAAAGTTGCGTCGAGCGGACAAGAAGCAACTTTTCAAGGACAAGGGACAGGACGTGCGCTGCAGCGTGGACGCTTATCCTTTACTAACATCCAGGTTCACTTCGTAATTCGATCTCATCCGATCCTGTTTTGATTCCACGTTCCTTGCCTGCAGGCAGCAGGCGTCTAAGTCACTTGGCGTTATGTAAGCAACCCTTCTGTCAATTTGAGAGCCTTCCCTCTCAAATGGGCTTATCGCCCTTCCTTTGTTGTTTTAGCCAGTCTGCTACTTTTGTGCACGAGAACCAGAACCCATCTATTACAAGACTGCTGTCTCCATCGCATCTGTTTTTTTTATTTCTTCACAACTAGTCTACCCCATCCCTCCTTGCGTTTTCTGGTTTATCCGTGGCCCTTCTGCCTCTGATCACTCCTCTCGTTTTTCCCTGATGCGGCTTGCCGAGTCGGCGAGAATTCATATTCATCGTCGATATCATCGCCCGTAGGCCCCAAATGTACTCTACAACCGGCTTCTCCATCAGTCATTTCCTGACATCATTCCGCCGCTCATTCAATTGTATTCGGGCTTGCCCAGTGGAGTCGTACGTACTCCTCGCTACTTTGTAGCTTTCGCCAGCTCACCTAGTCAATCGTTCGATCTTCGCCATGTCTCCGATATACATTACCTGTGTAATTGGCCCGGTCTCTCATACAAGTGCGCGCATACTAGTATTGTGTGGCGCCCGAAGAATCAAGCATGTGTCATTTCATGTTCTCTCGTGAAATTTCATGGGCGCCCTCACCGGCGATAACACATACACACTTGGCCATTGGATCACGGCCAGATCCTGATCGCAACATCTTGTTCACTTCTTCGCCACCGCCATCCGGCCGTTGAGAGAGCCTGCGTACACACTGATCTCGGAAGTGTGAATTTTCCCTGATTATCTGCTTTGTTACCAGGTACCATACAGTTTCCGAGCGGTTCAAGAGTGGCCGCCCGAAGTGGGCGGATTCTTTCACCATTTTTTTCTATTTTGTCTCATTCCCCCGACTCGCTATTGTCACTCGACAATTTCATAGCATGCATTGAACAACCTTCTCCTCCTGCACTAAAACTCCACGACGTTACTTGAGAAGGACAAGAGCCACTAAAGTGGCTTGCTTCCACATCAACTATCCTCTCTTTACGTGGACTATTTGGTCCAAAGTGGCTTCAGAACCCCGCCGGGTGTTATCCAGCAGGGCTTCGCAGAGCCTTATAGGGCCCACTCCCTGCTCAGCTAGAACCACTCTCTCTGACATGGGTATTTGATGAAATTGATAGACGCAGTGGGACCCTCCATGAGAATGTGCATGCGGAGCTTGGCGGGCTTTTCTCCCTGTGGAACCTTCAAGGACAAGTCAGGGTGATTCCTGTAGACCCGTGGTTTTTCCACGTTATATTACCTGTCCATAGGATAGCAATGAAGTTCCATTCCATGACGCTTTAGAATGCTCGAAGAGTGACTTGTGTGGTACGCTAAATGGATCCACAAGATACGCGAACTGGAGGTACGAGAAAATTCTCTGAAAATCAACGTGAAGAGGTGTAATGTCCCTACCCATGCCATGTTTCCATAGGCCGAGCTTCCATTCACATCAAGTGGTGAAGTGTTGTGAACAAGGGAGGAAACTGACACATCGAGCACAAGGCTCGCTTCTTTTCGTGATGTCGCATCTAGATAGCCACCGGGGTTTGTTCAGCGAAATGGGGTATACGGAGCCGAAATTAGTTCTCTCTTCATTCGTGCTTCGTGAAACATCTAGGTGCGTTCAACCTACAATCGAAAACAACTACAAGAGGTACATACTTCCTGACATTCAGCGATGAGCACTGACAACAGTAACAACATGGTCAGTGTATCCCTAGCTGACGTGGGTAATGGAAGAGTGATGTCGCCGAATGCGCTTGCTTTGGGATTTAGCGAAGCGGATGATTCATTCTGATCTGTCTCACGATTTCTTCCACAACATATTTCCAGGCAGCGATCCTCGGCAAGTAGAACATGACAACATTTATGTGCCATAAACTCACTGGTAATATTGATTCAGTACTACTAGTCCAGGAACACCGCAGAAGGAAAAGAAGAGAAGCCGATAATGCATGAAGCCAAAAAGAAAGAAAAAAGAGAGAGAGGAGCGGCATGATTAAGACATGACGCAAGAATGTACATGGTAAGGTAGAACCACCACGTGTGGCCTCCAGGAAAGAGGGTATGGTGTATGTGGAAACTACTCTCGCGGAGCGCCGCCCATCAAGAGAGCAATCAGTTCGTTCGTATGACCATTGTTTGGCCCATTTAGTCCTTGTTGGAAGTGGGGTGGCATGAGATGCGGTGGAACGTGAGGAGGGATGTGAGCTTGTGGCTGGCGTGCTCCAAGGATAGGTCCTTGTAGGGGATTGGTGTTCTGAGGATTAAACAATGGGTTTCCTCTCGGACCAGGCAGGTTGGGACCTCCTAGGTTCAATATTTGATTGGGATTCTGCGACCGCAACTCCATGTTGTTGCTGAGTCCCATAGGACCTAAACCTGGGTGCGGACCAGTGTTTTGGAGTTGATGGAGATTGGGGATGGGCCCTCGTACTTGAGGGTTATTGATAGTCAGGTTACCCGCGGCGAAATTATTGAAAGGCTGTTGCTGAACGGGAGGAGCGTTAGGGTGGAGATTAGCATGAAGTGGGGGGTTCGGATGTCCTGGGGGACCTAGGAGCTGTGCGGGATCATGGGGCGGGCGGCCGCCGAGATTGGCCAAGCCAGGTGGCAGGCGTTGGGGCTGCAAGTTTGATAGTTGATTATGCGGTCCCACTCCGGGTGAAGGACCGCCGCGGAACTGGACCTGGTGCAAAGGTAGACCCATGTTGCGACCGTTTTGCGGCCCGTACATTGACGGATTCGGTCCATTGAATGGGTCAGGCCCACGCTGCTGCTGTTGCAACCGTTGTAAATGGAATTGTAGTGCTTCGTCAGGTAGGTCTTGGTAAAGCCCGACATTGTCGCGACTTCGAGGGGGAGGGACCGTCCTAAGGCCTGGCACCATTCCATCGGGTACAAAGCGATCATCGAGGCGACTATCATACAAAGCATCTAGTCGGCTGTTAGACTGGAGGTGTTGAGGCTGAGATGGCAGATTATTCATTGCATTGTGTTGGTTGAGGAGGAGGCCATTATTCAAAGGATGATGTGGTGTCGGGTGGTTGAGCATGTTGGCACGTTGAGCCTGAGTCAAGTTTTCAGACAAAACTACAAGGCATAATTGCCGTGACACACCTGAGACGAGTTGTTGAGCATAGCGAAGATGTCATCCATCGTCCTCTCTGGTCCTGTTGAAGGTCCACCACCATAGATGGCTTGCTCCTGCCTTTGCGGAGGGTTGGGAGAGGAGGACAAGAAACCAGTCGGAGTCTGTGGCTTGAGTCCGGGGAGTGCATTCTCTTTCGGTCTGTTATCAAAGAATTTTGCAAAGCGACTACCTTTATTTCCTGCATAGGCCAAACTGTTGCTGTCGTCATATGCGTTATTGGGCGCCATGGGGCTGTAGGCTTTATCTGTGGGGCGCTGACTGAGATCAAACTGGCCAGACATCGCAAGTTGAGGGTGTTCCTCTCCAAGACGTTTTTGCTCTTCAAAGGGAGAGAAGCCCTGAGCTCGAGGTGTCCCGGGCTTGGTCATTGTCTCAATGGCAAGATCTGGAACATGGTGAATAAAGCGATAATGCGTAGAAAGAAGTACTCTTACTGTTAGATGGTGCCGATGAGGAGCTGGTCAAAGGGTTAACAGGTGACTTGGCCGATGTTCGACCTAGGGCAAGCAAGCGCGAGCCGGCAGGTGGGTTGTATTCCGCGGACCTCTCCGAAAATTGTAAGGAGCCACCATCGGTCGATAAACTGTCGGGTACTGTTGTGAACGTAGACTGGAGTTTTGGGGGTAACTCCTTTAAGGGAGGGGAAGAGGTTGCAGGGGTTTCAAGATTCGGGGTAGAGGACGATGGGTGAGGTTGGGAGTTGGAACTGGGGAAAGTGGAACTTAATACTTGATCTATCACACGAGGTGGCAGTTAGTTTAAGAATAATCGGGGAAGAACCTGAATTGCCCTACCGGTGCTGATGGCGGGTTTGGAATTCGCGTTGGAATCGGGGGTAGGTGAGGAGGAAGAATTACCCTCGCATTTCTTTTTCTCCTCTTCTCGCTTCATCAGCAACTTGAAGAGTTGAATCTCATCAAGGCCCTTTTCTCCCATATCTTGTCCAGTCAACGAGTCGGATTCGGCGGCGTCGGAATTCTTTTCCTGAAGCGCCAACTCCTTCTCCTTGAGGCCCTTCTTCCACGCCTGAATTCCATCCAGCTCGCCGGTGCTACTCTTGCCGCCCAGAATGCCAGAAGTACTTGTCGGCACATAAGTCTCCATCCAAGCAGGTTCCTTCTCTTTCTCTCGCTCCCTTTCCCGGCGTTCGTCGCGATCCTTGAGTTCATCGCCGTTACCCCCGGACTTCCTATCACGACCAGAGGTACGCTTGTAACGGCCATCTCTATCATCAGCAGCTGTCCAACGACGGTCACTTGAAGGCTCCCAATGGTCACCACGTTCTCTGTCTCTAGCGCGCAACTCCCGGTCTCGCTCAGCGCGGCGTGCAGCCACACGCTCATCACGCTTGCCATCATCGCGCCAACGACGTGGGTCATCGTCTTGATCCCGGTCGGTATCTCGCTCACGCTTATAGTCGTCTCTCCTATAATCATCGCGATCACGATCGTTTCTCGAGAGTCGGTCTCTCCCGTCATCCCTCTCGCGTCTGGGCCTTGAAGGTGAACGCCTTGATCTCGAAGATTCTCGAGCCCCCCGTTCGCGATCGTCACGTTCTAATCACAGTGTTAGCTTCATAAAATTGGATAGAGTGGAGTATTGGACTTCACCATCTCGGTTAGTCCGCAGGGCATCATCTGCTTGATTGTTAGTGGGTGCATGAAGCAAAGGGAACGAAAATCAACTCACTTCGCCGCCAGTCATCTCCATTTTCGCCAGACCGTTTTTTCTGAGCCTCTCGGGTGTCTCCCCGCCTAGTGCTGATGGTGGATTGGGTTTGAGACAACGTTCTATTTGACGAATTTGTGTTAAGGTGTGGCGCTGATTCCCGCTCTTTCCCTCGTGCACTGGCAGGTAGCATTCCAAGGCGGTCACGATCATACTTGTCAGAGAGCTATGTATCTCAGATTAGGCAAAGCCGTGGGTACCAACAAGAAACGCTTACATGTCGAAGACCCTCTTTGTCTCGAATATCTCTATCTCTATCTCCATCACGTTCGCGGTCCCGTTCGCGATCTCTGTCACCTGAACGCAGTGATTGGTGCTTGAAATTACCCATTTGCGACGGTTGGGATAGGGTAGAGCGGAATGAGGGCCGTGAGGAGGCATCTATTGAGGTTTGAGCAAGAGATGTCCCACTGAAACGGAGGTGGATGCGACTCACCGCCATCTTCGAGCTCTCTTCTGAACCTAAAAGGGGATGGACGCAAAAAATAATAAATAAGCGGGATAAGAACTAGATAGTGCGAGAGGCTGTACCTTGCTCGACCATTAGAAGTCGGGTCGCTTTCTTTCTTGGTTAAGATAATTTCATTGTCGCTGTACGAGAACATGAGGCCACGAAGCAAGGGTACATAAGGGTTTGACCACGAACCCGAACCACTGCTTGAGTTCCGGCATATTGGGAGGGAGTTGGACGAGTGGCGAGTTAGAGAGGTGAAGGAGCTGTTCACGAGTGTATATTCGCATTGGACGGGGCGCAGGGGAGGGTTTTTCACTGGTTTTGCTTCCGCCGTGTTGGGCATCGTGTAAATTGGATTTTGCAAAGGAGTCGACAAGAGCCTTGATAGCGGCCTGTTCTTCTTCAGTCTGGTCTAGGGTTGGTGATTCTGGAGGTGGAAGGGACATTGTGGCTAGAGGATGGAGAGTGTCGAGGGTGCCTTGCTGGAGTCGGTCAAAGCAGAGCTTGTTACGCTTGCAGCGGGCCTTGAAACGATCACCAGTGCCCAGTCCAAGTTTGGAAATAGTCTTCTTGCTGGCCCAAACCCTCCCCATGGCCTCCTTCCAGCCCACTCTGAAGTACTTTATTCTCAGGCAGGAAGCCATCCATCTCTACAGACATGCAGTCCGTGCTTCTAAAGGTACCCTTACTCCCATCCCTCCCTTCATGCGTCCTGAACTGCCATCAGTCATCCAGGACCCCGTGACAAGGAGAGAAACCCTCGCCTGGATTCGGAGTGAATTCGAGCGAAACAGACATATCACGGACGTTGTAAGGGTCTCTCCCGCTTTTTCCTGGGCATGTATCCCGATTCCTGAATTGTGCCAGACTCTCATTGAAGACAAAATCCGGTCAGGGAGACGCGAGCTACGCCAACTTTTCTCGTCTATCCGGTAATCTAATAAATCCTCAGGCGCGTCTTGTATTCATGCTGACAAGTGGTACTTTTTGCAGAATCTGAATGGACATCTGGGTGTTTTCACTTATCCAGGTATCTTTATCTGCTCTTCACGTTTTAACAGCAGTCGGTCGTTTCCGTTACACGTGGTCTCTGGCATATAAAACACCCATGCCAACGTGACTGCCCAAGTTAGGATTCCCGGGCCCAGTTATAGCCTTGAGGTCTGAGGTCCTTGAGCGCTTGGCTTGTTCCCTATCATTCCCTATCATTCCCATATCATATTGTCCAACGAGCATCTATCATGGAGGTATTCATGCATAATTTACCCCTGCATCTCGAGGAAGATGATGTCAAGCTCTCACTGGCCTCCCTTCTACACGGCCCAGATTTTGATTTCGTCAAAACTAATTTTGCTGTACACCTCCACAGACAGCGGCCAGGTGCACGAGCTCGAACAGGGACGTTTACCCTCGCAGACGCAGCTATCGCTCAAAGGTTCCTTGCCTTATACGGGTCTGGAGGTGCCAACTTTGACGGCAGAGGGGTTCACTTCAAACCAAGCAACCATCCTGCTCGTCAGGAAGTCGTAGAGCTCATTTCTCGCATGCCTTGGATCAATCCCGTTGAGGAACGAGAGCAAAGGAAAAGGGACGAATTTCTTACTGGGACCTCTGTATCAGTCTCCGCCATCCAGTTCGGCTGGCACTGCCGCGACGGAGTGTTCTCCATCGAGGCGGAAGCCACTCAGGACGCGGAGGTTTGTTTCAACCCGCAACGCCGAGAAATGCACGTCGTTGTGCAACGCGGCATCTCCATCCAGGACATAATTGCCATACGACAATCATCTATTCACACCATTTCCAACCATTTTTCCACTTTTGACGAAAAATACGTTCTGTTCCTTGAACTCGGAATGCCACCTATGTTTTTGCGCAAGAATACAGCCTCCGATATCCAAAGAATCCTCTCCGACCCCGACGGTCAGACATCCTTCTCCCGTATGTCTACCTTTCCACTCCTCGACAATCCCCGTGCAGTCTCCTATGCCAGTCTGGTTCTTCGCCTCGTCTTTACCTCGAAGAAAGAGTCGGAGCGATTTTCCAGGCTTTCTGAAGCTGCCGGATTGCGGCATATCCAAACATACGAGGCCATGATAGAACGCCGGGGCCTATTTTCCGCCGCTCGATTGGATTTCTTGGAGTGGAACCTCCGGAAATTTAATTGGTGTGTTGCCTTTCAGTTGGCATCATTGTTGCAGAACCTGGTACTTGACACTGCCGAACTCCTTGACCTTCTGCCTCGGATCAGAGAAATTGTGAGGGTCCATGGCAGGACCTACACCGCCAAACTCTTGAAGGAGTTCCGTAATCAAGCCAGCGCTCTCTGGTACAGCGATGACCCAGGCGAGTCTATATTGTCTTGTTTCGAGTCCATAAAACAGGAATTTGCGAGACATGGCGACACAGTCTTGTTGGTTCCTGATGACGGCAGCTACTACCAGTCCCTACACGTCATTATCACCCCTACCACAATGTTTCTCAACGGCCCGTATCCTGAACAGTCGAATCGTGTCCTCCGCCGGTATGATGTTGGTCATCAAGAGAGCTTCCTTCGTGTAACTTTTCGCGATGAAAACCATTTGCAATATCGTGTCGACCGCGACATCGACGGACCGAGGTTCATCAAGGAACGGTTTGGTGAATTCCTCAAGAAGGGGCTTTCCATCGCCGGACGGCTCTTCGAATTCCTTGCTTACTCACAGTCCGCATTGAAAGAACATTCAGTTTGGTGAGTCGCTTTAATTGTGACTCTAATCCTCCGCCTTATATATGCTTAGGTTTGTGAAACCCTTCCGCGACTCCACACACGGCTCCGTCAATGCAGAAAACATCATTGACAGTATTGGGAAATTCGATGACCTGTCCTATGACCCAACCCTCAGGCGTTGCCCTGCTCGGTATGCAGCGCGTATCTCTCAGGCTTTCACGGCGACAGATGCTGCCGTAGTTCCTGTTGAAGAGATCCTGCATCTTCCGGACATCAAAACTCAGGATGGCAAATACGTATTCACTGACGGTGTAGGCACCATGTCTCGCGATCTCGCTCGTGCGATATGGCGAGAGCTTAGAGCGGCAAAACGGAAATCTGGCAAACTATCCGATTTCCCACACGCATACCAAATTCGTTATCGAGGGTCTAAAGGGATGCTTTCGATCGACTACACTTTAAACGGTGCCCATACCATTGGTTTGCGTCCTTCAATGATCAAGTTCGAGACCGAGGGAGGGTCCGGGGAGCATGAAATCGAAATAGCCAGAGCTTTCGACAGGCCGACAACATACTATCTAAACCGCCCACTCATCATGCTCCTCGAGGGCCTCGGAGTTCCATATAATGTTTTCCATGACTTTCAGGAAAGGGCTGTCCAGGAGACAAAGGAGGCCACCACAACCCTTAGTAAAGCTGCTCGCCTTCTAGAAAAACATGGTCTCGGAAGCTCCTTTAGGCTGCCAGCAACCATGCTTAGCTTAGCGAGGCTCGGACTGGACTCAATATATGGTGATACATTCTATACCCAGCTCCTTAAAATCGCGGTGTATCACATCCTCCGTGATCTCAAACATCATGCTCGCATACCAATCCCAGAAGCATGGACTCTTGTTGGCGTTGCAGACGTCCACCGTTATCTTGAAGAAGGGGAAGTGTTTGCCTGTGTTAAAGATCAAAATGAAGGCGTTATCTTTCTCGAGGGACCACTGCTCATCTCGCGGTCGCCCACCATCCATCCTGGCGATGTGCAGTTGGCGTATGCCATCGGAACGCCCCCGGAAGGTTCATGCTTTGCGAAAGAACCTCTGTTTAATACTGTTGTCTTCAGCGTCAAAGGTATGATCCTTCTGGTTGAAACTTTTCTTGTAAATTAACAATAATTATTCTCTGCAGGCCGCCGACCACTTCCTTCGTGCCTCGGTGGCGGAGACCTCGATGGTGACATCTACAATATAATCCCTTTGATTGATCATCCTTGGTTTATGCCTTCTGAGAGGCCATATGAACCAGCGGAATATGCGCCGACGGAGAGGAAGCTTTTGGATAGGCCTAGTACGATGGACGATGTCGCAGATTTCGTAATGGAATATATCATTTCCGATGTGAGTGATTCAAATGCATTCGTTAGGCCGCTCCTTCAACTGACGGCATCAAGGTCGTCGGAATCATTGCTATCAACTGGCTCATCATTGCCGACCAGAGTCCGCAGGGGATAAACGACGAAGATTGCCGTAAGCTTGCGCAGTTGCACAGTGACGCGGTTGACTACCCGAAGTCGGGCCGTGCAGTTGACCCAAAGGCCATCCCCAAACTCAAGTTCAGAGCGAAACCTGACTGGAATGCACCCGAGACGATTAACCCTGACTCTGCGAACTACTATCAGAGCCAGAGGGCGATTGGGAAACTTTTCCGAGCCATTGAGCTCAACGAAATCCCGGAACCCAGTCGACCTCGTCGGCGGGCAAGAAGGACCGAGTCGAGACGAGTAGAAGCTCTTGCCACCGACCTGTCTGCCTTTGATTTGAATGCTCCTGACTCTGCCGTTTTCGAATTGGTCGAGCGACGTGTCAGAAGATTCCTGGATACGGCAGGTCCTTGGGAGCAATCGAACCTCAGCGACATCGCAGGATTGTTCAAGCGCTTTTCTACAGAACTCACGGGCATTGCAGCCAACTACAGTCTATCACACAAGAACATAATGCTCTCTGAGGAGGAAGTCATCATTGGAACGATTACACAAAAAACGTCCCAACCCCGGACGCGTAAGGAGTATATGACTAAGGTCCGAGAGATGACGAACACGCTGGTCAAGGGAGTGAGAATGGAGCTTGAGGGCGATGAAGACAGAACACTGGAAGATTATCTCAAATACGCATGGTTAGCATGGGAGTTATCATTCGTCGAGGCTAAAAAAGAGAAATTTGGGGCGAAGAGTTTCGGTTGGCTCGCCCTCGGTGCGATTTTTGATGCCATGAAACAAATCGAGGAGCATGACGCGTCCGAATTGAGAAGTTGGAGAAGTTGGAGAAGCAGGGGATAATTGCTGGGTCTTGAATATGGATATAGGCAAATTGTACAATAGTAGAACCCGAAAAGGACAGGCTTTGATAGCGCAATCCACGAGGGAAACAAACGAATACACGTCAAATACAGATAGACAGATAGTTGACGACTATGCCTGGTTACGAAGGACTGTGTATAGATCAGCACAAGTCGGATGTAGTAAGGTCACAGGTTACGAACCGAGGATAACCGAATCACCGCTGATATTATTCTAGTGAGCAATCGATGTTGACACGCAAAAGAGGAGTGACTTACCGCAAAAACATCTTGCTAATGAAACGGTCTTTGTTGACTGGTTTCTTGTTCTTTCCTTTAGGAACCTCCGTCCACATCTGAAAATGGATTGAGAGATTATCTTGCGGAAGCAGATAAGAGAACACACTTCTTTAACGTTCTCGAGGACCTATTCGACGGTGAATTCCTGCCCACGCTCGCGCAACAAGTACATACCATGTTACTGTGACGATCAAAGGCCTTCACACGCGCCAGGAGCTTTTTGTTGTTTCGTAGGGAGATGAGGACCTGGGTATGGTTGCGAACGGCTTGTTGAAGTACTGACAGAGGTCCTTGCGATATTTCATGTTCCTCCAGTTGGCGCAATTGGGCCTCATCGAGCTCCGATTTGGGAACGTGAACGTACTGACTACGCACTGTCAGTGAGCGACACTCAAAGCCTTCGGAAAACCTACCTCATGATGTATTTGGGAAAGACAGAGATACTTCGAGGGTCGGATTCAGCAGTCAAAGCCCAAAAGCGAGAGTGATTGATGGATGCATAGGTTTGTTTGGCTCAGGTGTTGATGTGCAACAAAGATTTTGATGCTGAGCACATTTCGCTGAAAGGTCTAAGCACTTTATCATTCCGTTTGGTGCTAGTTCAATTTTCATCGTAATGGGACGGATACGTCAGAAGGGTAAGGCAGGAGCTGCCAAGGCCTACATTACCCGTACGGCTGCGGTCAAGAAGCTTCAATGTTCCTTAGCCGATTTTCGACGTCTATGCATCCTGAAGGGTGAGTTTCTTTGGTCTCTGTTCGTGGAATTCTCATTCACAGTTAGGGGTGGATAGGCGTATTTCCGAGGGAGCCAAAGAACAGAAAAAAAGCCAACAAGGGCTCTTCTGCACCGACGTCCTTCTATTATACGAAAGATATCGCTTACCTCGCACACGAACCTGTGTTAAAAAAGCTGCGAGAGCACAAAGCCTTCGCGAAGAAGCTCTCAAGGGCGTTGGGTCGCGGGGAATGGAGTAGCGCGAAGAGTTTGGAAGAGAATAAACCGGTCTACCGTTTAGACCATATCATCAAGGAGAGGTACGTCGACGCCGTCGTCTCATCTACGACATGCCAGTTTACTTTTGGACCAGGTACCCAACTTTCATTGACGCTCTCCGGGATATTGACGATGCTCTCTGCATGGTTTTCTTGTTTGCGTCCCTGCCTTCTGGTCAACGCCTTCCACCGGAACTCATTGAGAATTGCGCGAGATTATCAGCTGAATGGCAGCTCTATATCATGCATTCCCGGTCGCTCAGGAAGGCGTTCCTCTCAATCAAGGGCGTTTATTACCAAGCGGAGGTTATGGATCAGACAATTACCTGGCTTGTCCCATACCAATTTACACAAAGTGTACGTTCTAACTTTTATCGATTCCTTTTGGCTTGCTGATGATTGTTATGTAGATTCCAAGCGACGTAGATGTTCGCGTGATGCTCACGTTCCTCGAGTTGTATCAAACGCTTCTCGGCTTCGTGTTCTTCAAGCTCTACACGGACGCTGGTTTGGTTTATCCCCCACCATTAGACGTGAAGAAATACGAAGCCGCTGCTGGAGTTGGAGCTTTTAGCTTGCAGGAAGCCGGTCGTTCCTCCACTTCGTCCGCTCCAAAGCACAAGACTGTCGAGATTGATGGCCGCAAAATATCAGGCAAAGACGTCCGACAAACCATTAAAACCATCGCAACATCCTCGGAGGATGTTAACATGGACTCCGCAGCAAATGGGCAGACATCTGTTTCCGAAGAGGATCAGGATGAAGATTTCATACCACACCCCTCGAAAAATCCCAATGAATCTGACACGACTCTCCCTACTCTCAAAACACTTGAGTCTCTGCCGAAACCCGTCTCGACGACACTATTTTCCTCTTACACATTTTTCCTATCTCGAGAGACCTCGCGGTCGATTTTCGAGTTCCTCATCCGCAGTTTTGGAGGGAGAGTCGGCTGGCCAGCCTCTTCGGGAAATGGCAGTCCTATAGACGAAGATGACCCATCAATCACTCATGTCATTATTGATCGTCCCGTCGCCCCGCTTAAAGTTGAGTCGGCAGAGGAAAAAGAACGACGTTCGAGGCGGAAATACGTCCAACCTCAATGGATAGTTGATTGTATCAACGCCGGAAAAATCCTCCTTGAGGAACATTATGCTCAGGGCCAGACTTTGCCACCCCATCTTAGTCCCTTTGGTGAATATGAAGGCGCCTACGATCCTACTGCAGGACCTGTTGGGTCGCAGATAGAGCTTGAGGAGTCGGAATCAGAAGGGGAGGATAAGGGAGAGGCTAGCGAGAAAGATGCAACGGAGTCGGATGACCATCGCCTCAAAAAAGCATTGGAAGATGCGGCCGAAGACCCATCTGCCCTACGTACCGCCGAATTAGCTGCAGAGGCTGCGGGAATGGATTACGATGCCTTCCAAAAAGAAGTGAAAAAGCTTGGAAAGAAGGCGAAGAAAGAGCAAGCGAAGGCCGAAGGAGTCGGGGAAGAGGATATGAACAAGATGATGATGAGCAATAAAAAGCGGAAGCTCTACGAGAAGATGAAGCATTCTCAAAAGAAGAAGGAAACAGAGGTAAATGCTCGAGTATTCTTATGGTCATGTTGTTTTGCTAATGAATCCCCACAGCGAGCTGTCCTGGAGGCAAAAAGGAAGGCGCTACTGAAGCAGAAGAGAAGGGAGAAAGATGGTTCGACTTCGTAGTAGTAATGGTAGTACTAGGGTTTCCATTCTCCTACAGATAAGTAGTCGGTTGGCCAGCCGTAACCTCAGTGCTAGTGACTGTCACCGACCCCGTCACGATGTAGCCGTCACAACGAGCCTGACCCTACGACGAAGTATCCAATTGTGTTTGTCCTCATCACCGACCCAACAGCCAACCATCCCGGAGAACAGCGCTTGCCTACACATCAAAGCAATGATATAACGCCAATAGTTGTTCATCAAGTCAGCAGGATCATCTTTCCTAAATTCCACCGCTTACTTCTCCCCCGTTCCTCTGCGCTAAACGCTTCTTCCTTTCATGGGACGTCTGTCTTTGGGCAACAGAACCTCTCCAATTCGTGATCAAGCAGTTCCACCTCCCCCATATCACGACGCAACACAATCCCCGTTGATTGTTACAGAAACAACGACCACCCGTACCCAAGTAATCACCACCACGACTGAAACGACGACGCATTTTTTATCATTCCCGGGGTGGAGGAGGCGCAACAATGTAACCTATACCAGTGCACAGGGTCCTCGGCATTCCGGGAATATCGAGGACAACAGAGGTCCTGCGGCTAATACGACACTATCACAATGTGAAAAAGCTCTCCCACCCACGCCCCCAGAACCTCCTGCAATTACCACTTCTCTGGAGTCACCGAACCACAAAACGCAGATTGCGGCCCCCGATATGTGCGAGGATACGCTTAGCTCAACCACTGCTCTCGCCCAGACTTCGCTCGGACTGGGAGTCCCACACACCACATCCCATACATCTACTTCATCCTCGGCAAGTGAAGTAAACACGGTTGCCTTTCTTTCCTCCTTCCCTTCTCAACCGAATGCGAAGTCTATTCCAGTTCTTAGGCGATCTAAGAGCTCTCAGGGGATGGACAAGCCATTGGCCGTTGGGTCCTCAGAGATCGAAACGCTAAACGAGACACATCGACGTGTTCGAGGGGTGTCACTCGGACCTACGTCGTTTCTTGGTTTCAGTGGAACCAGTGCGAAAGGAAAGGAAAAGCTGGCGGATCCCCAAAAGTCCTTGTCCAGGAAACCTTCTTTTTGGACCCGAAAGAAACCCCAGGACCCCAGTGCGCAAGCTCGTCCGGCCACCGCGCATGGTGATGTTTTTCAACAACATCCAGTCGTTGAGGTCAACCTCTCTGATCCCCCACTACCCCCTCCCCGGCGTCAGAAGCTCCAAGCTCGCGACCCTGTCTCTCGTTCTTTCTCAGAGCGCCCTCAATCATATTACCCCACCATCCATCCAGAAATATCCACTTCTCCAACTGCGGACCGTCTCACACCCACATCTCGTCCGTCGACGGCAGAAAGCCCCAACGTATCGGCGGCGGGTCGCCTGACCTCAGGCCTCATCAGGACTGCAGCGGTCAGTTTTTCTGCAGCACCCACTGGTGAGAGACAGCCCATCCCAAGGGTCCGCTCCCAAACCAATCCACCTCTACTGCATCGCCTATCTTTGAATGTATTCTCACCTTCAACGTTTCTTTCTGCTTCTCCCACGTCTTCCCCCAATTCTCCGCTCCTCAGCACAACTTCTGACCCACTCGGTTTCCGCGATCGACCTAACCCTGTTATCATTCCACGGCCTATGGAAAATGAAGTCTCCCGAATTCTATGTTCGTCGGTTAATGCGGGCCGTCAGTAAGGTTGAAGTCACTAGTATCTTAGCATCTAGGTAAACCAACTGCTTCATTTCCGGATGCAATCTCTCTGACCCTTCTTATAGTGCTGAACTGTTCTATGTGACAGCTCTGAACGCATTTCTTGGGCACTTCAACTTTGCTGGGGATCCTCTAGATATCGCTCTGCGCAAGCTCCTCCTTGAAATCGGGCTGCCCAAGGAAACACAACAGATTGATCGCGTTATGGAAGCGTTTGCTAAACGCTACACACAATGTAACCCAAACCTCTACGTCTCAGAAGGCATGTTATGTCATACCTGCTTCTCAGGATGCGACTAAGTTTGCTACCAGACCATCCCTACATTCTAGCCTTCAGTCTAATTATGCTTCACACGGATGCTTTCAACAAATCAAACAAGCATAAGATGACCAAATCAGATTATGTGAAGAATACGAAATTGCCTGGGGTTGCACCCGAGTTTCTAGAGGCAAGTTTTACTTTATGTTATATTAGGCGGGTAGTAACACGAACTTTGGCAGTATCTTTATGATAATATTGTCTTTGCACCATTCATATTTATCGAGGACCCACTGGATTTCAACGGCCAACGCGATCTCTTTACAGATTCTAATCGTCAATCCACCGTATATCGAGACGCACCCTCTGTGAACCCAAATCATCCGTCGACTGGATCGACACTGACCATAAAAACCAACAAAATAGATCCATATTATATGATTATCAATGTAGGTTCACTTTCTTCTCACTTCAGTCTTTGAAGTCTAATTATCGTTTAGGACCTTCTTAGTCCCTTGCGGATCGACGTCGAAAGTTATATACCCCTGTTGAACCCGTTCAGCTACGAAGGAACAGCTGGAAAATGGGATGAAGAAGAGCTCTTGCTCGCTTTTGCCAATGCCCACGTTATAGAAGTCGGAGTTGATACCACCCGATCTACACCTTTCTTTGGCCTCGCCACGGGTGGGTCATCGAGCTCCTTTATTCCAACCAATGCAGGCACCGGCGGGACGAACTACGAGGAGCTCTCAACGTTGAAGGTAACGAAGGTGGGGCTCATGGGTCGCAAAGACGATCTTTTGGAGGGCGGGAAGAAGTCCATGAATCGGAAATGGAAGTCCTGGGGCGTCGTCCTTACTGGATCCCAATTATTGTTTTCTCGGGACCCTGCCTGGATGAACACTCTTGTCAACCGGACTGAGACAGGCGATGGACAAGTCCTCATGCCTCAGTTATCAGTCTTGAAAGTGGACGAGTTGCTTTCTCTGAGGAATGCAATCGCCGTTTATGACAAGTCATACACCAAAGTGTGCCTCTTTGTCAATTGCACGTAGTTCCCTGAAGCTAACATAATAAAATTTTAGCATCAGTTTACGTTCCGCTTGGTGCTTTTCGATGGCCGTCATCTTCTCCTCAAGGCCCCCACGGAAGATGACATGAATCAATGGATTTCGCGGATCAATTACGCGAGTGCGTTCAAATCGGCAGGAGTCCGCATGCGATTATTAGGCATGTCAGGGAGAAGCATGCACCTCACAGGTGTCGCCGCTGCGACCTCCCACTTGCACGACCTCCATAACCAGATCCATTCGCCTTCCAACGACTCAACAAGGTGGGACGACAATGCTCCTCAGGAGTTATTGGAGATGCTTTCTGGCGAAGACCCTGTAAACAAGCGGCCGCATATCCAACAGAAAGTGACACTTCGAGCCAACCCCGAAGAGGTGGAACTGGAAGCGCCGGGCCCGCTCGAAGTCGAGAAAACAGTCGAGTTCAAGGACACCTTTGACCAAGTCAAAGCCGATCTGGCGTCTGAAAGCTGGACCCATTTCGGCAAGGGTCCCGAACTTGCCCTGTCCCTTGTTATTCCCTCCTCCATGACACCCAAAGAAGAGTCGA
The DNA here is from genome assembly GCA_018524945.1 of Podaxis sp. C-F-92630. Taxonomy (NCBI): domain Eukaryota; kingdom Fungi; phylum Basidiomycota; class Agaricomycetes; order Agaricales; family Agaricaceae; genus Podaxis; species Podaxis sp. C-F-92630. Next base: position 156,221 of record JAEUWS010000980.1, read on the forward strand.
ATCCCCGCGCTGGCTCCTCAGAAGCGCTTTCACATGCATCTTCTTCGAATGACCAACCCCGACTTCCATCACGATCACAAATCATCAAGGCTAAAATTGCGGAATTAGACGACCGTCTTACTGCAACAGAGAAGCATCTTGACACATACATGCGATTCATACGTAACGTTGCTACATTGACACCATTCCAAAAGGTCACTCGGGACCGTCTTGTTGTTGCAATTCAACTGCGGGCCCGGATAGTCATGCAACTCCGGCTAGAAATTGCACGGACCCGCTGTCACCGGAATGTTCTCCGTGATGACATGTTTGCGGAGAATCGCATCTGGAAGGAAGTGAAGGATGTAGCACTGCAGGCAGCCAAAGAAACGTTGCAGAGTCGACAGAGCCCGGAGATTCCTCATATGACCTTGTCAGCTCATGAAGATATGCAGGAATCGCCTTCGAGATCATCGAACAACCAACGGCGTCGTCGACCGGAATCGTCGGTATGCGAATCTTTCCATACTGCAATCGATTTTGGACCAGATTGGCCATCGTCGGATGATTTGGGATCGTCATTCCTTGGAGCGTCGCGGACGTTCGATTCATCAAGACCAAGCACCTCTGGATCATGTTCCTCATACCGGTTTCCCGATCATGATCCCAACTCCTCTGGGATTTGGAAAAGCGGGTATATATCGCAAGCGTCCAACGGTGTCACACCGGAGGGCGAGGAGGAAGCCGACTTGCAACATGAGAGGTTTTACACTGCCCAAGAGGACCCGGTGGAAGAAGCAGAGGCCTGGAACAAGACACGGTGTGCTCACCGTGTTTCTTTGGTCAAGGTGCCGTCCAAACTGGGGCTGCTGCCTGTGGGCAAGCGCCTCACACTTAACTTATCGACTACTAAAGAGCCTGATTCGTAACCTGATCTTGCTTTATTTTTTCTGGTGGGCTTTGAACTGTTTTATTTTATTCTCGTCGGATCTCGTAGGTTAACCCTAGGTTAGTATTCTTTAGCGTATGTACTGCATGTACTTGAACCCTGCAATGTGGGAATGTCCATCATCCCTGTGTGTCAAATCGTAAGGCGAAGAAGGCCCTGGATTCCTGAAAAGGGACCGGTATTTCCGAAAGGGGTATGGTATCGGCAGGGGTTGCTAAGGATGAATCCCGACTGCGCATACTAAGCTAGACTAAGTAGTTGCTTGGCGCGCAGGTACAAGCCAATTATATTCACATTTCAGCTGGTGCTAGACTAGTATGCTGTATAAATACGAAGGTTAGACGCACACCTCCTTTTATGGACGGAGAGTGCCTGGGACAGCTCAACAGGGCGGCTGTGCGAATGATGGATGAGCAGATGAATGTATAAGTAGACCATAGTAACGTATAGAAATGAATCACCCCGTGTATACCCATTTGCCGTACCGGGCATTTTCCTTGGTCTTTGCACTGATTCACGATATACACTCCCATATACCTTCTCCTCATGCCCCCACCCGACCCCCACCGTCCTACTGCACGGTCTCGTCTTTCTGCCATTCTGTCCTCTTCTACAGGTGTGGTTGCATCCCAACACGTCCGCATATTTCTCATTTCATTTTCTAGTCCCCAACATGGCCAACAGTGCTCCCACCGAAGGACCCAGCTCTTCTAGCTCGCAATCCATTCTTCGTGCCACATCACTGCGCGACCCCCCTGCGCATTTCATCCCTGTCTCGATCGACAAGGACGATAAGCCCCATCGTCCACTGAGCTTTCGCAAGGCGCGCAAGTTGAGTCGAGTGTTCACAGAATTCTCCCTTCTGGACTCCTTTACTGTGCGGAAGAGCGGTGAACATAAAGCGCCACCAAGCACACTGCGGACCGGTCGACCGAGGCCTTCTACTGCCCATGGCATTGAACACGAAACCTCACAGGGCGAACGCTCTACCCAGAGCTTGTCCGGGAAATCATCGCGATCTTTCTCTTCATCTGTTACACCGACTACTGTGGACCCAGCAGCCACCCCAATTCCTGCCACTATTCCTAACGATTCTACACCATCAATCGAAAATGCACCCCACTCTCCTGCCCTACCCAATACACCACCTATACTACATAACAAATTGTTATTATCACCCGAGAACATCCCCCTTCCACCGAGTCGTCCTGGGTCGTCCCATAGCTCTGTGCTTATCAAGAAGCGCAGAAGAAGCTTGGATCTGATGCAGCTAGATGACCATGGGTCCAAGACGCTTCTCATAGCTCGCTCACGATCGCTCCGCATACCTTCAATCTCGGATTTGTCTCGGCCAACTTTTCCCAGATCTTCAACTCTATGCCCTGACCAGTCACCTGATAGTAGAGACCCGCCTGCCTCACCAGAGGCTGCGCGTCATCATTACCTCGAGGTCAAGCGGGCAAGGAAGATGACTCAAGTGAGTGCTTCTATACCTAATGCTCAGTGACTTTGCCAACCTTGTTTCGGATTAGCTTTTTGGACAGGAGCTCCCACCAGAGCTAATTCGAGTGTTGGATGATCGACGTCGCCGGCAACGCGCTGATTCAACGGCATCATTGTCACGGTCGCTTGACATTGCCTCCTCGATGCCAACACTCGAGAAAGAAAATGAGGACGTAACTCTCAATTCGCCGCCGAGAGCGCCTCGTGCGGATTTTCAGGAACGACGGCGGCGGGTCGCGAAGTTGTCACAGTTCTTTGGTGTGGATCATGCGGAGATAGTCTCCTCCCTCGTGTTCGCCAAACCTGATGGCCATCGGCCAGCCTCATTGGACGATGAAGCAGAAAAGCTAACGTCAGTATCCCACGGGGAGCCAGTAGAAGTTGGGGTAAAGGTTGTCAGTCGAAGGCGGTGGGGTTTGGGAGAGGATATGAAGGATGTTGAGTTGAGTGATGCAATCAACAAACTACGTTGTTTAAAGGCGAGCTAGTCTCTCCCCCTGACACGCCTCGTATCACGACCATATATGCTCTCTATCTACTCGGCCAGTCCGAGGTGTATCATCAGGATGATAGGATAGATCTACTCTAGTTAATGTCAACGGAAAGCTTAATGCACATCCCTTTGGGACGACATCGTGAAGACAACGGAAGGGACAGCTGCGCCTGGTACGTGTTGCAGACATTTGATGAATCTATTTTCGTATTAGCAGATAGATGGGGTCGCCGAGCACGATGCTAGTCATATGGCGGAAAGACCCCGTCAATGACATGAGAAGACCGCCGAAGGAAGCATAGGCCGAGCTTCAGGAATCGTCAGATAGGGACTGGAAGGGCAACGATGGGCGTCACATACACAATTTCTGCAGTTCCACTGTCAAACTTGTACACCTAGAAGAAACGACAAATGAATGTGGCAACCTGGAAGCAATCAAGAAGTAAATGATACTGACCTTGCCGTACATCACATAGTCGTAATCATCTTCCAGGCCATGCCTTCCTTTCCCATCTGGCCTCCATTTGTGACGATCCTTGTCGCCTTCTTCATCAGCATCGGCGGCTGTTGGTGGTGCTCCCTCGCGATTGAGCGAAGAAGCAAGGGCGAGCGCGAAGCTCTGGTCATTTTGGAGCGGGAATAGCTCAACATTGTAATCGAGAATGAGGTCCATGTCGTAGTTCTTCGAGTGCGCGTACAGACGAGACACTTTGAGAGACTGAAGGTGAACGATTGGTTGAGGCGCTGTACATCAATCGACGACAAACCTCGATCAAATTTCTTGCCCTCTTTATCTATGGCATTGATAGTGAAGATGTCGTCAAAGACAATGTTCGAAGATGTGTTTGCCATATTTTCGGCTTTTCTGGTACGAGTGCAAGGTGAAGAAGCGGCCCCAGCGGATGCTGAGAGTGGTGGTGGATGAGATCAGAAAGTTCGGTGTCCATATGGGTCACGCTGATGGCAAGTCTCTGCTATGTTCCATTCCCTCGCCAGTTCCTGGCGAAGCGCATTCGCACAACATCCAATTGCAAAACAAAACCCCGTCCGCTACAAATCCTCCTTCTTACTCCGCGCACCCCCAAAAACTGCTCCGAGAGAGTGTCCAACCCCACTTGTATTCGTCTCCGCGAAAGCCTGGGATGCTGATTCCGACAAAGGGTAAATGGTACCTCCCTTGTCGGACTCCTTTCAAGTAGTAATGCTACTGTCGCAGAATGACGGCGCTTTCGTCTATGCTTGCAGAAACAGGATTTACGTGTTTGCAAACCGACCTTGCGCTCCCTGATCCTCAGACAAGACGCGACCCATCATCTATAATGAAATGGTTTGAAGACGGTTCGTCCTCGCATTTGTCCTCAAGAGACCTGCCATAACGACGACGTGTTTGGTATGCCACTGTTCTCAGAACTGCGCTCCGCGGTCCGTTTGTGCATGATTCCTTTTCCGCCTGTCGTCTTCGCGCGGTCGGCAGGATGTCTCATCGCCCAGACATACATTTCCTCAAACCCCGCGTCCGGCCTTGTCCTCATCTCGCCTCCTGCGAATAACGCGGAATTGGAAGGCGCCCACGGGCAAGATGGATCGCCTATGCTTCCGAATACGCTCACTGAATTCGATTTCGAACCCTATTTTCCGATCGCTGTTATGGCTACCCCGGAGCGCATGAAGATTCTCGGAAGGTCTAACCGACTCGTTCGTGAGCCAGAGGTCGACAAGTTTACTGTCCAGGATTTGGAGGGCCAACAGGCCTTCAACAACATCCAAAACTGGCTGGATAAACTAGGGATCTAGCGTCTCCTTATCACGCTTACAAGCAGGTAGAGTGCGTAAATACAGCAATTGAAGCCACGAATGAGAATCCGGTGAGCAAATTACAAGAGCAGCTGAAATCCAGTCGCCCGGAATTAAATACTAGTCGAAAGCAAGTCGAATAAGTCAATGCGTCAGGAGGGAATGACGGGGGAGCGGGGGATATCAGGAAGTGGAGGAAATGCGGACGAGATATAGTCTACCACGATGATGCAGTATCTTCCTCGTATTCCTTTTTAATCTTTTCTCGTACTTCGGCGACGTTTGCTAGTCCCGGAAGCACGACCTTCCATGTTGCCCGAGCAGCGAGTACACGACGGACTTGATGTTGGATAAGTTCGTGGAGTTTCGGCACGTTGGCTAGCTTGGCACGACTGCCCATTAGCGATGTAGTTGTTAGATCGAGGACAAAATTAGGGGATATGCTGAGTGTCAGAGCTGGCGGGCGCGAATCGGGAGAAGGTGGGATTACTGATATCTAGAGAAATAGGAATTGGCCGAGGTTAAACCCGTTGCGAGGTGACAGAGAAACCACATGGCTGCTTACGGAGGACTTGAATTGAGATAGCGATATGGTGAGGGATATGGGTAGTCGTGCGAAGGAGGCCATAGGGTAATTGAATAGGTAGGAGGTAGAGAGGGAAAGTGAAATGGTATCAGTGTATGTTGCATCAAACTCAATCTCCTACCATGCAACGAGTTTGTGAGACCCTTTTGCCTGGATATCACAGTACACACGCACCATTTCACCGTCCTTGTTTTGCGGTTTGTGGCGGGCATTGAATAAACGTGGTGCTGAGACACCTAGATCTACAGAGTGTATCTTGATGTCGTCCTGAGGTAGTGGCGTTGAGCATGAGGGAATGGGAGCTGGGGCACGAGACTGACCAAGAAACCCGGTGGACGAATCTTGTTTGCAAACTGTTCAATCTTTTTCCGGGCAACCTCGTCCCCTTCGATACCTAGCAGGTCGTCTCGGAGTTTGAGTCGATATATATCCACGACCTTCGAAGAAGGGGTTTGAATGACGTTTTCCTGAGCAGGGGCGAGGTATTTACTTGTTTCAACAGCACGTTAAACCACTCCGCAGACTCGGCGTCCTGGTCCTGGTCGACAACTACCTTCTCTTCCCCTTGAGCGGCATCCAGCTTGCGTTTCCTGACCAGTAGATCATTGTCAACCCTTGGGTGATAGGAGGAAGTCTCGAATGGATATTGGGTCGAATCCAGAAATAGATAGCGAAGTACGAGGCCTACGAGGATAAGGATGGAGAGCTGGCCGAGGATGAGACCCTGTGTAAATGTAGGGCGGAAGGTGAAGAGGTAGTTGTTGGACATGGTCGACGAGGAACATACGGGGGTTGTGGAGGATCAATGGGACATCTGCACTGTTGCACGTCCGGCCGGAATCATAGAATTCTCCATGTCCCGCTTCCGTCACATCACGTGCATCCTCTGTCCCCTGTCACACCAGATAACGCCTCTTTCCTCAATGATCACCACTGCCCTCGTCTCCTGGCCGTCTGCGCCTCTTACTAACCGCTTGGTGCTCAACGCCCTTGAAAAGCTCGACCAAAAGCCGCAAGTAATCACTGTCCTCGGAGACAATAAATATGATCGCCTAATCCAGTGGTCTACTTACGACGATATCGATCACGAGCTCACGCATTTCCGTCGAGAATCTGTCCTGGCTTCCAGCTATACTTTTCGGAAAGCGCTCATCAGAAAACACTACCTTGCCCATTCCATACACTCGTACCTCACTAAAAACCCGTCTTCCGTCCTCAAATCAACGTCACCTCGAACATACGATCTTGATCTCGCTTTTGCGGATGAGCTTGATGAAAAATGGGCTGATGATCTGTACGAGCTCAGCGACATTTTAGACAATGAACCAGAAAAGTGGTGGATACTGAAGCCGTTCGTGAGCTTCATAGTTGCTCTCTAGTCTCTTCTATTAATGAAGGCTTCAATAGCGGTATGGCCGACCGCGGCATGGGAATCCGGCTCTTTAACACCAAAGAAGCACTCCAACAAATCTTTGAGGAATTCGAACTGTCGGACTCAGAGGACGAAGATGGCTCTAATTCCGGAGATGAAGATGTTACATCTAGGACAACCGTCGTAACGTCCCAGCTTCGCCATTTCGTCATTCAGGTGGAAATGAAGTCGTTCTGGTCCACATCCATATCCTCACTCCAGCCATCTTATTTTAGGAATACGTATTATCACCGTTGCTTCTTGATCCACGTGAAATACCACTTGATGGTGGGCCTCGTCCCCCAAATCTCCAGCTCCAGGGACACAAAGTCAGCTTGCTCCGTTCTTCTCTTCGTCTTTGGTGCAAGTCCCTGAGATTCGACCTTAGTTCCACTTGAGGGCGTACTGCGTTGCTTCTGGGGCCTTACAAGTCTATCTCTATGATCGTATCTTGGCCCTGTTCTGCTCTGTGCCTTATTCAAGGCCGGGAACTGGCGAGACGGGTGGGGAGGGACTGTATCCAATAGACCTTCAAGCCCACCTCACAAATACTTCGCTGCAGACAAGTCGTGGTGAAGAGGGTGTAAGGTTGCTTGACGAACTCGTAGGCTGCCACATTCTTCAAGAGAGAAGCGTTGGGCCTGTCGGGGTTTTTACCGAAAACGACAGACGGAATATTTTACAGCAAATGGCAGAAATTCTTGCTGAAACATTTCGTGCCGCCTTACAAACTCCCGTTCATTTCCAGGTAAATGAAATCGTTTAACTTCTCATTCCAGTTCGGCTGACGTTCTTATTCCAGCCGCTTGAGAATGCTTTCGAGCTATATGGTGTAGACTTTCTCGTGGAACATGTGCCATCAGAGGTCTCACCCTTCCAACTTAAAATTCTGGAGGTTAACGCAGAGCCCGCGATTGAGCTTACTGGGCCACGCTTGACCTGGATTCTCGAAGATCTCTTTATCTCTATGGCAAAAGTTTGTGTCAGCCCTTTCGTCAAAGGGAAACTTGCATCAGATCAACTTGGGTCATGGAATACTGGACAGACGAAGGAGCATTTGATTAAATGTTTAGACGAGGTGGTTAGAGGTACAGGAGCACCGTAATGTATTTATAGCCCCAACACGTGATTGAGACGTTAAGGGAACTTTGCAGAGACTTGAGTGCTGAGAGACTTAATCTCTTCCACCATGTCGGCAGAACTCAACAGCCAAGGCTCGTCTACTCCTTCTCGGAAGCGGTCGAAATGGGATGCGGATGATGATGATGCAGAGGATCTCAGCGCTCCTACTCAAATTCATATTCCGAAAAAACGCGCAAAACACAAACCCTCTCGTCCCCATTCTGAACGAAAATCTTCATCTCCCTCACCTTCTCCGCCACCACCTGCACGTCTTAACCATAGCATTTACGTGCCACCTCGCACACGACATCCAGCAATTCAGTCTTCCCGATCAGTCTACTCTTATGAACGGCTGAACCAAATTGAGGAGGGTTCTTACGGGGTTGTATTCCGTGCAAGAGACAAACAAACTGGAGACATTGTCGCTTTGAAAAAACTCAAACTCGACGAAGAGAAGAATGGGTTCCCGATTACGGCGTTGCGCGAGATCTATGCGCTTATGACCTGTCGTCACGAGAATGTTGTGCGAATCCGGGAAGTTGTCGTTGGTGACACTTTGACACAGTGCGTGTCGAACCTTCTCTTGTTTAAGCGCAATTGTAATCACATATTCTGCTTCAATATACTCTGTTCTCCTGCGAACCATATGCACTTGGAAATTATCTGGACGGTACTTGCTACCAAGGGTGTTCGTGGTGATGGACTTTATTGAGCATGATCTCAAAACACTGCTCACAAATATGCCGTCGCCATTTTTGCAATCCGAGGTCAAGACCCTTATGCTGCAGTTGCTGTCCGCAGTTCACCATTGTCATTCAAACTGGATACTTCACCGTGATCTAAAAACCAGCAACCTACTCATGAATAATCGTGGGACCATCAAGGTTGCAGATTTCGGTTTGGCTCGCAGATTTGGAGACCCAGTGGGTGTAGGTGGGATGACCCAGCTCGTGGTAACTCTGTGGTACCGGTTAGTCTCTTCAACTGGGCACCCACCGTTCCTAGCTAACCGTTTCTGGTCAAATCTTTCTCGACAGGGCTCCCGAAATCCTACTGGGGGCCAAAACTTACTCCACTGCTGTTGACATGTGGTCCGTTGGCTGCATCTTTGCTGAACTTCTCTTCAAAGAACCCCTTTTCCAAGCCAAGGGCGAGCTCGAGCTCCTTTCCATGATCTTCAAACTCCTTGGTCCGCCCACCAAGAATTCCTGGCCGGATTACTTCAACCTGCCAAATGCCAAAACCATCACCCTCCCATCACCCCAGCCCCCGGCTTTCCGATCCAAGTTCCCTCATCTATCAACGGCCGGGATTGATCTAATGATGTCGCTTTTGACATATGATCCGGAACAGAGGATAACTGCAGAGGAAGCATTACAGCACCCATACTTCACGTTAGTTTCTATCCTGTTCTGACTTCCCTTGGATATCGTTAATGTGTACTGACATCTGTTTCAGTGAATCACCCTTGCCCAAACATCCCGACCTCTTCGGGTCCTTCCCTTCGGCTGCGGCTGGCGAAAAGTACGTTTGGACATTGATAATGAGCGCGTTTACTCTGACCACCAAATCTTTAGGAGACGTAAAGCGTTTGACAGTCCTTCGGCCCCCGTCCGAGCGGCCGATTACAAGCTGCTCACAGAATACGATATTCCGTAGTGAGACTATGTGTTCATATCGGGACATCGAGAAATTACTATAATACAATAGGGCGACATGGGTATGTGTTATGAACAAAACTAGATATAGGGCAGCACACATAAAGGGCTAGACGCCTGTCTAGTCTTGAAGAGCCAGGAAAGAATAGGTTGATCACAATTACAACAATTCTTAATCTTCGTTGTCATTGGTGAATTTCTCAGTGAGAAATTCGCGCATCCTCTGAAACCGTCGTCTTGTGCGACTCATCTCTCCGCACTTGTCGTAATATTCCTGGACTTCTTCGAGAGTGAAGCGATAGTCCTTGGCTATTTCCCGTAGACTCTGATCGATAACGTGCATACTGGCTAGTGCAACAAGAGCCGAAGTGTTAAACGCCGGGGCCGGAGGTTGAGCTGGCTGTGGCGAGTGTGTGATGTTTATGGAAGCCACCATATCCGACATACCATCATCACTAAGAGTTGTTGATTGTCAGATATGTACATAGAAGTGTTGCTGAAGGATATCTCACTTTGGTTTCTGTCGTTTGCTGGAGTTCGCATCTTCTGGTTCTTCATCTGCCTTTCGTTTTGCCCAAGTTGGGGGAGGTGCATTTCCCACTCGCACAGGCCATTCACTTTCTTCATTATCCTCCATCTCTTCCTCCACCGGGCTCTTGCTGGCCGGCGTGGGCGCTGTCGCAGGTGGCAAGGGAAGAGGAGCATGGGAAGGAATGATAGGATGGTAGCCCTGTGGTGTTTGGATGTTCGGAAACTGAGGAGGTGCAGTTGAAGGTGGAGGAGCCAAATCCATCATCGGTTGGATAGGATGTACTGCTGGCATAGGCATAACTGGTAGTTGAGCCAGGTCCTCAACACCATTGCTTGTAGGTCCTTCGTCACCGTTCTCGTCTGGCTCGCCATTCTTCCCGCGTTTCTTGCGCGGGCGTTTAGGTTTTTCTTCGGGTTGTCGGACGTAGCCATATTGACCTTGTTGTCCTTGAGCAGGGCGTTTCTGGTCTACGATACGGGCAATCATGACGTCGAGGCGAGAGGCATTTTTCTTGTATCGTTCACGCCAGGATTGCCAGGTATGTCGTGAGACCCAGCTGTATTCTGGGTCTGTCTGAAATTAGGAGTCAGAGTGATGAAATGCGCAGGTGAGAGTCTGGCATACCTGTTCACATAGCTGCTGATACAGTCTATTCCCGGTTCGACCTCCTGTCTCTTTATACGGGATTTTCTGTGCTATCCACTGACACAGATGTTCCTCATCTTCTTCTGTAAACTGGGTCCGTCTAAGTGGGTGGAGGCATTGATTAACAAAGATCACGTGTATGCAGAAATGTGGAAGGCAGTCACGTACTCTTCGCCAGGTCGACGACCACCAGGATTTTTGTACACGACAGGTGTATATACAAGTGCGCCTTTCTCTATGCATTTCTTGACCCAGAGGTATGACTCGATATGCTTTCCAGGGGTATTTTGGTAGGTCTTGATAAGATGTTGGAAGACCTCGGTGTTCGGATCAGCAAGGATAACGCGTGCTGCTTGCATGGTGGCGTCTGGGTCTCCGCCAGAATGCTGAGAAAGAGTTTGTTAGCACACCCACTGTGTACGGAATTTCGCGACAATGCAAGTCGAATGGTGTAGGCAATTGACTCACCAGAATCCTGGAAGCCAAGGCACTCCGAGCATTGGGATTTGCGATGCTTGGGTGTATGTGCATTGGAATGGGCATGCCATTTTCCATGAAAATCTGTTTCAGTTGCATGCCCGCGATCTTGCAGGCCTCAACGTATGTATACGGAACAATAAAACGTTCCGGTCTATCAGAGGACTGCCAGCATTGACGAAGACGTTCCTCTTCTGGTGTTCGAGGCTGCACGAGGATGAAACCTTGCCTCGGAACTTTGACTTCTACACGGCCGCCAAGAGACTGGAAGTGGAAAATGTGTCGATTAAATCGTTGATTAGAGTTGCATTACGTCGGCGAACGGAAAACGTACTTACGGTGATTGTTTCACATAGCTCGGCTTGGATTTCTTGTGGGATATCTTTCTGGATGAAGAACTTGACTGCTAGGCCGTTGGGATCTTGGAAGATAGGCTATGACATGGTTGTGAGCATGGAAGAGTGTGCGGTGAGGTTTGAAGACAAGTTGGACGAGGAGAGAACAAGTACCATTGCTACACCGGCAATTGCAGCACACTAGTTTGCGCCGACACAATCGAGCCCCGAGATTAAGGTTGAGGGTAAGACGACACATTAGGGTTTCACATCGCAGCGGGGTTAGGGCTTACATCAACCAGTCATGTGACTTTCTCATTTCCATCAAAACGTGAATAGATTCCGCAATAGCAATAGGAAACGTTGGCGCAAGATGAGCGCTGCAGTAGATAAATACACAGTAACCAATGGCCAACAGATTTACGCCAGGACCTTTCCTGGGTTCATAATCCCGTTGGGATCGAACACGTTCTTGATCTTTTTCATCAATGCAATGCTAACATCGTCTTTGGAGTAGTGAAGGGCGTGGGTTTTCTGGTAGCCGATACCATGTTCGGCGGAAACTGAACCGCGGTAGGACGCTGAAATGGAATCATGAGCAAGTCACAGGTCTGGGCAGTACAATTACTTACAAACAACTTCGTAAATATAGGGCTCAAGCGCAGCTTGGATCTCGGGAAGATAGGAATCTGCAACTATATTGAGATGCAGGTTGCCTGGGAACCCGACTATTAATAGACAAAGGACTGAAGTAGAGGAGGTTGCGTACCATCGCCAACATGTCCGTAACCCAGAACATGTTTAACTGCCTTGTCGTGGAGTAGACCTTTGGATCTCAAATGTTCACGGGTGCCGTCGACGACATCTTTGAATGATGACAGTGGAACGGAGATATCGTATTTGTAGGCCTTGCCCTCCTTCGACACCGCCTCAGTGACACCTTCACGAAGCGCCCATAGCGAAGAGAACTGTGCAGGCGATTGAGACAAGACACCAGTATTGATTAGCGGTGTCTCGGCTTCCAGAAGCGACTCCAGGAGGGTGGCGAGTTTCTATTTTTGAGTAGAATCGTTAGTTCTCGAGCGAGCGGAATGGGGAAAGCAAATCACCTCTTCGTCGTGCTCGCGTTTACCGCCGCTAGTTTCCACGAGGACAAAACATTCTGCGCCTTCGATCTCTTCATCACTCAAAGCACGACCTTGTCCGTGCTTGACAGCAAGATCATAGGCAGTACGGTCAATGAATTCAAACGCGGAGAGGATCTCGGAAAGCTGTGCCTTGACAGTTTGGTAAAGCGGAAGGACGTTCTTGAATGATGGAAGGGCTAAAATAACATTGTTGGAGGCCTGTGGGGCTGGAGGTGTTAGGATGGAAACACCAGTTATGATACCCAGAGTTCCTTCAGCGCCAATAAAGAGCTGTTTGATGTCGTAACCTAGAACGAATGGTCAATCAAAATACCATACGGAAAATGCGATTTGATTGGCTGGCTAACCGGTGTTGTCCTTTCGGAGAGTAGTCAGTTGATCTAGAATCGTGCCGTCGGGCAGAACGACTTCAAGACCGAGAACAGTACCATGCAGGGAACCATAGCGGAGGAGCCGAAGACCACCGGCATTGGTCGAAACATTACCACCTATTTGACAGCTACAATATGTTGGCAATGATGATCACGAGAGCATATGACTTGTACTTTCGACATACCTTCCCTTGGCACCCAGGTCAATGGGCATGATATGGTTGTGAGGAGCGACATAATCGGTCAGAGACTGAAGAATGCAGCCAGCATCTGCCACGAGGATGCCTGTGACAGAAAGCCCATGAACGCTGTACTCATGGTATGGGAAAAAGAATGATATTGACCAGAAACAGGGTCAAAATCCCGTACTTTATTCATGTTGGACAGAGAAAGGATAAGTTCGTCCCTGACTGGCACGCTGCCACCAACAAGACCTGTATTTCCACCCTGGGGCACGACACCAATTCTCCGTTCGTTGCACCATTTCAGAATTTCGCTGACTTGTTGGGTTGTTTTGGGTTTGAGGACGGTTGTAGAGGAGCCGCGGAAGCGACCCATCCAGTCAGTATTGAAGTGGTCGAGTTCATGTGGGGATGAGGAGACCGGAGGGAGAGTGGATAGGACAGAAGAGGGTGGGAGGATGGTTGCAAAATGGGTAAGATCCTGGGGAGAAACAGAGTTGAGACGGGTTGTGGACGCAGCTGTTGCGAATCTGGCTTGACAATGCTTGATGGGGAAGCGCCGGCCGATAAGTCTAGCAGCAAGCATTTTGGGGAGAACCGAGGTGCACAAACGAGGATGGTCATCGACACCAGGAACTTTGCCTATATTTGGTGCCGTGGGAACAAATGCCTTGGGATCTGCCCTGGATAACCTTGCATTTATATTCTGACAAATTATTTCACAAACCTCCCACTTTCCGCTTGAGGTCTTTACACATCATCTCCATGTCCCTCTGACCATCCCCTTCCCCCACACCCCCTTTCCCGCTCCTCCCCGCTCCTCCCCGTTCCATCTCCTTCCATCATGGTCGCCGTCAACGACAGCGACGACCGTTCTACCGACCTCCACCTTCCCCTCGATTCCCCACGTTTCGCGATCTCAACAGATGCTGAACAACCTCAGGTCTCCGGCTCGGTGCTCGATGCAAGCGTGGTCGAGGGTGTCAAAATTGCCACTGACCATGTCAAGGAGGACAACAGTCCCCTTTCCTCCAGCAGAGGTGCTTCCCTCTCAACCAGCCCCGACCAAGGCTCCGATGCCGTCAGTGTTCACAGCATGCCAGCAGTGCATATCTCAGAGTCCACTTCCTCGTCGACCCAGAGACCCTCCACTTCTACGTCTAATGCGCCCACATCTCAACCATCCAGTCGCCCCCCGCCTGCTGCCCCTCAAAGTCCTGTTCCAAAGCAGGAAACCCCCGCTACCACCACCACGCTTTCTCAACAGCAACGGAGAGCCCGGCATCGATCTGCAATAGAAGTTCGTCCACTTTCCTTGTCTCACAGCATCCACGTTAACTGGAGCCGTTTCTCATTTCGTCCAACTTTTCACAGGTCCGGTCTTCGAACAGGCTCTCCGGCTTCCTGAACAATCTCATCCATCGCCGTGAACCTCCACCTCCATCGCCAGCACGCGACAGTATTGCTGAAGATCAGGATGCGGTGAAGCCGAAAGCCGAGAAAGCATCCCGCCCATCTTCTCCGGCACCCGCTCCAACCATAACCCCACCGCCGTCACTGCCTCCACCTACCCTCCAGGAGCTTGGTCTATCTTTGTCTGTTGTGACATCTGACCTCTCGCCCACCCATTTTACCACACCCCCTGCTAGTGGTGCATTTTTAGCCCCGCATTATCTTTTGCTCTGCCATGCTCAAGGCCTGGATGTCCTTCCCCTCACATCCCCTCCAGCGCCCCAGCCTTATGCGCTTGTGCGAAGAGTGGCATTCAAAAGTGTTGTGGTGATGGAGCACCGGGGTGTGTTAGTAGCAATAGCTGGAAGGAGGGATGGTGTCCGGGTATATGCGCTGGAGGAGGTGAAGAAGGCGATCGAATGGCGCGTTGATGTTGAAATACGAAGAGAGCGAGAGCGCCTCCGGAGAGAAGCTACGAAACGGATTGCTTCGCGGACTGAGAATGAAATCCGTCAATCCGGGGAGAAGGTGCGCAAGGCGAGCCTGTCGACGCCCCCACCCGCCGATAATCTCAAGTCCATCCTTCGTAAGGCTTCGCACGGGACTATCACTTCTTCATCACCTCCGCCTCCTCTTGTCCCTCGAGCCCCGCGCACACCTACCCGTAGCCGGAAATCTCGACTATCTTCGTTACAGATTCCGCCACCCCCTGCAGTTCCCCCAGAGCCTCCTTTGGATCAGCCACCACCTTACGCGAGCCCTACAGATGCACAACCGCCACCTATTTTGAGAAGCCAGCCATCGGCCCTGTCTGTAAGGGCACGAGTCCGAAGCAACTCAGTCAACCATGTGCTTGCTGGCGTTTCTACTCTAGCCCGTAATGGCGAATCATCGAGATCCCTGGATAATGGTGCCAAGTCTGATGAGTGGGCCAATTCTAGTGATGACGAAGCTATCGATATACGCGCGGCCGCGAGCGGTAGTCAGGTTTTGGATGAACGAACGAGTGCAACCCTTTCCGCCAATCGGCATCCTTCTCCTGGGGTCAGAGTCGCACAGGGTGATACAAGGCCTCGTTCCTCAACGACAGGCAGTTCGCGAAGGCGTCGGCCCTCAAACTTGGACCTTTCTGCGGTGTGCAATACGGGTGCCACTAACCCTGATCCTTCGCCAACTCCGACACTGTTAACTCTCCGTCAGGCTCTCCAGCAACTTCCTCCTAGTGCCAGTACACCCGATACATTTGACGATGGCGATGACGATGACGATGAGACGGATGGAAGGATTAGTCTTGCGCAAGCTTTGATGGAAAGTCGCATACCAGATTTACCACCTCTAGGTTCAGTCCACCCTCAAGAGCCCATTCTACTCTCCGCTGCCCACCCTGTCTTCCAGGAACCAAGCAGCCCACGATCTTCGGAAGGCGACATTTCCATGGGAAGACCGAGCACGGGTAGTCAGTCTCGAAGACGTCGACGTTGGTCCGTCATGCTCACTCGGTCGAGATCATCATCACTCAATCGAAGCCATAGCCAAAGCCCAGCTTCTTCCTCCGTACACAACCTCCCTCAACCTAGTTACCTTTCTCCAGGCACATCTAATCACCAAACTAATGACACCTCAAGATCACCCTCGTTACGTTTAAATACCCTTCCGAATCCCACTGTACCATCTTCATCATCTACCGATCCTCCATCTTCGACTGTAACATCATCACGCGCATCTATTGCCCCATCTTCAGTAGTCTCCACGACTTCACGTTCGTCACGGTTTATACCAAGGATCATCAGTAATGCTCTCAGTAGACGGTCGGATGAACGATCACCATCAACAATCTCAGCTATTGATGCAGATACAAGTAAATGGTTGAGCGTTCCTCCCCCTCCCCCACTCGCGCCACCACCAAAATTGGAGTATGTCAAGCTCCCAGGGACAAAAGGTGCTCTTCTGATCAAAGCGGTAGAAACTCCAAAGAAGAGGTGCGCTCTTGATATTCGCCTGGATGAACATCTCCTAATATATATTCATTACTCAGCTTCTTGGCTATTCTTTGCGGCGAAAATGGTGAAAAGGTCGAACTATTTGCAGGGACTTATCGCACTGCTCTTGGTCTATCACGAACTTTTATCCTCCCAGATTCACCCCGTTCGTTGGAACTGCAACTCCAAGGTGATGACCTTGTTGAAGTCTTCTTGGTTTTTTCGCAAAACGTGTTCGGACTCGAGCCAGCCACAGTCAGAGTTCGCGAAGTCCGGATTGGCCGCGCTGAACGAAGAGCTGCTCGACGGCGAGCTCGTGAAAACAGAGCAGGTGAAGCCACCACCGTTGAGAACGAGGCTAACGAGGATGACACCAATGTCAACGTTAGTATTGGTGTCTCGGTGACCGTCGGTTCAACACCAGGAGCAACAGGAGATGCGCCAGCTCGGTCGCCGACACCACCTCTCATTGCTAACGAACACCCTGATGCTCCTGAAGATTCTCGTACAGGTAATCCGGAACCATCCGCTACCACAACCTCATCGGCAGAGGAACTTTCTGCGGTCGCCACCGCCCAGATGGGCCCTTATACCACTTTCCAGCAGCTCAACTTTGCGCCCAACTTCCCGTTAGCTTCAATTGCGGACGAGTACATTATACCCCCTACATACCCTGATTTCCTACAGCACCGTGATAAATCCGAGCAAGAGGAAGATACCCGCTGCAACGATTCTGCGCCCACACAGTTCTCCCCTCCCGGATTGCCCGTGCCTGCACCTTCGGGCCCTACCCAGTGGTACTATAAGGATCCTAAAGGCGTCATGCATGGTAAGTTCCGTAGCATTACGCAACGTTATCATAGGCTAAACAATAAATCAGGACCCTGGAATTCTGTGCTCATGCAAGCGTGGTACAGAGATGGACTGCTTCCGGCCGACCTTCCCGTACGTCGCGAGGGAGAAACAGAATATACCCTCCTCAAGGATCTTAAGATGCAGTGTGTGGATCCCGCCCATCCCTTCCGTTCACCGCCACCACTACTTTCTAGCGTCAACTCCCTCGCCCCTAAATCTGCTTCGTCGACCAAGGAGGGGTCATTATTGCCCCCTATTTCCCTACTCGCTCAACCGAAGCACTTTGGACCACCAGCGCTTTTCTTTTCATCACGCGGCGGCCACAGCACTGCTATTGTTGATGCCCGCGGCCGATCAGTCCTCAAAGGTCGCTTCGTCTGGAGTAACGATGACTGTCAGGACGAGTCTAAAGCCCCGGCCGGCAGGATGGGTGACATAAGACACCTAGAGGCCCTAGATATCAAGGACCGAGCGGTCCTGGTTGCAGTGCGCCAAGGCGGCTTGGAGGCTGTCGATCTCAACGATGCTCTCCTCCGCCCTGCAGACCAGTCGCGGACTACTCTACCTACCTTCCATCCTCCATCCAGTACTATCAATCGTCGACCTCCATTTGTCTGGAGGATTGGCACGCCGATTGATTCTTTCAATGCGGCACTGTCAGTGCTCTCATCAAAAGGGAAATCCAGTCTCGCGTCCTTACCCAAGAAGACTGGAATAAGCATTGCCAAATCCACTATGGGATCACAGGGCTCTGTCGGCGCCGAAGTTGATTGTGATCCCAACGATGAAGTCCTGTTCCTAGGTCGCAAAGAAGACGAAATCTACTTCTGCGAACGGAATGCAGGATCTTTCCGTATACTCCGGCTCTGTCCTGATACGAATAACGAGTAAACGTTTCAGCTAAGTAGGGTTATAACATGCCATCATCATCCACACCAAACCATTTCTGCACTAGTACTTGATTCATGGTGTTTCCTCCATTCTCAGGTATTTATCGACTGTATGCCCTCAGTGTCTATCATTCACTATATCCCCTTTCCAAACCGACATTCCCTATTGTACCCAAGTGTATCTGTACTAGTGTGGACTTGGATCCCGTTGCAACTTTCCTAAGCAATATGCCGTATGTTCAAGAAGGCATTTATTTCATTTTCGCACAAGTAGATGTTTCGGATAAGATTATAACATATATATGTGTGTACATACATATCAGAGTTTCGCAACAATCTTCCTGAGTTCGGTCTTAAGGATCTTTCCCGTCGACGTTTTCTGAAAGGATGTAAGAACATCGGTGTGGATTAGGCCTAAAGAACATAGAACTAACCGGTAACTCCGGGACAACCTCAACCCACTCAGGACATGCAAAGCCCGGCAAGCGTGCTTTGGCGTGTTTCTTCAGGTCATCGCCGAATTCGTGGTGACGGCCCGCCCACTTAGCAGCATATTGTGGGTGCAAGATAACAAAGGCCATTGGACGTTCACCCCATTTGGGATGAGGGCGTGCAACAACGCTGACTTCGAGAACATGGGGATGGCTCGCTAGCTCTATAATCGTAGGAGGTCTAGTGGTTGATAGTTATCTGAGAGTTTTACTGCTTACCTTGTTCGATAGCAAGACTAGAGGCATTCTGTATTTCGAAGGACAAGGTCAGATGATAATACGCATGCATCGGGAGGATTGATGTACCTCACCACCTGATATGATAATATCCTTGCTCCTGTCCATAATAGCAACTGTTCCGTCTGGGTGCATGACAGCCAAATCGCCGGTTCTGAAGCTCCCTCCATGGAAGGCCTTGCGTGTGGCTTCTAGGTCCCGGAAATACTGAGGGGCACCGTTGCGTTTGAATAAGTCTTATATAGAAAAATCAATCAAACTTACCTCCTTCATGACAATATTGCCCTTGGTGACGACTTCTCCGACCGTTTTGCCGTCTCGAGGCACGTCACAGAGGACGGGATTCACTTCATCATCCGCAGGAGGAATAATGACGCGAACCTCTTGAGCAGTAGCGAAAGCTTGTCCCTGACGTGCCATTAAACGAGCACGTTCTTCCAGAGGCAAGTTGACCCAACCCGGTTGTTCATAGCTCCTCGTGAATGGACCATACGTCTAGGAAGTTGAACACTTGAAAGAATTCATACAAGATGACATTTACCTCACTGACACGAACTATCAGTTGAAGGGTTCGAGACAGATCAGATTGAACTTACGTTAAACCGTAGACATGAACAGGCTTGAATCCTAGCTTCTCGAGTTCAGAAATGAGATGAGCAGTAGGTGCTGCCCCGGCTTTACCCCACATGAGACTCGTTGGAAGGGATCCGAAGCTCGACGACTTACCAATAATAGCTGTCACAGCTTGTGGTGGTTTCCGAGCTTGAGGGTCATTGACAATACCAATCTACTTGTTCCGGTTAGCTTTCTGGGAATTACTTGCAAACGTAACCCCATTACCTGGACAGTTGGTGCTCCGCAGTAATGAGTGATACCGGAGTTGAGGAAATGCCCCCATATATGCGTGTAATTGACTGTCCTAAGTGTAATCTTGAGAGAGGGTGATTATCCGAGAACATACAAAGCTCGCTCTGAGAGAACATAACTTGCCTGCTTGGCAAAGGCGAATACATTTGCCCAAGGATACGTCCAGCCAGCCGCATGAAACATGGGAAGTATCCTATATTGGACGTCAAAAGAGGTTGCAAATGAGTAAGGTGACTAGCATACCAAAGATATGCCGAATTGCGACCAATCCTGGGGAGGTGTGAGATCCATTGAATGCCCAACGACTGATCTGACACTTACTGCCCCTCGAAGGCATTTGCGATGGCGGCTAGGTAGGAACCTGGAATGTGAGTTAGTCCAGCGAGGCCTTAATCATGGTGTGGAGAGCAATTATGTGTACCTCGTAATGTAGTGACGACACCCTTTGGCTGTCTGTCTGTGAGCGGGCTTCGTTGCTTGACCATGGACGCAACTTACCCTTCCCGTTGTCCCAGACCTACAATAGAACGACGGAACCTTAGCTACATGTACAAAAGCACCAGCACCATGACTTACGTATAGCAAAGGGTGGCACCAGCATTCTCGTCTGGTTCAGCGTCCAAACCGCCCCAAGACCTTTCTTGGCTGAACCGGCGGCCTTCGGCAAGGAAAGCTTCATAGGGATCGCCGTCTCGACCAGTATCCTTGGAGATAACCACAGGTACTTTCACGTCCTTTGGAACGAGATGGGTATACTCGAAATCAACGAGGATGAGGCTTGCAGCACTGTGTTCCAAGATATATGCAACTTCAGATGGCTTCAGGCGAGTGTTGATGAGGGTAAGTATGGCTCGTGCGGCAATGACACCATGGTGGGCATCTGCGTATACTCTCGTGAGTTGGTGGCGACTCAGTGAATGAGACTGGGCCCACCTGCGATAAGTGGACTGGGAAAAGGTCAGCTACGATATCATGGACGGCCGTCGAAGAACGCACGAATTGGGTGCAATGACTGCGACGCGATCACCAGGCTTAACGCCAGCTTTAATGAGAGCGTATGCAAGGTTCTGGATGCGCTGTGCCCTGTAGACCCTTGAGAACGGGTTCTCGGTCATTCTTATAGAGGACCTGACCAAACGGCAAAGGTATAGTATACGGGGTATTCAACGTTGGGATGAACCAACGCTACTTTGTCTGGATATATTTGCGCAGCACGTAGAATGAAATCGAGAGGATTCTGTCAAGATGTGGGGGTTAATGAGTCTCGGTCGGTGGTACGAACAAGATCCGTACCAGAGGATGGGTGTTGACTGGAGCATTAGGGGGACTCTTGAGGCGATAGACGACATTTGGGGGAGGGATGCTTGCAGAAGTCGGGGAGAAGGCGAACGATGGAGTCATGAGACAGGAAAGTCGAACAGGAGCAGAGATGTGGCCGAGGTGTAGAGGTGTGGATATTCGATTATTTAAATATTGGAATATCCCATCCACGGCGGCATTTCGCTCGCCCCAGTCACCGGCTACCTGTCTGATCACTATCACCCGACTGCCCCCACTTTTGCCCCGCATTCTCTTCCCTCCCTCCATCTGAATCATCTCCCTCCCGCGCTTTGTCAACAGAGCCCATACTTCAAGTTTGCTGCTCTCTCAATTAAATCAACCTTTACTAGACCTCTGTTAGGCTCGCGGCGGTGACGAGCAGCTTCGAGTCAGCTTTTTCCAGGCCGGATTACCTGCAACTTGCCAAGATCACGCGTTCATGCAACGAACACCTGCATACGTTATAGAAGGATATTCCCTTTGAAATGCGCTCCATGTATATTGCGGAAGGAGGCGTCCTGGACACCCGCACCTCAACACCGCATGGCAAGAAAAGTCGGAAGGGCATTAAAGTTCATTCTACCATTGTACTAATAAAAAATTAGACATTTATCGACCTTGGAAAGGCTTGGGCCTATAATGCATGTTAAGCTTGGATGACGCCGTGCTATTGTTCACGGGGTTTGGTGCGCCTACAACACAATGGATTTCACCAGAACGCGAATGCTCTTTTATAATATGTGAAGCACAAGTGAACAGATACCTGCTACCCGCAAGTTAAGCTAAAAAGGAAAAGGAAGCAAACACAGAGACAAACATCAGCATGGGACACACTGCCTCTGCGAACCTCTTTGCATCATTAGCCACATTCTCTTCTCTCTTGAATATCCACCTTCCTTCTGAACTAATGGCCGAATCAGCATCCGGCTCTCAAGACAAATCCGTCCAGGTTAAGCTTGTGCTTCTAGGTATGCAACGTCTTCTTTCATCGCCTCCATCACTTTTCCGCTCTATTCAAGACCCGACCCCTTTACCTCCCCTTGCCGTCCACTACCGTGAAGTCTGAGCACTGACGACATAACTTGTCATCCATTCAGGAGAGGCAGCGGTTGGAAAGTCCTCAGTCGTCCTTCGTTTTGTACGTCCACAACCTCAGTGTCCATGACAAATCCGCAGCTCATGCTCAACCTCTTTCAACTAGGTCTCCAACGAGTTCCAACCTAACAAGGAACCAACTATCGGAGCTGCATTTCTCACGCAAAAATGTCGTCTGGAGGATCGTATCTTGCGATATGAGATTTGGGATACCGCTGGCCAGGAGCGTTTCCATTCACTCGCAGTATGTTATCCACAGTCCTTGGTCATATACCTCCACCTCGACAATTATTCTGATCTCTTTCATCATCCAAACCACAGCCTATGTACTACCGCAACGCACAAGCTGCCGTCGTAGTCTATGATGTAACGAAAGCCAGCAGCCTAGAGAAGGCCAAGTCCTGGGTGAAGGAGCTACAGCGGCAGGCCAACCCGAACATCGTCATTGCTCTCGCTGGGAACAAAGTCGATCTCGTCCAACCTTCCGCTTCCTCCTCCGGCTCACCCTCATCTCCTGAATCCGAAGATGAGGCTGATGATGCTACTGCAACTCCCGGTGAAACTCCTGGTTCTCCATCGGGCGAGCCTGAGAGCTTGCGACAAGTGCCGAGAGAAGAGGCCCAGGCATACGCTCAGGAGGCTGGTCTGTTATTTTTCGAGACCAGCGCAAAGACCGGAGAGGGAATTGTCGAAATCTTCACGGAAATAGGTGGGTGTGAATCATCAACCTTAGGCAATGCTGTCCTCTGATACTATCATCGCGTCATAGCCAAAAAGATCCCGATTGAACACATTCTCGCCGCTTCTCGCAACAATTCTGGTCGTCCAGGAGCTGGTGGCCGTGGTAATAATGCAAGAGAGGAGAACGTCAACTTGCAAGACGACCAATCCAAGTCGAAAGACGCTTGCAATTGTTAAGCGCTCCCTTCGATTCCCCGTCTTTCTATATATACATATGGTTGTTTCCCCCCTGATGACTTTTGACGATGTCCTATTATTGCTTTTTGCATCACGTTTCTATACAACTGTTCATGTAATATCCTTCCGAATATATTCTTTTTAGAGGACACTCCAATGTTTGAGTGGGTCACATCAATCTACGTAGTAAGGGGGTGGTCTAATGACGTTCTCTTGATCAGGATGTGTGTCTGTGTTAAGATATGGTGGAGGAGCATGAGCAGGCGTTGTCTGGATACCAGTGGAAGGTGGAAGCCCGGGTGGTGGGGGTAAGATAGGGGAATCTTCATGGTAGGTAAGGATCGGTGGAGGGGTGTGAGAAGGTGATACTCGTTCCAGGTCGTTCGGTCTTCTGAAAGTAGAGTCGTCTATAGATGGTGGTGGATCCGATGGGTCATCCATGGCTGGAGGTGGCGGTGGCGGTTGCTCCCCCGTAACCATACCTTCTTCATGTTGATCTAAAACAAGGGTCAGCGCCTCAATTGCCTGCGACGGCTCCCGTATCTCAGTCAACGGGGTTAAATCCGTATCTCCAGCGGCCATTTCCATCGGTGGGGGTGGAGTCATTGACCCTTGCAGACCTTCCGAGTGACCATCGAACTGGTCTGAGGGATGGAAACCGAATCTGGTTCCTTCTCCATCAATAGGCGGAGATAGGGCCGCGGGAGGGGAGGTGAATGTCGAATCTGGCAAAAGAATTTCCCGTTCAGATTCGAGAAATGTTGGCAACCGAGTCGATGTTGAAGCCTCCGTTGCAGAACTGAAAAATGGAGGAGGTGCGTCTCGCTCCTCGAACGGTGGCGGCGCACCGCCAGAAAGCATGCTTGGACCTGCCTCACCCTCAGAGTAATGAGGAGCAGCCCATTCACTATCATCATACCGATTCGTCTTCAAGGGGGGGCGATCATGTTTTTTTGAATATGCCTCGTCAAGCGTCTGAGAGACTTCTGGCAAACGAGCTGGCGGTGGAAGGATAGTGATTGGAACCTTTAACGTTGCTGTCCGCTCGGATTGTTGTTGCATGTCCAGAAACGATATATGCGCATAGAGATTGAATGCAACGGAGTGAAGCAGGGTCGTCTGCGAGATTGACGCAGTGTCCGCATCCGATCCAGTCTCTGCATAGTCACTACCGGGGAGACTGCTTTGTGTCATCGTAGGCGATCTCAGCGTTGAAGGGGGGTGAAGCACGAATCGGAGCTGAATGGATCGAGAGGAGTGGAACCGACATGAAGCACCAGAGCGTGCAATCACCGTTTTGTATGAGGACCCAAGAAACAAGGGCGATAAGGGTGCCTTTGCAGATGGTGATTGCACCGAAAGGCCTGCGTCGCTGCTGTTGACTGGGCCGTTTGAGGCACCAGCACTTGCTTCAGCGGCACCAAGCTGAGGTGATGTATCCAAATCAGATTCGGAACCCATTTCGTCAGCAACCTCACGTTTGACCTTGATAACTCGAACCAATTCTAGGCGCATATTCCTCAACCTAAGACCCTTGTCCACAACGATATCTCTCGACGGCGGCGGAATGGTGACATAGACTGGTATGGGTTCTCCGACCTTGAAAGAAGAACGAGGTATCTGGACCTCCACGCGTGTCGGTTCGTCGAGGGCATGAGTCACAGGGGAAATGGGGAGTGTGTGCGCGTGAGAAGTATACCGCCTCGTGTATACTGTGATACTCCTTGAAATTGTCGACGCCTGGCCATCAGCCGGATGCAAAGAAGCTGTCAGAGCATGTGCCAACGAGGAGTGTGGCGTCTGAATTGATTGCGGTGTATCCGGGGGAAGAGGAATAGAGAAGGACGAGGTCGATGGAAAAGAGCCGCCCGTCTCTCGATTGTGCAAGACAATCTCCTTTGAGTTCAGTTCAATTTCCTGCTCAAACGCAGCTTCATACGTCCGGAGTGACACGGTACTAAGTCCGGCGTCAGCATACGGCCTATATGATAGCTCGGGGGTCAGGATTGCTCACAGCTTTGACCATAGGTCGTGATCAACTCCTTTGATCTGAACCTCTCCCTCAACCGCAGCTCTTTCACCGTCCGCACCTAAATAACCGTTCTGAAAGTTTATGGAGTCGACTGTTGGTAATATGAGGATTTCTGGTCCATGAGATAGATCATTGCTGTTCTGAAGAGCTCCAGAACAGAGGACAGTCGGGTCTTCCTGGGAATATATAGGAGGGGGGTGTGCGTCTGTCATGGGGATACTATGTGGTAGTAAAAAGGAGAATTCGTGCCTAAGATTTCAAGTCATCGCGGCGAAGGGCCAAGGTTATATAAACAGCTTCACCAGCTATTGATTGCATCTATTGTCACGTGGAAACACTGCTCCTTCAATCAATCAGTCGCACCAAGCACTGCCATGAAATTGAGAGAATCAGATCATCGTTAACCAAGGGTTCTACTGTAAGTATGCAGACTCACGCAGCAAAGTACACAACAGCATAGAAAGCAAATAACATAATACAAAACTACATACGGAATAGATGTTGGGTCCTGCCACTCTTTTCATTGACATTCTACCCGTGCAAGACTCTCAAGCTCCTTGAACATACCCTCATCCGAAAACACTTCTCTCACCATCAGTATGTCCCAAGTAGCATCTCGATGGCCAACAAGGAGTCCGGTCCCGCTCTCCATAGCGGTATCATTCGAGTCTGCAAAGCCCATGCCGAAGGACAGGGTCGTTGTCGTTGTCTCGGTAGTATCGAACAAGTCCCCTTCGTCATCAAGAACCTTCATCGTTTCAATGGCCCGGCGGCAGCAAAGAAAGAATAACATCCGAAGTTCGGGGTTGGGGTTGGTCAAGAATTTTTGGACGAGCCTGAACATGACAGTCTTGAAACCGAGTTTGCGGTCTGTTTTGAGACGTTGCTTAAGGGAAGGGGGGGCTAAGAAAGAGAGCGAGTAGAGAGACATGATTGTCTTTTCCAAATAGCTCAACCATGCCTCACGCCCAAATAATTGAAAGTCCATGTCTGTCAGGGGAAGTCTGTGGACAAGGGCTTCGAAAAGCTGCCGTATATGCGATTTGGGTACCGTTTGAGCCAAAGTCTGCCGATTGGCATCGGAATGACTAAAACGAGTGAACACCTCCAAGGCTGCATCAGCAAGTGCTGAGGGCTTTGGCGGCGCATTTAACGGTTGTCCTGCAAGCTGTATCGATGCAAATGGAGAGACGGCTTCGACGGGATCGACAAGGTAAGATGCCACGAGCTCGAACGCTCGTTTTGACATTCGAGTGATTGAAGGTGATTGCGAGGATGAGGGGGCAAGGGTGATAAAACCCGCGAGATTGACGAGGGTGTAAAGAGTATCTTTACGTATCGAGACCAAATCCGACAAGGAAAGACTCGGAGAAGCTGGGGCAGGTAAACCATCTACTCGGTGGATGGTGCATAGACGCAACATGGTGTCTAATAGCCTGTCATGGCGGGATAAGAACTGCCAGTTATCCGACACGACAGAGAGGTTCCTCAAGATGTTGACAATGGTAAGGATGGTATCTGCTGACCGGGGTGTTGGTCCGGAAGTCGGCTTCTTGCTTCCCTGATGAGTTTCCAACACCGCGAAAGGTTTTAGCTCCTCATCATAGATGGCGTTTAGGATATCCCGATGCGTCGTGATAGGTGTATCCTCCGCACTATCGGTTAAAATATCATCCTGTGCATCGCCAAATGCTTCCTCCTCCAGAAGATCAAGCACGTCGTCGAAAAGATCGGGGCACTGGAAGATAGGGAAACCGGATCCTGCATTCTGACCGCGCATCGTTGACAGAATGGTGAAAGTGGTCAGGGCATATGACAACTCGGTTGGAAGCTTTGAGCGAATGGACATTCGGAGTGCTTCGACGTCAATGGTGCCCCAATCGTTGATATCGCGTAGGGGACGTCTCTGAGCAACCGTGTTCCACTCATGATCGATCAACCGAAGGTCCCGACCACCATGTGTATCCAATTCACGGGCCCAAGGCACATATTCTATCTTACGTCTGAGAGGCTGACGCATCCGCACTGGTCCAGAGTTTTGGATAGGGGTAGTTGAAGCCTCAACATTCGTCCCAGGCAACTTGAGAGACATAGGTTAGTTACATTTCACGCATGAAAAAGTAGTTGCTCACAGCATTATTCTCGAGAGGATCTGGTTCTGAGAGATAAGCGACGGGTTTGGAATTGGATTCAAATAATGCACACCTGTCTTCTGTCTCGCTCGTTTCACTTCCGCATCCTCAATGTCCAGCTTCCGCTTGATACCCTGAGCGTCGTTATCTAACAGGTTGGACTCTCCTGTAGGACCCATCCCAGACTCTGGTGTGGATTGCGTCACAGGAAGGTTGTGTGGTGGAATTTGAGCATTGAGAGCGGTGGAGCCTGGTCTTTGATGAGGCGTTTGAGGGGTGTGTATCGCTGCATTGGAGAAATGGGCAGTGTTCGCATTCGGTATCGGTTGACCCATCATGCCCATTGCGGGCATCGGGCCACGTTGCATTGGGGCGGAAGCCGGCTGTACACCGTTTGGGGGCATACCCCGTATTTGTCCAGGCTGCCCCATGGACATCTGTCTCGATATTAGTTGAGCTTTGCGTTGTTGCTCCTGGACATTCTTCTTGTACAGGTCTTCAAATGGGTACAAGATCGCGGTATACATCTGCTCCAACATCATGGCGACGGATGTTGAGCCGTTGGCTTGAACCTGAGAGAATTCTTGTGGTAGGTTGAATTCAGCGCATATGGCAGGCCACCCATTGTTGGTTTTGAGCTAGCGGGAGTTGTCATCAGTATCAAATAAGCGGTACGAGCGGTGCACAACGTACTGCTTGCGCCCCTCCATGCTGCATAACAAGACCCCACAGTTTGAAGAGACTTACATCCTGATTTGCGAGGCGGAAGGAACCTATTTCAGGTGAGGGCTCGATGTAGGACCAAGGGGAGGTGTTAGGGTCGTAGTTAGGACAGGGGATGCCAGTTAGGGTAGGTGGGAGCGGAGCGTTCCGCTTTGCCATGACATTGGCAAGGCCAGTGAGGAAACTGTGCTGGCGTTGTTTGAAGGAGGCGGCCTGGGCGGAAGGCTGTGACATGGGAGGGTCGAGGAAAGAAGTGTTGACAGCCGAGTTTGGTGTCTGTGGGACGCCATGACTATTCGGCAATTGAAAATTCGCATGTCCATTGACAGAAGCAGACGAAAGGTCCTGCTTCGAACTTGAATAGCTTGCGGGTGTAATTCCCCCGAGATATGACCCCGAGCTTGTTCCGCCACCAGCATGCACCGAAGGAGGTGGGCGGCTGTTGGCAGCTATCCGGGCATGGTTGGCAGCTGTGAGGGCAGCCATTTGCTTTGCCTGGGAGGGGTCGAGGTTGTTGAAGAATGGAGGATGATCGAAAGAGGCGTTAGTCGACATGTTGAACCCGAGTCCAGGCTGTTGGGGTTGTTGCTGGATTTGCGGGCGCGGTTGTTGGGCATTTTGAGGGCTGTACCGCTTGCAATGAGGAGGAGAAAGTAGAGGAGATTGAGGAATGGTGACTTACAGCATCTTTTATTGGCTGGGTCGAGCCTGCGTGAAATAAAAGTCCAACGCGCAAACGAGGACAACGATTCCCAATTAGGCGCTTCCACACGCGCCCAGCACGGGCCCTGAAGCCTCCCTCACCACTACAGACCACTACCGACTCAATATTCTGTTTCTCGCTATCTACTTCTGTCCACATCCTCGATGGACTTTGCTCTTTGTCCTATGGATTTTCTCTCTACCTCATTCCCGACATTCTCCCTTGGCGGCCTGCCATCCGTTCGTTCCTCGGCATTGATAAGTGTGACACACTCTGTCACGCGTGACATCTCCCTACAAATTTCCTCCACGCGCCTGCCGACCCGGTGCCTCATGTCCGAAATCGATGATATCTTCGCGTCTAAGGGCAAGGCAAAAGCTGCCCCTCCCCCTCACGAACCCTCTCTCGTCACTCCCAAGAATAAAAAAAAGGATAAGAAAAAGAAAGCCAAGCCAGTTATGACCGAGAACACACCCATAGAGAATCCCGTACCCAAAAAGCGTCCCCCGCCCGAGACCATCGTGGACACCTCAACCTTGCCGAACAACTCGAAGCGGCATAGAATAGATCCCGATGCCAACACATCGTCAAAACGGCCTAAAACAAAGAAGGATACCAAAGAAGAGGAACAATTCAAGGATTCGAGGGGAACTGGCCCTCGTGAGCAACTTCCTTTTTTTCTTCCCGAGGGAAATTGCTCAGAACTTTTATAGGGCGCAAAACCGAAGATGGCTGGAACATATATAAGGAGGACGAGCTTGGCCTTAACAATGAAGGAGGGGGTAAGCTGGCAGATACCTCACGTTTCACAGTTTTCACACTATCAGCTCAGACACGCCCTTGTGTCCGTTTGATTGCGATTGTTGTAAGTTTCTTTCGTTGCCCGCATGATTACGACTGCTAATTTCCTTCAGGTTTTTAATACCCCCTGTGTCATTAGGAAACCCTTGCATCAACAGTGCCCCGTTTTGCACGGCTCGAACCAACTGGGTGTGGCTCAAAAATGCCTGCTTCTGCCGGTTGATACGGGGGTAGCCTTGATTCACATACCTTCGTCAACTGAATCCCTCCAAGGCACAGTGCTCCTTAAATTATTGGCTCTGAGGTATCCTCGTCGGCTTTTGCTATAGCTTTCGAGTTCAAGACGAGCCAAAAGCAACGCGTCTGTAGCACTCTTCCTTCATGATGCGTACCAGATTCTATACACTATCACAGCTCACGGCCATAGGCGCGATAAGCACCCTCGAATTAGCGTATCTATTATGTGAGAAACCTTGCCCCTCCTTGGCATTTTTTGTCCTTTTACTGATGTTTCCGAACACAGGTTAAACGGCTATAATATATCTTCTCTTCTTAAAATCATACGGCTGATCGACGGCACTTTCGAAGCCTTCCCGGTCTCTTTGCCACACCTGGGAGGTCAATAAGTTGCCAAGAGGGACTCCATTGACCGTTGGGCAGATATCTTCTGCCCATCCTTTCAGATAATAATGCGATATATTTGAGGTCGAGAATGGAAACATGTATATGGTACAATGTACTACTTAAAATCCTGCTTATTCGTCGTCGTCGTCATAATCAACCAAGTTCTTGGTCTGGATCTCATCTCCGAAAGGATCTGTCTGTCCTTTCTGCATTTCCAGTACCTTCTTGTTTCTTTTCTCTTCCGCTTTTCTTTCTTCTTCCGCCTGTTTAGCTAAATACGCCTTGGTTCCTTCGACTTTTTCTGGGTTTTTGCATATTCTCAACCGACGATCAACTTCGCGTACCGCTTCAACATCCGGCGCATGTCCTTCGCTTAGAATCATTGCCTTAATCGATTCCAAGACCGGAGATATCGCGTCAAAAGACAGTTGTGACCGTGTTGCGTCGGACGAAAGCTTTGATTGTGCCCATCTCAGAGCCAACTCAGGACTCGCGAGGGAAAATGCAGCCAAGGCTATTTGTGAAGGAGCATAAAGGAGCTCCGCGTCCGTCAACCGAGAAGCACGAATGTAGTTGAGTGCTGTATCATACGTGGATGGTGAAGCGTTCGCAGGCAGGTCTGGCAGGTTCTAGGGTTGTGTTAACCTCATAACAAGAACTAACAGAAATACCGACCTGTAGGTCCAACCAGACACCCCATAGTGCACGATGAGCATGCCACACCGTAAATTCAAAATTGAGACTCTGCGCCACCAGAAATTCAAGATCTAGAACATCAGAAGGGGCAGTTTTAGGGATGTGCGAGGTGTATGTCTCCAGAGAAATCGGATTGTTGGTTGTTTTTGTCGCGAGAAAGAGTGCTGTCAACCTAAACGATGGGGCATTAACATTGGGTAACAATACATAAACCTGAACTTCGCACATGACATTCTTTGGATGCCAATCCATGACGGTATTCTTCAGATAGAATCGCTTGAGATACGAGACAGCAGTAGCTTCTACTTCCTCAGGAAAACGAAACATCGCGCATAGCTGGGAGATCTTCGTGAGATAGAGTTTCACGAGCAGTACCTCTTCATTGGCGTTCAGGAACGCAACATTAACGGAAGATCCTGGCTAGAAGCGGAGGTGAACAACCAGAAATCGCGTCAGTTAGCAGTGCTAGAATTACCTGATCGGCCTCAAAAGTGTTGCGTATCGTCGCGATAGCAGCCTCATTGAGTTTCTCGCGTATCTGCACTAGGCCTTGGGACGAGAACCGCCAGTTGCGAAATTGGGTGCTGGCTTCGTATAACGGTTGCCTTTGTTCGGTCTCTTTAGAATCTGTAGTTGCAGGTGAGTCCGTTGTTTTGGATGCCATGAATTAAGAGGTAGAACAGGGGTTATAAGCGGACTCAAGGTGAGGAATGTCTGCTTGTTCAGGGAAGAGCATCTGCCATCGAATCTCGGAGGAAGTAAATGTGTGCGCTCACGTGATGGTGCACTGTTGGCAACACAGGTACAAAACCGATAGAAGATATTTGCAATCAGGGGGAAATGACCGTCAGTGGGCGATTCAGACAACTCTTTTCTATTCATCTCAAGTTGCGCCCCGAGAAAGCGCATCGTCAATCCCTCATCCACCTCCTCTAACGGGTTCGGTGTCCGCCGTTCCACCGTTTCACCACGACTGGTCTCTATTATGCCTGAGATGCTGGCTCATCCTCTGGCCTCCCTTCGGCCGACGCCACAGTCACTCGTTCAGCATATCTCAAAATCCTTTGAACGTGGGCGAGCTTCGTTCTTCCTGACACGCCTCTTTGCATTTCTATGTGTTCTGCACTCTTTGGCGACCTGTGCCGCTCAGACCATCATAAATGGCCAGACTTACACAAACGGACTCGCAATCATCAACGCTCCATTTCCGGGATCGTAAGCTATCATCCATTATTATCACTCCTTGGACATCGTTTGACATCCTTAACAGCGAGCAACACGTTGGAAGCACTATGCCCATCTCAATTGAGGTCAATAACTACTCCATAAATGAGCTTCGCCAACTCACGGTTTTTACGTTAGCTCTCGGGTAATGGAAAGCTACCATTTGACGCATTCACTCCAGGCTCAGGACTGGCGTCGAGCTACGAGCTTTTGGAGATTTACTTGGTTTCGTCAGAAACAGGATTGAACCTAACAATTTCATCCGGAACTGGTTTGCTCACCGGAGAGACTGGTACTGTGCGACACCAAAATGTCGTTCTTCCTTCTTGCGTGCCTGCCGGTCAATACAACGCAAGTACATGCTACCTCAACATCTGTTCATGCCTGTTGACAGCTTCTGCAGTTGACCTTCTATGAGACTTCTTTTATCAACAATACACCCTGCTTTACAATCACCCCCATTCCGATTTCCATCTCGAATAACGCAGGATCCAGCTCGAGGTGCAACGAAGGAGTCAATCCGCTCAGAACGCAGCCTCAGCCTTCTTCCGACTTTGGCCGATCGCCTTTCATTCCGAGCGAACAAATCGTGGTTAGCACCGGGGGGCTCGCGTCAGATGCGACTGCGACCTCGACGCGCCCTAACACATCTGACGTTCGAATAACTTCGGTACCAGCCAGTACCTCATCATACGGGATAGCTTCCACTCCCACGCCTCAGCCTGACGAGTCGTCGCCGAAGCCTTCTGGTTCAGTAACCCTGGTAATAGTATCGCAAGTGGTGACGACTATCACCAATGGTCTGCAAGAACCCATAGTTACAAGGTTAGTCAGGATTCTTAGTTGACACGCGATGTTTCTGATTCGCGTTGCGCCTTCCAGTTATATGAGCACTCGTACCACCACTGTACCAATGAGCACGGCAGTAAATGCCGGATTTATACCCATTAACGCGGGCACAGCTCGTCTTGACCATGTCACTTGTATCTTTGTACCCTTTCTCGTAATGCTGTGGGCAATCACCCTAACTTTCAGGCTCGAGTAAATATGTAAACATAGAATCAGGAGAATCCGTTCAGCAATTGCTTACTAGATATCGTCTCTCTGGTACTTAATTGTGGGGTTAGCACTCCGTGGTAACGGGGCCGGGGGGTCCTCCTTTCGATTTACTGTTTTCGCACCTTTTGCCCACACGCGAAGATCATTGAAATCTCCATAACAATAGCGAGTCTTGGGTAAAATTGACATCACGCGACGACAACCGCAAGGTTCGTTGGAAGGTAGCTGTTCATTTGTCTAAGGATATTCTGTTTCTCAAAAACATATGTCGATGGCTGTCATACACTCTCTGACAACGTCCTGCTTCTTATTGTTCTCGCTACCACGGTCAGAACCCCAACTTCCCTGCACCGACAATTGCCGAACCCTTGCCGAGATACGATTTCCATTGCTCGGCGCCAGGCCCAGGGAAAGTAATTGGAGGATGAATGCGAGCCAAGGTGCGCCCAGGTAATATGCAGCGGATACCAAGGACAACACGTTACGCATCAGGCGCTTTTGTCTTCTTCTAAGATTAACGCACACGCCCACCGTACTCGGTAAGGGGCATCCCAAGCCCAGATATTAGATTGGGCCTCGACATCGAGGTAGCACTTGGTAGCCAATTGCAGGAGCAATAGATCTTTGTGCGTGTAATTACGAGAGCATCCCATTTAATTTATGCCTCACCACCGGGATGATCTTTCTCCCAGGCCCGAATCCATTCTACGATCCTGGCTACGTTGGATTCGAGATCTTCTATCCCTTCACTTTGTAGCTCAACGACGATTTCGGAAGGATAGGACGACCGTGCTTCTTCCAAGACGACTTGCATAATCTCGGCTTCGTTGTTCTCCTGAATCTTTTTCAAGGGATATCCTCTGTAGAAACTCAGGTTAATTCGTAGAAGAGATGAAGGTCTTGAACTAACCTTTTTTCTAACCGGTCCCAGAGCAGGGTGTGATTGCACCTCAATACCACCACAAGGTCGGGCCACCTCTCGGGGAAGATTTCACAGGTGTGCCAATCTAGTATGACACTCCCCTCCGCGACGATTGGTTCCAGCTCGTCCAACAACTATACCGTTTTAAGACGGTTGATGACCAGGAAGTCCACGGAACGCACTTTATCTTCGTCCACTGTATAGCTCTGCCATTCCTCGTCGTACTCCTCATAGAGTCCTTTCTCTTTCACCCATTCCCCAACGTTGATGTGTTTCAGGGGGACTGGCGATTCACTCGCTATCAGTTGAGCATGGGTGGACTTCCCAGTTCCAGGTGTCCCTGTGATAATAATGACGGGACCTTTCTGAGTAGTCATATGAGAAAGCAAAGAACTGGCCAGTTGGGAACGAATAGCGGTTTTCGGTCCCTAGCCCCACTTGCCTGATCGCGAGAGGAGCAATCGTCGTGCCGTGGCAATGGCTTTGCAACAGATATTTTGATAAATTCAAGGTCTATCAGAGAACCAAGATTCACGTGCCCTATTTGATCATCACTCGTCTCATTCCAAGCCTCTTGGTCTTCCGTGTCCTGTAGCAAATCCTCACGACTATTCGTCCAATTGTGGGATTTGTACTTCTTTATTTTATTTTATCCAACAACCACCAAACTGCTGGGTTATGTTCCGTTGGGCGACGCCCAGTGCAAATCCCCCGCACCGGACTAATTTTTATCCCCGGATTTAAACAATGTCTATACCCGGTCATTAAGCATGTGCAGGCAGGGGCAAACACCTCCATCACCCCAACAGTGCCGAGCTTTGACAAACACCCAAAGGCTCCTGGCCGAGAAAAAGGGTCCAGAGTTTGGACAGGATTGGTCTCTCTCCCACAAACAGCAGCGCTCGGCATCCTCGCTTGTGGCTTACGCGGGACCGAGTGCTTGCTGGTAACGAGTAAAAATATAGTTGGCTACAAGATCAGTGATCAACGCAGAGAACCAGGAAGAACCCCATTCCAGGTTGCCTCCGTGAAGAGTGGCATCTCTATGGACCTGCAGGCACGCCTTGGTGACCTGGATATCAATATGGCGCAGGCCTATGGCAGGTGCCGATACCCGTGGGGACAGGTCGTGTACTTTTGTGTTTCTGCTGGGTGGTCACACTGCTCAGCCAAGTTCACCCCTAAGATTGACGTGTGAGATCAGGACAGTTTCCTTCGTTCAGGACCATTGGCATACGCCTTTTTCCTCTATCCCAACTGTCCAGTGAAGTAATGGTTGCCTCCCGGAGAGGTCATTGATTTACTCACTTCTCATCCACACTCAACTTCAAGACACTCTTTTCACTATACCTCTGAGATGCCTCTGGCATCGGATAACCTCTACGGAGACCGGGCGGTTCCCTCCGCTTCCCGCCCTTCGCTCGTTAGGACCCTCCTTCCAACGCCTACCGTCGGCCCCGTACACCAATTACAACCTCGAACCACCCCCTCTCCTACCTGTTGTTCTCCCAATCAAGTCATCATCGAACTCTCCACAACAGCGATTATCAAGGATTACCAACGCTTCTACTCTACCGACATAAACTCTTTTAGGCCCACTTACTTTGCAACTGATGATGGTTCGCTCATAACACCCGCGTTAACAGACGACCTCTGGAATGCCAATCTCAGTCTTATGCTCACAGCAGCCCTAGCAATGCTTTTCTTCAGAAACATCGCTGTTGCTATTGACTACCTGCGCCGAGGGAAAATGAAGAACAAAACTCTGTTTTATCTTTTGTTCGCTAGCCAAGCTCTTGCACCAGTCAATATGGTACCTTCATTGCTCTCCTTCTTCAACCAGTACCTCAGCTGTACTCTGTATGTTTCACCTCTCTTACCACCACCGGACATTGGGTCGATTGACTTACACCCACAGAGTCGTTACCCTATCCTCAACGGTGGGATCAATCGCACTGGCAATACTGGTAAGATATTCCACAAATGTTGATTTTTCGGACGCACAACGAAACACTCGCTAGTTAACCGGGATCATTGGTATTAAAACTTATAAGTGTATGAACGACTCGATAATCGTTGCGGGGGTTATTATTGTTCTCGAAGCCGGACACATGGCTTTCGTCATTTTGGATGCCGTGGAGATGCGAGGCGCACGTCGAGTTGCCGGTAAAGTTCATCTTCTAGTCTTCTGGTAATTGTTACTGATAGGATCTCCTAGGCAGTTGCTTCCGTACGAATGATCTGCGTTACACCCAAATATCTGTCGCCCTTCAGATGGCGGAATGTTGTTTCATGATGCTTTGCTGTGCGTTCCACAAACCCGGTTCCCTGACAATGACGCTGACACGTCCGAAACCCAGTTGTGTATACATGTGTCAAATATCGGAAAACGCCCGGTGCTCGGGGCCGGATATCCCTACGGATGTCCATGGAAGACCCACCACTCGATCTTCCGGATGACACCGATACAGGGGATGCACTGTCCAAGGGTGGGTATCTTCTTATCAGGCCCATTTTTACCGGCTGAAAGTTGGTATAGGTGGAGCCCCTGGTGGCGTTCATGAACACGTTACAACCGAGAACGCGGACTTGCCGATGAAGGAGACTAAGTGTGCTCCTCCACGTTCTTCGGCTATTCTGATATCATCGGACCTGGCTGCAAATCGTCCCGATGGGGGTCGAAGTCATGCTCGGAAATCGATGACTTCTTCTTTTAGTCGACTCAGCAGACTACTGTCCAATATGGTCAACCTTAGAAAGGTGATGCGAGACGAGGTGAGCGACATACCGAGTCCAATGTTCATACCATGCTCAATCTCGGGAGTAGTTGTTATATACCTGCGTCATCACGGTGATCATCACTTTTGCCCTCGTCTTCACTTTCACGGGAGTAAACATCAAGAACGGGCTAAGTGTCACGGGATGGATAACTGTCACTTGTAAGTTGTTTGCTCCGGGGCAACAACTTAGGTCGGTACTGAATCCATACCAGGGGGACTTGTATCTATCTTCATTATCCACAGTTCTGGACGCGTGGTTCGGCGCCATGAACGGGAGTCACTTATGCGATATGCAACCTCGAGAACCGTTTCACGTGCTTTCCTGTCCACGCCAAAGTTCAGTAGAGCAAACGATTTCTGGATATCTCGAGACTCTCCCAATTTGCGGAACCGACGTGACTCGCGTGTTTCCCAAAATACCGAATACAGTAATCCCTTCTCGGAGACCCGACAACTACGCCAAGGCCGGCGGCCATCTTACCAGTCTGGTGTTATTTCCTCCACTACATCAAATTTGTCCTCCCCACTAGAGCCAGTAATGGGGATCACAACCCCCAGCGGCCCGGTAGCGTTCCCCTCGCCAGCCCGCGAGTCCAACTTTCCAACGTCAGGCCAGACAACACCTATTGTAGCCCATGAAAGCGCAGAAGGGAATTTGCAAAGTTTCTCGCAGAGCTGGCTCCTACCACGCGACACAGAATCGCAATTTTCGAAGGGTAGCGTGGACAGGGATTATCAAAAGCCTTTTAATATGTAAAGACAACTCGGGATGGATAATTATTGTGGACCTGTTATGTACTTATCTACTCTCTATACCCAAGTTCCCACGGCCATTAGAGTTTGACTTTATACACGACACTAGCAACCACTACGTATGGAGCTCGACCAGGGAACTGACGAGCTGGTGGCCGTCCTACCCATCCATTTCACCAATACCCTTGTGCCTAATGTTCACCTACATCAGTTCCCTTTGCTCAACCGTCCCCTGCAGGTTCCTCCTTCCGCTCAGTTGAGTGGAAAAAGGATATCTGCCCGAATCAAACCAGAGGTCCGGCGTATGGAACTCCACGTTCCTGCGGATACACGACCCGAAGTATGGAATCACGACAGAGCTCGGGATCTGGGGGCAGCACAGATCGACGACGACATAGAAAAGAAACAGGAGAAGAAAAAACTCAAAGAAGGAGAGGAACCTCGTTTGGGCGAAGTCCGCCTTCAAAGTGAGCAAATTCCCCAGCGGGGGGCTCAAATGCTCGGCATCATACGCGGTGGTACGGTGCTTCGTTTTGATTCGATTTTGTTGCCCTGGAGCTCAACTGCGAGTTTTCTAGGCAAACTCAACCTCCACCCTATTAACGAAACACACCAGTTCCGACCGACCCTCACATACCTGGATATTCTGTCGCGTCGTAACAGACGTAGTCGCCAGGGTGGATCGGATTCCGAATCTGACGATGGTCCTCCACCAGATCCAGATGAGCCGGCACCGGTAGAAGCACCAAAGAAGGAGAAGAAGACCTCAGGACCTGGAAAAGAAGTTCAGGTGTCCGCTCGCAAAGTCGATGATAAGGATGGCGCTTCTGCACTGGGTGGACTCTCGGCTGTCCGTCGGGACATCTTGCGTGCTATCCGGGTAGAAGAGGAGGAGGAATGGACTGATCTGCAGCTTTTCGACGTTACGGTTCGGTTATTTCTTGTTCAGCTCTTGTTTTCTTGCTCAGTTTCTATCAGACAGATCAGTCTGCAGAGGCTTTCGAAACAATATTTTCCCAGAATACAGATGTCCTCTCAACTAAGGATGATGTTACTCTGTTCCTTAAAGAGGTTAAAGGACTATAGTTTGCATCCTTTAGAATCTCCTAAAAGATCAACAATTTTGCAGATCTGATCTTCATGCGAGAACCTCGTCATCAGTGACACCAAACAGGGCGACGGCTCACATAACCAGCTGTACTCCTACCACCATGAGCGACACTGAGTCTGACCACGATTATGATACCGGGGACGATGTCCCCTCAGAAGGCGACAAAATTATCGAATCCTGCGATCACACGACTTCACTTGACGATATACTTCGGCTACTAGAGGTCAACGACGACGCATTTGGCCGCATTTCTGAATGTATGCGCGCCTACCTGCTGTCACCGCGGTGGTCGCTGAATCTGTGTAGTGTCAATCGCTGTTGCCGGTTATCTGGACCTCATTCTCAAGAGCCGCGATCCTGGGTCGAGACAACAGGCTGTAGAAGTATTTCAACGCCTAGGTGTGCCATGATTCATGATCCAATGCTAGGTAACTACTACATACTTCCAGTGACTGTGGGTGCCTTGGACCGACTCCTCCGATTACGTTCGAAGTTACGTGCAGGCGAGCCTGCTTCAAAAAGATCTCCGCCCACACGTATTGACTATATTCTTGCTAAACTCGGAATCTTGGTATTGCTCGTTGTTGGGGACATATATCAGCAGGACTACACAGTGCAAGGAGGGACGCTCGAGAGCCAGATGGAGCGCGACGCCGTCCTGGCAGCGAGCCAACTGCCAGGGGAGTGCATGACCCTTTCTCGCCCGTTTCCCGTCTTGCTGATACTACGCTGTAGACTGCTGGGATATGTTCTCTTCCGCTCTTCGATCGCCCTATCTTTCCCCGGCTGCAAAGAGGCTCATTCTCAGTCTTCTCTTCGGGGTTTTAGTTGTGCAACCTGACCTCGGCGGACAAGGAGCAGACAAGTACCTAGAATTTGTTCTACCCAACTTAATACTCATTGTTTTCAGTCCCTACGAAACCCAGGTTATCATAGACGCCCTCGAAACCAGCGTACGAGAATGCGTTCAGTTCGACTCCTTGACTGGTTCTCCCACTGCACTAAGGAACATAGTGGATTGTGCATTAACCCTCAACTTGTTTGCGGTGAAAAATTTCACCTTGCTGAGGTTTGCAGTCCTGACTTTGTGCGGGCAGACAATGAATGCAGCTCAGGGTCAGGTTTCCACTTCCTCCAGCAATCGCGAAGTCAATAAGCCGTACATGGGAACGCATTTGCTGGCATTAATTGACTTGGTCTTGTGCTCCACGAATGATTCTTGTGGAAATGCCATGGAACGTGTTGCACGTGCCGTTTGCTTCCACTGGGGGAAATTAGTACCCTGGAGTTGGACAACTTGGGCTGACTACCGCCTGGCTAATGCTGAGGTTGTCACAATCATGGTGAGTGAATTGAGCAGGCCCGAGCCGTTTTTGTTACTAATCCGCAAGGTCCAGACTATACAATGGCTGCAAACTATTAAGTGCCGTGAGATTTGCTTGTCTCACAGGGAATGCACGCTCGTTGCAGCTCACCTGTCTGAAAATGTACCTGCAAGCCTCATCGCCCTTTCTGTAAGTCGTGTAGTCGCAACCGACAACCTTCCCCGTCTCATGCTTTTCATCGAGAACGCATTGTTTTATGTTGTGACCCAACTGGTGCATCACGATGGTAACCAGTATCTGTTCTCACAATTGCTGGACAAGGCGTGCTTCTTCTTGTCGATGATATTCTACGAAATTACTCACAACGGCAAACCCGATCTGCATGACGGATTGCGAGCTTACATTTCAAGAATAAGCTGGAGTGTTCTGCATCTTTGCGTTATCCCGCCAAGGCTATCGGAGCTGGAATCCCGCGGTGCAGATATTCCCAGTAGGTACCGTCCGCATGCATTTGTCATCGCCTGGACCTCTTCATTTCGCAGCGCAAGATTGTTACTTGGAACTTCTGTTTGCTATGGATAAGATAGTTGTCCAACAATGCCTGATGGAACTGCAGGCAGAACGTCATTTTCAGTTTTCTAGCAAGGCTGACTGCGGTGAGGGGATGAATTCACCGCTATCAGTGTCCCACTGATCCCTTATTTCCCCCCAGTCTTTTCCGAAGCCAAAGCGTAAGGAGAAATAGTATAAGCTCTCTTCCCATCTACTAACTATTTTTAGTGTTTTAAATGAGGATCTGATCCTGACACCACATATATCAACGATCCGTTTTGCTCTCGGATTCCTGACATTCCTCTGTCATACTGGCACACGGGGAATAATTCTTCGGGAGAACATTTCATCACTCTTCACGAGACTTTACGATCGTCTAATTGTCGGCTCCCAGAGCGATGAATATGGAGAAATGCTGCTGGGTCCTATGATAACTGCTGTAACCGCGGCTGAAAAGTACTTCAGCCCTTCCAAACCCTTTCACTTCTTGATCAATGGCGAGACTTTTTGGAGATTATGTCTTAGGAGGCAGAATGAAAAGCTTTCTACTAGCTGTCAGCGGTCTCCTTCCTCCATCCCCTTATTAGCTGACACCTTCCGCTTTCAGTGGCACTGGCGCAATACATAATACACGGGGATTATCCTCGAAAGTGGCTTCTACTATCGGAAACACTGGACCATTTTCGCGCAATAATCTTGGCCATTATAAGGCAACAGGTGCCACAAGATCTCGAGCAGATCTTCCAGCTTGCCTGCCCTACCTTTTGTCTGGCTATGGTCCAGCTTCTGGCCGAGACTGCAAATGCAGAGTCACAGGCAGCGAAGCGCTTCTTCATGAATTCACCATGGACGGTGGTGTTTTGTGCCGAACTGAGAGGGTTGTTGTACCCTAAATGGGCTCCCATTGAAAACAGTCTTTACCGTGACGTTACGCGACAAGTAATGGGGGATATTGGGATGCTTCTCCTGCAAGTGGTACGTCAATCATACCTGCCATCAGAGGGTTCCATACCATCCATTTCAGCTTTCAGACAAAAATGGACGGAGCAGTTCCAGGCTCGAAGTGAGTGGGATACTCTCGAGGTCACGAGAACATCAGCTCACGTCATCCGAGGTCGCCGACTTCAATACCAAGCTCTTCCTCTATGAATCACAGGTGATGATGATTACGATGAGCAAGCGAATTAGTTAGCATATATACGGTGGCATGGTCGGTTATGCCACCGGCAGATGATCCTACAGTAGCCACCAGCGGAATAATCGGTACTTGTCGCAACAATGGGTTATGGTAATCAGAATCGCGGAGCCGCTAATCAGTTATTAGTTCTTTGGTTAGACCGAGTCAGGACTAGGCACTTTACAATCTCCGTGACACTGCTCGAGTCGGGCGGCGACGAATGGAGTTGCGAGTGCCCATGTCTTATGTCACAGGGTATAGAGTCTCTGGTCGCAGGATGTGCTACTTTGTTCTCATCCTGAACCAGCTGATCAAAGTCGTGGTTTCCGAAGCATTCTTGTATGTGATGGACAATCGCGGACTGGCTAGCCGTCCATCCCAAGTAGGATCTACGTCAGTAATGACGGAGCGGGCGTGTTCTGGGAGGAGGGGGTGGAAGGTTGTAATGATGGTTCGTGATGTCCGTCAACGTAAGCCAACCCTCGTTTTGAAATAGTTGTTCCAAGGAGTTGCATAAGAGCATGGGTTCTTTTTGTTTCCGTGTCTGAAACATAAATGGGGGAGGCTGTTATTTCCGAATCTGAACCATAGTCCCGAAAACTTCGTGATAAGCCTTAGCTGTGTTCCTATAATTATATCAGGGGTTTATGAGAGTACTCGGCAGATGACTGGGTTAATTGTCGGGCCGAGAAGGGGCCAAGGAGTTGACAGTGAGGCGGACACTGGAGGTTTACAGGTGGAGGGATCTGGGGCGGCAGACTGCGATAGAGAGATGGATCTAATACAAGTGGCTAGAAGCGATCGGTGGATGTGGAGGTAAGGTGACCGATTCATGGAAGCAGCAGTCATGCAGTCATGAGTTGACCGCCACC
Organism: Podaxis sp. C-F-92630; assembly: GCA_018524945.1. Taxonomy (NCBI): domain Eukaryota; kingdom Fungi; phylum Basidiomycota; class Agaricomycetes; order Agaricales; family Agaricaceae; genus Podaxis; species Podaxis sp. C-F-92630. The sequence continues at coordinate 198,996 of JAEUWS010000980.1, forward strand.
GGCGCCACAGCATTGTCAATCTACGCTCAGTCACGTGGACTGGGTCGCCCCCTATATAAGCCATGACCGCCCATCTCTCTTCGTCCCTGTCCCTGGGGATCCTCTTTCGTTATCTGCTCCAGGCTCTGCCCTCTTGCAGCCCCCATGGCCTCCATTCGCTCCAACAACTACCGACGCAGGTCCCGCTCAGCCTCTCATACTTCTCCCATCGTCCGCCGCTCTCCCGACAACTCTTTCAGGATCGCCACTAAGCGTGCCTATCCCTCGCAGGCCTTCGGCTCCGTAAGTCAGGTCCCGACATCGCAGAAATGGGACGTGGATCCATGGGGTAGAGGGAAGAGAAGACGCCCAGACATCTCGGTGAGCCGACCCCGTTCGTGTTGCCACCACTACTGACCCCCATGTTTCAGTCCCCGGATGTCAGCATGGACTGTATCCAAGATCCGGGGCAACACGACATTCCCGATCTCGTTGCGCCCCCGAGATTTACATTCTCGACATCTCCTGCGGACTTCAACATGTTCTCAAAATCTGACCGTTCTTCACGACGTCGCGCTAGCTATTCGTCCCCTAGATCGGATGGCCGTCTTCCGAGTACGCTCAATCATACCGAGCTGACTCGCTTGCGGTCTAGCGCCTTCTGGGAACTTCACCGCAGCGTTGCAGAAAATGGCGAAGGTTTTGTTCAACGCATGCGCGACTATGAAAATGTTCGCTCTCTGCAGATATCCGACCCTGCACGTAGAGGTCGCAAGCGTGTGTTCGATTCACAAGGCACTCGAAATCCATCATACCTACTCGACTCCGACGTCTCGGATGATGATGACGACATTCAGATATTCGCCGGGGAGGTTTCTAGTGGCTCGGCTTCGCGGCATCTCCATCATAGTAAACGGACGTTCTCATTGGACGTTCCCGATCTGCGGGAGAGCGAGGGCGGTTACTCCGAGGGCTTCAGGCATACGCATCCAATAATGCCATCTCGTCCTCCCTCCCTCACATATAATTCAAGTAGCGGGGGTTTTTCCATACCGGGAACGTTCGATCCCTCCTCTTCCCCGTCGATGTTCTCTCTTTCATCATCCAACACTCCATCATCCCCATCATCTCCAGTTCAACCTCACCCCCTAGCCTCCTTCGACGAGCAGGCCCCCTCAATGCCCTCGGAGAAAGTTCTTTCGGACTTGAGTCTCGCTCTTGCGAACGGTGCAGGAAGCATCAACGACTACAGTTGCCTTGAAAATCCCACCAGTTTCCAACAAATAGATGCAGGCGAATCAGGTGACCTTTGGCACTGATCCTTATGTCGCCCAAAATACTTCGATCCAATATTCTCCACTTTTTTTAAGCCCACGGGAACCCGTTTCCCTCTTCATTCTTCAACGCGTTTAAGGGCCTTCGATCCTTTTATATATATCATTTACTTTCCGTCCATAGTCTCATCATACACATTCAACAATCATCCACCAGACCTTGTATACTTATCCAATAACTCATCACGTCCTCTTCAAGCTTTGTAATCTTTCATCATACCATGTGTATCCGAGTATGTGTCAGACCGTCCACAACCTTCTGAATGTATTGTTTCATGGGTGTACATTGGATAGTTTAAAACTTGTAAGTCTCCTGCTTTGTATGAGTAACCAACAACAGAACAGGAGATGCCTATTAATAGTATTGTAATCTAGAAGGAGCGTCGGTCGGTAACATTAGCGGATATCTAGAATAAGGCCATGCTTTGGTCTATCCGACAATAACGGTCAAGATTCGAGCTTGTTCGATGATGGAATTCACATATCATCCTCACCGGGGCACCGGGAGGGTGGAAGTAACAAATACCTTAGATGGAGCACATGGACTACTGGACAGTAGCAATGGAGAACTCGATGGGGGAGGCTGTTGGGCTAATGAAAGTTGTCTGGAGTATTCCTCTCGCTCGCGCTGGAGCTGGGTCACCAGTTCCTCCATTTCGATCCGGCGTTTCATCTCCTGTAGATGGCGATGCTCTGCCTGTTTTCGAGCGTGTACTTCCGCCGCTAGCGCATTTCGCAAACCTGGTCAGGTAAAGTGCCACGATGATCCATTAATAACACAATCAATTACGAGGTTTCAAGGTGATTACGATCAATACACCGGAGTGGAAAGAGGTTAGTTAGTAGGGCGATTGACAGGAACTAATAAACCAACTAACGCGTAACCAGAAAGTCCACGCTTTCCCGCCGAGATTCTAAGATAGAAACGGAGAGAAGGCTGCTTTCCAGAGGTAGGCTACCTTGTTGGGGTTGAGGCGAATCGTCGACTGTTGACCAAGAACGATCACCGAGGTTTGGGCTAGTGGTCTGCTCATAGGCGTCTTCTAGGCGAAGAGTCTGGAATTCGAGCTCAAGGTCCGTTTCTTGTGCCGAGGGCTTCCTCTCCACTGTGCTGTCAATAATGGCATTCTGCCCCAGGTTCCACTTTGAACAACCCGAATAGAGAGCACCACCACTGGTCGAATCAAAGACCGTGCATGGGGCACTAGAACTTGAATTCGGGTACATGCTCGTCAGCGGGAGACTAGAACGTGAGAACCGCCTTGCACGTTTCGATGATCGTTTCGGCGGAGAGGTCAGGTCCCTTCGGCTTATCAGTAGCCGTGCCTTCGTCGAGGATGAAGATGAAGGTTCCGCCACCATGCCATTGAAATAGCTACGATCTGTTTTTGCCACGCCGCGGACAATCAAGATTCGAATGAGACCGATATAGGGGTAAGCCATACCACTAAGCGTTCGTCGTAGTTTGTTATTCGGTGTTTTTGGAAGGGGTAAATTTTCATTGTTGTATGGCAAGACGCTTCTCTTCGGATACGGCGCGACTGTTTCAAAGGGTTTGCGAGATATGTCAAAGGGGAAGTTTGAATAGTCAACACTCATATTCAGCTACGCACAGGCATGGCTTGAGGATGTGCGTTGCGAGTACTGGCGTAATGAACGTGAGGGTGTCGAAGGTTTTGAACGGCTAACAGGAAAGCGATGGGCTGAACGGCCTATAGTTCTTTCAATACGTAGGCCCCGACATCGAAAAGGACGAGGGCGTACCGTGCTTCTTCATAGGAGTAACTAGCACACGATCTGTTCATGCAAACTGTGGGTTCACAACCCTACGGGCTACTACGAAATAACACACACCCATTAACGTTTTACGGGGCTGCTCCTTTTGGCTTCTTCCGCACGGTAAACCTTCCAAGGGTGCAGGAGGACGGCTCGTGCCAGCAGCGCTTGGCATTGAGAATGATTGTGATGCCATGGATTGTGCATTGCATCCGTTGACCGAAGGACCATGAACGACATCCATAGAGCAGGGATAAGAACACGTAGCAGACGTAGCAGTGAAGAAACCTGAGTTCAATTCACATAAAAGGCCAATTCAAACCACGGTGGAACTGCCGACATCAGGAGGGATGGGCGCCCCCTGGCCAGTCGCCTGATTTTACACAACACAAACTCAGACACTGTTTGGTCTTACATCCAGGCAACTTGCGGCAACCAATTAGCGACAACTACAGACATATAGTGTAGCACGAGAGTGTTCCTCCTAATAATACAAAGAATTCCGAAACGCAAATTCCTGGTATACGTGGGCTGAAGCACGATGCTTCCCGACCTCCAACTAGAACGCAGAACCCAGGACTTTCATAGCGAGAGCTCGAATGATCTGCAAAGTACGAAGTCAAATCTCGACCGCCATGTAGCTAGAATGAATTCGTTTACTTCTGCTTTCTGATTCGCATTCAGCTCAGTGAATACTGCGGCCACAGACTTGCCCTTTGCATCCCGGACTGCCCCTAAGCGATTTCCAGCAAAGGCACCAACCATTAATCCGGGGACATTGGCGACAATGAACCCTATCCCCCCACCACACGCCGTACCTAACCAACTCCAAATTGGGACCCGCCGTTCAACCTCTGGACGTAACAACTGCAAGAACAACAGTCAACTTTGAATAAGATGATGACTATGTTCCTACCTCCTCAAATGCGTCCGCAAATACCCCTTCAGCATCTGCATGTGCAGCGTTCCCTCCAGAGTCCTGGGATGTTCCTCCACCAAACATGTTCGCAAACTGAGAAAAGAAGTTATACGTCGAGCTTGGATTGTCCGTCCGATCAGATTGAGCGTTGTACAAAATGTCATATTCCTTGCGTCGCTGAGGATCAGACAAAACATAATAGGCGTCTGCTACAGCCTGCACGGGTCGGTGCCTCATTGTTTTAAAATAGGATCACAACAGGTACCTGGAAACGCTCTGTAGCAGCTTGCTTCTCGGCAAGGCTAACATTGGCAAGTCGATCGGGGTGGGTCCTGGCTAAGAGTTATAAATGTAAAAGACCTAGAACAAGTTGCAAGAGACCAACCTCAGCGACTCCTTTCTGTACGCCTGACGGACTTCTTCCTGAGTAGCAGTCTTTGAAATGTTGAGAAGCTTATAGTAATCGGGGAACTGGGACATAGTGGTTAAGGTCCGAGACGTGGTTGGATCCAATACTACACAGTAGGCATGTGACGTCACAGCACGGTTCAAATAGTAATACAACAACATGGCAACCAAGGGTGCATAAATAGATAAAATAGATAAACGAAATCAATCGCGTTGACCTTTTCTATGAGACTGTGAGCTGAATAGACTCAAACCTTTATGCTTTGGGCCTATCGGACTGTTCAATCAACGGCGGTGGTGGCCGTGGCCGCTCATATGCTTCGGGCGTTTCTTCACGCAAGATACCCGAAGCACTGGGCCGCGGCACGCTGATCTGAGACTTGTGGGCTGCAATGCGCGCCGCGCGACTGGCTCGACGTCCTAAGGGCACCATCGTGCTGCTAGGCAAAGAAACAGGGACGGAGGTTACTGATGTGCCAAGTAAGAATGGCTTCAGTGCAATACTCGAATCTCGGGGTCCAACGACGGGGGAAGATCGCGACGCGTCGCGAGCGGGAAGCATGTTAAGTGGCGGAATGGCTTTTCGCTCGCTAGCCACAGATGGAAGAAGCATGGGTTTGAGATTTAGGATTGAAGAATTAGTGTCCGTGGGATCGGTGAGACCTCGTTCATCACCCAGTGGAACATCCTTCGTATTCCCCCCATCGATCTCGTTATGCGAAACACTCTGCGCAAGTGTTCCCGCTGCTCCCATGTTCTGATCACCCGTCAGACCTGTACACCCTTTTCAGAAAAGAAAGAAAATCTATTATATACGATACCACTCACCGCCAATGAAGGATGTTACATCATACTGCGTCCCTGCTGAAGTCAACCGCACGGTTCCTTCGCTCTGAAGTGATGATTCCTGTACGGACGTCGTCGAAGGTACCAGGTTGAAGCTACCGACAGGAGGTTGTGGGAATTTCCGGAGAGCGGTTGGTTTTGGGAACCGCCTCTCCACCACTATGCTTTCTGGTCGGGACGGGGGAACCGGGAATACGCTCAGCGAGAACTCGCTATGTGGGGACAACGAATCGGTTCTGAGAGTGCTTTGTGGCCGACTCTTGACGCTCGTCGCAGTGTCTCCTGCCAATGACGAACCGTCGAGCACAAGCGTTGCCTCTGTCTGTGGTCGTATATTGGTGCTGTCCACCGAGAGCAACCTGAGATTGGCAATGCTCTTGTCAAGCTCGTTTTGTCGTCGCATGAGCTCGTCGAAGGAACTAGTGCTGACACTCGGAGAGACGGACGACCGGATTATAACGGACTCTTGGGAGGCATGGTTTGCGTTTCCCAGTCCATCCGACTGATGTATGGAAGGCTCTCTTGGATTGATTGATGGACCTTGATTAACAGAAACATCTGGTGCATCAGGGCCAACATTCATCGTGTAGTAGGAGAGTGAGATGCCTGTCATCAATGGCTCCCCTGGTGATTCGGGATTCCCAGTAGTAGAAGGTAACGCCGGTGTTATGATGTCAAAACGGAGGTCCGGTCTCTTCGGTCTTCCTGGTGCAGTTGTTGTGACTGGTGACTTTCGAGCCGATTTCGATATAGTCCGGGTAATTTCTGCTAGAGCTTCGTTTTTTTCCACACGATTGACCAGCGCAGAAAGCCTGGATGACGCAGAAACGCGCAGTGAGGACCGAGGGTTTTCCAGAGGCGTTGGCATAGAACGGTCAAGGGTTGAGATAGAGGGCCCTCGGCGTAAAGTTGACGTTGGCTTCGGGTCACCTGCCCTGATGATCGGTTCCTTTGATTTCTCAACTTCCGTAGGAGCTGGAGGAGCTTCTCGATCATCAACAGGCGTCCGGGCAACGGTGGGTCTTTGGAAAGTTTTGATGAGGTTGTAGAGGAGGAGGATGTACACGCTGATGGCGCGAAGGAAGCGACCCAGCACTGTTTCGGAGAAGGCAACTATATCAATACGAAGTGAGTTTCGAACTCGCTGGAAACAACTGATGAAATGCGCATACAGGTTACGAGGTTGCCAACACCCATGGCGGCCGTAATAATGAGGCCAAGGACCAATCCGAGGTAAGACTGGAAAGGAATCCACCACGATGTCGAAGGCGACACAAGAACATTGAGACAGATTTTCAGTATGAAGATTGTCGATGCTACGATTTCTAGTGTGGACTCAGCGATATAAATGTTCCCGTAGCGTCGCTGAGCAACAACGATGCGCCAAACAATTTGTAGGAGTGGTATCAGAACGACCAACGACAAGGTAAACCACTTCAGGACCGTCCCCACGAAACCCCATCTGGCCCAACTCGCACTATGGGGCTGAGACTGGCGACCCAACCGCCGCCGTTCTGAGTCCGGGCACTGTGCGACAGCCTTCCACACGAACAGATAAAGAAAGCCGTAAGACAGGCCCAATCCAACTTCTCGTGATACGATGAATCCTATCACGACGTTCAGATCAACGTTACTGGTGACCTGCGTAGGACCACGAATGAAAAGTCGCCCTAGATCAAGGATAGCAGCAATGAAGAGTAGGAGCGACGCAGTGCATAAATACAAGGCGGTCCTGGAAATAGTTATCGATGAGAATGGAATTTATAGGCATAATAGACTGTATGCGCACGAATTTACGCGCTTCATGGCGAAGATGAATGTGATGATTCCTATAGCCATCAATCCAACACAGAATAGAGGAATATCTGTCAAGACAGCTTCGAACTGTTCCTTGTTTAGTTAAGGAGTGTGCCTATACAACATAGGGGATTCACACCCACAGCTTGGTCCTCGTTGAGGGCAAACCTCAGCGGTAGGAACCCATCAGACATGTCCTCCAATTGCACCTTCCAGAGCCTTCGCACGAAAGGAACGCCAGAACAAAATGAAAGAATATCCTCGGAATAGTCCCGCAACCGAGGAGGAAAACAAGACGAGGAATCAATCCAAGTCTTCGAAGTCGACCACTTGCGACCCTCCCAAGGGAGACGTTTTGCCGCAGTGCCAGCTAGTGGTGAGGTAAGGAGAAAGAGGGAAGAAAACTGGTTGGATCACAGGAATGCTTGCATGTTACCAGATTCTGCGCATGAGAGAAAATGGAAATGAATCCTTGACAACCACTCAGTATAGGATTCGATCAGGTTTGATACAGTTGCTGTGAACCTTAGAAGACATACCCACGGAAAATCTTCAGTCGCTGATCCAACTTGCATGCCGTATACGCCGGTGACACACATTATGTGCGGGAGGGATATTGCTGGCCAACCTTAACTCAGGCTTGGCCAAAAACATGTCGAAGTTGATTTGCCATATTCCCGTGCCCTGTAGTTCCATGTTTTCAGTCCGTACGGCCAGTAGTAATGGGATAGCAGAGCAGTGCAAGCATTAAAGCTTCGAGTTCATACGAGTACAATATACAACGAAGCGAAACGATAACAAATTCAAAACATGGTGCAAAAGTCTGTGGAATCCAACCGATAGCATCATTCAGGCTTCACCTTCCCATTAGCTCGAGGAGCTTGCGCCAGTGAACTGTCTCACCAAAAACATCCCTCTACCTTCATCAACACTCTTCGAGCTCCGCATCCCGATTACGCTCTTAGGTCTTGGCCGGCTACTGCTTCCAATACCACCCAATTGTTTGGTTGGGCTAAGACTCCTGGTAGGACTGATTGATCCACCTGTGAGCTGTTTTAGCAATCCAGCATCGCCGCCTCCTAGGCCCGTAAACTGCCTTGCTATTGTGGTGGTTCCGGTCAATTGTGGCACGACTTTGTTGCCTGAGTCCCCGTGAGTCGGACCTGGAGGTGTCCGAGTGGGTGATGCTTGTGGTGAACCGCCAACGCCGAGCATCAGCTAAGAATATTAGATCACGACGAGGGAACGGGTTGTGTAGAGCTCACTAAACACTCTCTGCACCAAATACGACCCTCAGCATCGGTTTTCGCAGCACTATCGAGTTTCTTTCCGCATCCGGGCTCCTTTTTCTTCTCTTCGCCCCTTCCCAGCATCCACGACGTAGACTTTGACGGGGGTCGCTTTCCACCACAGACTAGACAATCCGCGTGCCATCTTGAGCCTTGAGGACCAGGTACAACACCCCTTTCCATAGGAGAGACAGTTTTATGGCAACCCGGGCATGTCGACCTGCTTCCGAAGCGGGGAAAAGAGGTTGTATTGGGGGGAGCGGTTGGAGGTGGCCGCTCGAAGCGACTAGAGCTATAGTTGGTGCTACTCCTCTGAGGTGAAGGCGAGGGGCTCTTGCTCGGGCTGTAGTTTTTGAGCGAAGTTTTCTCGTGCGAGAATCTTAGGGAGCTGGCGCTGGGTGACTTGCGAACCACGATCCTCTCCGGTGGTGCACACTTTGGTTTTCTCATGAGTTTTTGTACTGAATATTAAGGCTGCCAATCGACGTACCTCCACATGAGCAGGACCGGCATTCGACTTGACGAAAATGGCCTGGCCGTTGCTACTTTCGTTGAAAACACCGTTACAAAACGTGCATCGGAAACAGTCCTTGTGGAAAGTTTGAGGTGTGTCCTCAGCTTTGTCACTAGGTACTGTCACAAATTTCCCGCTTTCTTTCAGTGAGAAGAGTGGTCTGTTGCATTTCGCACATGTAGTGGTCGCGGACACGTTGTTGATGACTTTATCCGCCAGTGGAGAAGTGGCTTTGACTGGGACTTTCGTTGGCATATCCATAGTATTAGATCGGAGTTTGACAGTTGATTGGGGAGTTTGATTGGGTGTATTTAGCTGGCTTTTCGTTTCTTCGATAATAACGTCTTCTGGATTCGAAAGGTCCCTACGACCAAACCGTGATGACTGGCTAAAAAGAGGCTCGGTGGTCCTAGGAGGTGAATCGACACTGGAAAATGATGATTGAGTCAAAGTGTCTGATATGTCGGATAAGAGGTCGGGAGTCGAGGAAGAGGATGGAGACATTGGCTCAACTCGTGAGATTGGGATTGGTATCTTGGAGTTAAAACTACTTTTGAGGGACGTTGTGGAATGAGATATGCGGAGAGGCGACACGGACATCGCGGGGGAAGATTCCAGCAGTGTAACAGTTGAGGTGGCAGGAGATGCATTGGAGTGTTTCAAAAATCTCTTCTTCATTTCCTCGACGGCCTCTGCAGTAGGCGCAGGACTACCTGACGCTCGACGCGGGCTCCCAAACACCGAAGATGATCCAATATCGGACTGCTCGTCAAGATCTGGACTCTTGAAACGTTCCAAACGACGGACTGGGCTCGGACTACCGTCCAAGCGATTGCTACGTGGCTGTGCGGGACTCGATGAGGGACTGGCATATCGAAGCTGATAATCTTTTCCGATAGAACTCAAGCGTTGACCGAGCTCCTCGATTGCAGGACTTCCCTCGCGGCTCTTTGCAATGCCCAACCGCTGTTCCAATTCTTCAATAGCTGGACTGGATTCGCTAAATTTGTTGGCGTTGTTGGACGATATGTTGTACCCTCCTAGGTTCCGTCGCTCTGACGATGGGTGCTTTTCAACGACCCGTTTCGGCGTGCGGGGTTCACGCGAAAGGCAGGTGTCGAAACATTCGGCACATGAGGGACGTCCGAGCAAGTCGACCATCGGAGAATCGCCTATGTTCTTGGAGCACCCTTCGCAGTTGAAACATTTCTTATGCCAGTACTTGTCTGCAGCGTAAACGAACCCTCCCTCTGCCCTGAGGATTGTGACGGGTTTAGAGCAGTTTGGACACAATCCCTTTGAGCCTCCGCTGACAATAAAGCATTGTCGACATAAAAATCGTGGTTCATCCGAAGCAGATAACGAAGGATCAGGATATATGGTGGCATCAGGAGGGAAGGGAGCAGCACAAGCGGCGCAGGAATGTGTCGCGAGTGATTCTTTAGGCTGCAACACCGAGCCATAGACTTTGGAAAGAGTGGTATCGTTGGGAGTCAAAGATGGCAGAATCCCGGATTCAGGTTTAGGACCAGTTACTGTCGGTTTCAGTGGCGAAGCAGGCCGACCGGACTGGGAGGCAGCTGAAGCGATATGGTCAGTGATGCGGTTGTCCAACGAAGCGGATCCAGTTATTTGGGTGCCTATAGCCCGGGGGAGACGCTTCACGGGGGAAGGTATAGAACTAGTGGAGGGACCCGAAGCGCCTTCTGGTGGACCTCGGCTCTTTGGACGAACGGGTGATGTTGATCTTTCACGAGACACATAGGTTTTTGACCATTTATCTTGGTCCTCTTGAGAAGTAATTTGATTCCAGGAGACAGTTGGAGCTGGTCGTAGCGTAGGGGACGTGTTTAATTACGCAGGTTTACATATGCAATTGGGGTATGTGCTCACCAACGGCAGAACCACCACATTTATTGCAACGTTGACCGTTTACAATGTCACCGCACCTGCGACAGAAACCCATATCCTAGCTATCGGTTATGATGGGCTCAGAGCGGCGATGACAGGATAGTTATGGAGGAGAGTGTGTAGGTCGTACTTAGAGGGCCAAACAAGACGCATCGGACAGTTCAACCTCCTTTTTGCACGTGATCGTATTGTCCTTGGATCTCGATCGCCAATCGTTGGAATGAAAGACGGGCCGGAATTTTGATGTGCACTACGTCGCGGACCGTAAATACCCCCAATAACAACGCGGAATATAGTGCCTTGCTGCCTCATGCTCTCTCCGTATTTCTCTCCCGGACAGAGGAAGATATGCAGGCCATCCCTTAATCAAATATCAGTACACCATGAGCACGATGAAGCTCAAGTCACGAATACCGACCCTGTTGCAAGAACGAGAGATCAGCTCGACGAATCTCTGCTCAATGACCCGATGTTTCGTTTCTATTTTCGCAAGTTCCTCAACCTCTACCAACAGTTGTCAGTCCTTAAGCCAAACCTTATCCAAGGTATACAGCTCGCATGATTTCCCGGTGCAATCCACTCAACACGGCAACACACAGAATCTGTCGCGAGCGACCCCTGGAAACTGCTAGTTGCCGTGACGTTGCTAAATAAAACAACCGCTAAGGTTGCAATCCCAGTCTTTTGGGGGCTGCTGGAGAAATGGCCGACGCCATGGGCTATGTCACAAGGTTCGTCTGATCGTAGTGCGAGAGCTATCCAGGAATTCAACAAAGAGTACGCTTCCTAGCCAACCAACATGAGCTGGGGAACCATATTCATTGTCTTGGGACATACAATGTCCGCTCACGACGATTAATCGAAATATCATCAGCATATGTTCGTGATCCACCTCATGGACACGATTCTCGTCCTTCAAGGCCTGCTTCACCAACAAAACGCCAGTCAACCTACACCATGATTCGTCGTAATGAACGATATCCTCCAACCCCAATATCACATCTACCTGGAACAGGACCCTACGCATTAGATTCCTACCGCATCTTCTGTTCAAGTCACAACGACCCTTTATGTGAAGAGTGGAAAGCCGTTCTACCTACGGACAAGGAATTGATCCTTTACCTGGTGCGTTTGCTTCCGTGTTCATGCCACCCCTCATCGTTAAAATCATGAAGCGCTGGAAATGGGCATATGAGGAGCGGAAGGAATGGTCACCTCTCACAGGTCGTGTAACCCCTGCCGACATTCCATTTCTGGAATCGCTGGTTGAGCAGCTTACGGTGTATCATGTCCGCCAAAAACAAGGTAGGGAGGATATCATGAAGCATTGCAATCATCCACGTGAATGTTTCTAACCAAGGATTCTAGTTGCATAGGTATTCGACGTGCTTGCTCACAGTTTAGCCGGCAACCTCGGCTGCCAGTCGACACGTTCAACCTGTCCATGATGCGATCAATTCCCGACAATCATTGAAGATGGGATGTCATACCATCTCAGGACGTAAATCACCTATTGATGACGCGCCGAGGAGCCTCATTGCCGTCACAATCTCTCTTCGCAAGATCTGGACCAACTTCACGACACCTGCAACCCCGTATGCCTGTGTCAAGTGCGTCATTACCGTTCTCATCCTTGAAGGATCAGGCTTACACTTTGGGCATAAAGGAAGGATCGACCAAGTCCAACCGCTTTGGCTCCCAAACATAATGCTTTGACAACATCCGTCCCTCTTTGGACACCACCTTAGTCATATCCAATCTCAGCGTGAGTTTTAGGCCACAGTCGATACACATACCATCAATATACACTGAACAATGTGAGTTAGTATCGGGGTGCAATCCGAGATTGATCGAAAGTTGGATGCGAACCTTCAAGTTTGTTAAAAATATCAGGGTGCTTCTGACGGAGTTTGTATAAAACCTCCAATGGGGGCATAGAGCTGAAATGTCATACAGCGTCCGTCAGGTCTTGAAGCCATACCTGTCGCCTAATTACTCACTACTCCAGTTGCCGACCTACACCGAATGTTGAGTCGTGCTGTCTATTAATACCCGAGGAGAGGCTCACCGCCATGGTTTGAAAGAAGAATTCCATCAACTCCGGCCTCGGCTGCGAGAACCGCATCCTACATCATATCGAATTAACACCAAAGCGGCGCCCAAACACGATGAATCCCACCTCGACACATTGAATACCTGGTGGTTTCAGCACCGGTTTGATAAGGTGGACCATGAAATACTCACCTTTAATCACTATTGGGAGCTTTGTGATACCTCTCAACCAGGGAATAGTCTGCTACAAGCATCAGATTGTATTATGAAGGAGATCGCGTATAGGCCACAAACCTTCTCCCACGTCATGTCCCGGTCGTCGTTAGCTACGAGCGCGCCGGCTGTACCCATGCCGTTTACCTCTCCTAGGGCTTCCTCTTCGGACCAATATGTCGGGGTTCCTTTCTCCTCGTCTTCCAGTTCCCAGGGATTGCGGATATCACTCTCACGATTGCCAGCAACGATCGCATCAACAGTAAGGAAGATGGCCTTGTAGCCTAACCTGTCGACTTCTCTAACCCGTTGTTCCGCAATAGAGTCATTGGCATGTTTGTAGAGTTGGAAAAAGATGGTTTGCGCCGGAGCAGCGGCTTTCATAATGTCGCTGTACGATAAGGATGCATTCGAAGACACCATTTGGATGATCCCTGTTTGTGCGGCGCCCTTGGTGATATTAACTTCGCCTAAATGCATCGTCAGTCAGATGGCATGTGGTCTGAGTGCTTACTTGCCATCTAGGTGTCCTAGCTTTGCAAGTGCGGCACCAGAGACGAACACAGGTATCGAGGACTTGAATCCAAGGATATGGGTAGAAGGATCGCATCTTGCAACCGGACGCATTACTCGAGCATTGAAGAAAAATCGAGAAAATGCACGCGCATTTTCGTCATGGGCTATCCGAAGTACTCTGGGTCCACTCCGTTTTCTTGCGGTCAAGAGTCAATGTTGCTCACCTATCTCATCATCTGCAGCTGATGTATAATAAGCCCTGGCCTTGCTAGAAAGCGTCTGGCGTGCGACAGCCTGAGAGACGATGTGATGTTACAAAACGATTAGACGAGGGTGCACTGACGGACCTCTATATTCCTGAGGTTAAGTATTCTCTGGAGGGGAGGTTTCCTCTTCGCCGCCTCTTCGACTCGCTCTTCATCCTTCGTTTTCTTTCGGTTTTGCTGGGTCAAGGTCAAAGTCCGACCAGCTTGAGCGGTGAGTGGTCCCAGATGTTTTGAGGGGGGCAAATTCTTCTCCAGAGCATCTGTTGGATGAATGGGCTCATAGGCCGCCGTGGCATCCCGTCCTGCGTACTTAAGTATGATCTCTGCCCCTCCAGGATGATCCTATTAACGGGTTCAGAGCAATGGAGGGTGTAGAACATGTCGGTACGTACAGGTAGAAATTCTGTGACGTCGTAAACTTGGTTTCGGATGATAACCCAACACGACCTGGCAATGCGTCATAGATCAATACGACCCTTCCAGTGTACGTCTGCCTCGTAATAACTCACTTGGAAGTGTTGTGTTGGGCGACTTGCTCCAGTGTCCAAGCGGGCATGATGGTGCGAAAGAACGGATGTTAGGCCGAAGGGGCTTGTGGGACCAATTAATAGCTGCCATTCATCAATCACGCTTCGTGGACGTTGCAAGGACTACTGCCGGCCCGCGCTTGTGGACCTGACCGGACCTGTGTGGCGCAGTGCGGCATTCAACAGGGGGACTTGTGAAAACACCCTTTTCAAGCGAAGAACATCCGAATAACCCTCATGTATCAAGTGTAATGGCCGCATTCAAGGGTTCAGAAGCATTGCGGTGCTATACCTGCAAGGGCTGGGCCACATGAAGAAGGGCATACTAAATAGCCGGGGTCTCGTTGGAACCCGGTTATGAAGCCACCGGGAAGGGTCGTTGTTAATTCAAGCCTAGTGTTGATAACATGGAGAAACATTTCATAAGGGGTTGCGTATGTAAATATCTCCTTGCACATCAACCGCTCATGTTTTGTAGACAGTGGTGGAATGCCGACGCACGTGACTTCGCGTTGTTTGTCAGTGTTAGAAACGAACCGCGCAAAGACCGTGAGCCAATACTCTAACTGGTCCTCTCGTTATTGTCGTTGCCGTCCCCCGTCTTCCGCCATGCCGACACTACCGAGTAGAGAAGAACTCAAGTCAATGATGTACAGAGACTTACAGAAGATATGCAAGGTACTTTCTTCCTTCCTTCTCGATGAATCGTACTCATGTGTGTCTCAAGGATTGGGGTGTACGGGCAAACCTCAAATCGGACGAAATGATTGATTTGCTGCTGGAAGCGCAGTGCGTCATCTCAGCTTTTGGTGTATGGATGCAGCTCAACATCATAACAGATCAAGGAACACACCAGCATCGCCGCCGCAGCCACCAACTCAACAGAGATCTATGTCAACAAGGCGTCCAAGCAGAGCCGGACCCAGTCGAACTTCCTCGGTCATCATTCACGATATACCAGAGGAGATGCCCCAGCAACAAACCAGCGTGGCAGATCCCTCGAATACAAATGCCGATGCCCCGGTAATCCCACCAGTTGCACCCCCTACCCGGAAGAAAGCCAAAGAACTGCAGAGGAGATTAGGTGTAGGCCGGCCAGTAGCGGCTGGGGGTACCGGTCCAAGAACAGTTACCCGGTCATCTACCATTTCTCGCGAGAGGAGACCGAGAAGTAGTCGAAGCATAAAACCGATGGAAGCAACTATCCAAGAAGGTGTTTACTTTTTCATATCATTCCTCCCTCTCTCCAGAGTGACATAAGGTGTTTACAGAACCAGAGACACTTGAAGAGCCACAACAAACTAATTCATCACCACAGCCTCAACCTGTGACACCCATGCCTACTGAGAGTGCAGGCCAGCCGACAGAGAAGGAAAAACAAGTTGGGGTAATATCCACGATCCCTGATTACCAGAGACTTCTCTCGGATATTGTAGGTTCTATGTTATCCCGTCTTCATACTCACTCTGACTGCAAGGTCAGGTTAAGCCGCTTCAGGACCAAATAGAAACCCTCAGGGCCGAGGTCAAGCGATTGCAGCAGATGGAAATTGAGTTCTATCACGTCCGCAACATCGTAGATAAGATGAAGGCGCGACAGCTTAGTGTTCATCTTGACCAACTGCAAGAGACGGAATCACGGAGACAACCTCTATCTCTCCCACCCAATCCTTCCACTCCCCCAGCTATCGACAGCCTCCAGGTTCCTTCGGACCCTCGGACGTTGATGCCTTCGTCGCGCATGCCAGCGCATCCGGAAGCTTCGCCTATTCTGCTGGGAAAACGACGAAGAGAACCATCGACTAGCGAATCACCAGCTGTTGAATACGACAATGCCCAAGAAGCCCCTCAAGGTCCTTCAGGTCCCGTCAAGAAACGTCCTAAATTGTCGGAGGAAGCCTCAGACAATAAAGGCAAAGCCAGTGTCCGAGTTGAGTTGGTTAATTCCATGGAATCCTCCGCAGTTAGGGACCGAATCACTTCCATCACAATGCCTCGAGTCACAAGCTTTATCGTCTACAATGACCCTGATGAAGAAGATCAACACCCTGACTCTCCACCACCCAATAATCTACTCCCTGATTATTACACGTCACGATCGGGTGGCCCGACGAGTTCACCTAAGCAAGGACACCCGACGAGCTCAGCGAATGCCCCCGAAAATCAGAATCCTTTCGATTTCTCGTTTCTTCCCGCACCTTCAACACCAGGTCCATCGCCATTCATGCCGTCATTTCCATATCCAGAACCCCCACAATCCCCTACGCCTGCTGGCACAAGTCTAGCGGGATCCCTTGGAACTACCAATGAAAGGACAGATGTCTTCAAAACTTTCGGTCTACCTCCTCCAGACAGGGCAAGGCGACTACCGGGATCGTCTTCCGACAATACTATCAACCCTGCAGACCTATCCCAACGGAACCCTTCTGGAAAGCAGCGTCAGCCCTCCAGCAATGAAATCGGCGCAGGCCTAGGACTCATACGTTCGACGTCCGGTGAATCCAGCACGAACTCAGAAAGAGAGGCACCTGCGGTGAAAAAGACCATGTACGGAACTGAACTCGAAGCTGACACCCGATTCGGGGATTTTGGTGTGGAGGGAGTTGCCACCGGATTCTGGGCAGGGGGTCGTTTCTAATTAATTCATAGGGCTCTCTGGCTTGGATGACTTTGCTACTTTATATATACCTCACTTCTTTCTTCTTTGGTTTTGCATTGGCATTCTCTCATGGACATCTGATGTTGTACTTCAGCAGTATTTAATTCTCATTTCGCAATGATTTTGTTTTCACGATAAACACGGGTATAGAGAGTTCAATAAAGCATACGCAAAGAAATATGGCCATGACAGATGGCATAATTATTCAGTATGTACATGTTCAACAAGTTCTATCAGCACCATACAATGGTCTGAATCTACTCCTCAGTTAGTGAAAACATCTAATTATTCACAATGTTGTTCCCTGCCGGCGCGTTGATAGTGGGCACAAAGGCAAGAACTTCTTCATATAGGAGTTCTAAAAAGTAACTCGGATCAGTGACATGATCGTTGTCAAGCAAATGATTAAACCTCACCTTTAAGTTGATCTTTGCTCAACTTTTCCTTGTGTACTGTGATGAAACCATGAGTTACGGTATATGAAGGTTTGAAAGATGGACATACAATCAAACTCAAAGTATGTCGGACTGAGGGGGGTGACAACCGGTTCATCGTCAGGATCATGCTTGAAACACGTCAGACTTCGGCATGACCCGCACAATTCGTGATGTACTCACGTAGGCAGAGAGGTAAGGATGCTCTAACGCTTCATCTACGGTAAGACGTTTCTTGGGGTCGAAGGTCTAGAACATTTTTGATTAAGAACCGTGAAGCATCTGGTTGAATGAAGACATACCAGAGTCTTGGAAAGGAAATCAATGGCCTCTTTGGACGCATGGGGAAAGAGGGTAGCGAAGGGACGCCGTTTACGGATAGGAAGAGCCCTGATATAATCGCGAGAGCGACGGGAGGTAATCGCGTAAAACTCATCAAGAGTGGGTGTGCCTAATTATAGATTATTCTTTCCGTGGACAGGCATTGAATCAGTGGCCGGTTGATGCTCACCAATAATGTCAAGGATCAAGTCCAGCTGGTGACTGTAGTCTCGCCCGGGGAAGAGAGGCCTTCCGCTCAAAAGTTCAGCAAGGATACAGCCCACGGCCCATATATCAATTGCCTGGAGATGAAGAATGATTGAGTGACTCCCATCACTTGGATGTAGCGACGAAACAGCGATCTCACCTTGGTGTACATCTTGAACGAGAGCATGATTTCAGGGGCACGATACCACCGAGTTGCGACGTATTCTGTCATGATTCCGACTTCTTTCCCAGGAGGAACACTGGTTTTGACGCTCCTAGCCAAACCGAAGTCGCAAACCTTGAGGTCACAATTGGCATTCAGGAGAAGGTTGGCTGGTTTCAGGTCACGGTGCACAATGCCCGCGCTATGGATGGACTTGAGAGCGCGCAGTGTCTGATAGATGAAATACTGGAATGTGGTGAGACCGTCGTTCAGTGACGTGTAAACATTATTGTGTACCTGGCAATGGTCATCTGTCAAGTGCTGCGTTCTAATAACGCGATGCAGGTCTGTTTGCATCAATTCCTGAATGACTGTGAATAGTCAGCCTCTGGCGCGCTAGATGATCAGGTTGCCTTTCATACAGTAGATTTCCTTGAATGACTCCAACGAATCTGGCTTGATGATGTCCAGTACTGAGATGATCTGGGGGAAGGTTCTGAGTATTGGTGATAGTATAGCAGCGTCGTCAGGGACCTACGTTTTCATTTACACAGGTCTCCGAGAAGAATTTGAGTAGCTTCAATTCCCGTAAGGTTCGTATCGCAAAAAGCGTATGATCGAAAGGGAGAATCTTCTTAATTGCCACTTGACGACCGGTGGGCTTGTGCAAGGCAGCAGCCACGGTACCGTAAGCACCTTCACCAATGGCATGAAGGAGCTGGTAATCGTCACCTAAGAGCGACATGATATTAGCAATGATCTCGTTGGAGATATATGATAATTGTGCGTACCAATTTCGAACTTGGGAAGAGGCTTGGAAGATTTGCGGGAAGACATTATGAGCACCAGAAACCAGCCGGTGTTATGAGTTTGTGAGAGGGGCGATCAAGTCCACTCGAACGAGGAGGTGAATTCCGAACCTGAGCGGGATTGTAGTCTGCAAAACGAGAAAAATCAGCTTTATATACCTTTGGCCTCCAGAATCACGTTCAGGTGGAAACTGGGCGGTGCACATCCTCAAGCAACGCGACCATTCTCTTACATCAGAAACGAGAGTACGATCCTTGGACAACCGGAAAAGCTATAGACAGAAATTCCATTCAGTAGGTTACCGACGCGCGTGTCCTCGTATGAAACAAGTTAGATCCATAGGATGTGATTATCCTGACCATTTTGATTGGAGCCCTTGGGTGTGCCTTCTAGGTTTATGGTGGGATTTGTCTGGGCGATTTGATATTGTCCAGTAGACTAAGGTGGCTTTCCGGAAAGGGCCCCGAATCTACTCAAGAGAGAGCAAGGAGGAAAGGGGATTTATCACCAATCTCAGTACATGTATCACCACGATGCGTGATGATGGCCGTATGTCCAGGTCTATATTGCAAATGTCTTGCTAATGACGAAGACCTTGGTATGTTCTAAACTTTCGTTGAGGAATGACGAGTTGAACCGTAATGCACGGTCTTGATGGCGACGTTCGCTAGCTTGAGGTGACCAGAATGGAGAAAATGGAGCGATATGAGACTCGTGCAAACCGTCATAGTGTAGCAAGCGAAGTCCAGGTTCGAATCCCCGACATAGGCCAACGTTTCAGCCCGATGCTTCAACTTTGCATATGTAAGAGAAGAAACGGTTGTTGCCAACCCAACGACCGGTACGGTACTTTCGTGGCTTCACATAGCACAACGCACGTTAAGAACATCCTTAGGCCTCTCACCACTTTAGCATAGTAGGTCCGCCGTCACGCATCAGTACTCGGGCCCATTGCGACTTGACCTGTCGACTCGCATTTGATCGAGCCAAGCTGCTGCGTCACTCAGCATCGGGCTGACCTAATAATTGTCAAGCGTCCGCGCTATCAGATGCTCCTGGAACCCCATTCGGATTCAATACCACAAATACTCCCTAACACTCCTGCGATCTCTAACGTATACTTACGACGTGATGGATGAGCGATCATGCATCAGAGGCTGATATACATATCACCGGCCGGCTTTCACCTTGTTGATATCCACGTTGGGAAGAATCTGCCTTAATATGGAACAACAATACGACACCCTTTTCAATGGTCTGGCACTTCACAACCGATCATGTTCTGCATTCTCGGAGGTAAACCAGGGGATGCAGTGCGCTTGCCGGTCTTGTATATAACCTCCGCTCAAAAAACCAGGACAATGGCCTTTACTGCGGTGCTGTGCAGAAGTCGAACAATGAACGCTCGAACAGTCACTTGGGGAAAGAAGCGGACGTGAGAAGAGGCCAATAGGATTGGTCGGCGATGGTATGACAGTTGTACCCAGAACAATGGGAAATGTTGGATGTGCTATTCAGCGCAACGGCGTTGCTAAGTGGGAGTACAAAAGCCTTTCCTCTTTCCTTTTCTCCTTTCTCTCATCTCTTCCTGTTCTTTTTCCTTCCAGGCTTCTCTGTTCTGCTCGCCTTCAGCGCGACCCTCATCACATTCTTTCTGTTCTTACATTCATAAACGTCGCTAGCGATGTTCGTCTCTTTCTCTCTGGGCCTGGCTCTTTTGCCCTTCGTTTCCGCTGCAATTCATGACATTCAAGTTGGTGCTAATGGAAAACTGGAGTTCTCCCCCGAGGCCATTGTGAGTCCTGGCTGATTTGCCTTGGTTTTATTTCCCTTCAACGTTTCTTAGGCTGCGCAACCCGGTGATCAAGTGGTGTTCCATTTCGTGTCTAAAAACCATACTGTGACCCAGTCGTCCTTCCCCAGCCCTTGTGGTCTCAAGGATGGTGGATTTGATTCTGGATTGTAGGTTCTGCATCCGTGGACTTGCTCTGTTACTGATATCCAACGTTTCAGTATGCCTGTCGCGGCCAACCAGACAGATAACTTCCCAACCTACACGATCACTGTCAACGATGTATGTAATATTTTATTCAAAAACCTTCTGCATCTCCTAATTGCACCATCCTACAGACACAACCAATTTGGGTTTACTGCAGACAGAAGACCCCCGTCAGCCACTGTGGAGCGGGAATGGTCTTTGCCGTCAATTGTGGCTTGGATGGTTCACCCAATTCCTTCACAAATTTTAAGCAGTCTGCTCTGGCCTTCGGCGCGGCCCAGGCTACCCCTAGTGCATCTGCTGATGCTGGTGCTTCCGTGTCCCCTTCTGCTCCTGCTGTCAACGGGGATGCCACTGGATGGACCACAGCTGCATATGGCGGCTATACTATTCCCGTAGCTCCTCAGGCAACCCCCGTCACCCAGACCGTTACTTTCGACAATCAAGTGTGGACCACCACCTACGAGTCTGTCCCTGGTTCCCCAGACCCCACTCCCGCCGCTGCAGAGGCTGCCATCCATACCGTCATCGTCGGCGGACCTGGCCAGCTTGCTTTCAACCCTCCGAGCATTCAGGCCAAGCCTCGTGATGTTGTCGTCTTCGAATTGTAAGTCTGCTCAGTTCGGTTCAATCCATATAAAGAATGACATTGTTGGTGCTTTTCAGCCACCAAAAGAACCACTCCGTCACCCAATCTTCGTTTGCTGACCCCTGCCGTCGCCTTAACGCAAACGGCGTGCTTGGTTTTGATTCTGGCTTGTGAGTATAGACAACACCTCGGTGATGGATGGCTTTGACTGATTGTTTCGATAGCACACCTGTCGCTGACGATGTCACTACGGGTTTCCCCACCTGGAACTTGACCGTCAACGATACAGCCCCCATTTGGGCCTACGTATGTCGCTGTCCGACTTATCTTTTGTTTCAAGCTGATCAATCTATTCTTGTAGTGCCGTCAACCCAACCCCGTTA
This sequence comes from Podaxis sp. C-F-92630, assembly GCA_018524945.1. NCBI lineage: Eukaryota > Fungi > Basidiomycota > Agaricomycetes > Agaricales > Agaricaceae > Podaxis > Podaxis sp. C-F-92630. Next base: position 220,907 of record JAEUWS010000980.1, read on the forward strand.
GCCACTGTGGTTCTGGAATGGTCTTGTGAGCATTCCCATTGCCCACATGCGAGTAGTGTCTAATATTTCTATTACAGCGCCATCAACGCTGTTGAGACCAGCGAGAGGAACTTCACGGCTTTCCAAAATGTCGCCAAGGCCTTGAACGGGTCCGCTGTTGCTGCGAATACACCTGCGTCGTCAGGCTCTGCCAATACACCTGCACCGTCAGGCTCTGCCAATTCCGCCCCCTCCATTCGTCTTGGTGGCGCAACCTGTACGGTTGCTATCGCTGCTGCTCTTGCCTTGTTTCTTTGAGAACATCTCTTTGTGTTGGCATCTTATGATTTTTTTGGGACTATTGATCTAGATGACTTGATGTCATGACATGCAGCGCTTTTTTTTCTCTTCAACAAGATCGATGTCGATCTCATCAGTATACCTGATATATCAAATAATATACCTGTGATTCTCCGTGCATTTTCCCCCACGAAAGGGTGAGCTGAGACATGAAGATAATATTACGCGACAAAATTAGAAACAAAAGTACACCCGCGTCTCAGCAAAACAAGAGAGATGCAGAATGTGCATTACTCGCCGCCTAGCGACTGCCTTGCTTTTTTCTCCTTTTTCAGCCTCTTCCTTTCGCGGCGGGCTTCTTCTGACTCTGCCTCCGCAGCTTCACCCCCAGTCTCTTTCTCCTTTTTCTCCTTTTTGCGCTTCTTCTTTTCAGCTTTGTCCAAGTCACCAAGGGCTCCCGACGGCTCCGTTTCATTTGCCTCAGACTTTCTTTTCCTCTTCTTCTCCTTCTTTGTTTCAATTTCCTCTGCTGTAGTGGTGGTGACGACTGTAGAGGTAGTCTCCACAGCGGCGGCAACCGAAGGCACAGCCTGCACCACGGAGGCAGGTTGTGCTTGAGGCTGAGGCTGTTCGTCGCGGTTATAGTCGACATAATCCCGACTCCATTCTGCGGGTGTGACACCTTCGAGCTTCTCGCCGTGTTTGCCAAGCTTGCCCTCCTTGACCATCTTCTTTTTCTGCAATGCAACGGGACCAAGACCCCATCGTCTAGGGTAGGTATCACGCTCCATTATGCACCGTTTGACTTTTGCGACAACGCCGTGGTCGCATGTGGCGAGCTCAACCGTTGACATTTGGGCAATAGCAAGAGCAATGGCCTCGCCTACGGCGAGGTGTTAGTGTATGCATATAACTCGCTGGTGAACCTGCAAACCTTTTGTAGTCATCAAGACGACCTCTTCGTTCAAAGCGATGTCCGCCTCGTAGCGCAGCAAACCAGGAATCATGAGTTTAGCACCATAGCACACTGCGTTCACGGCACTGTCTTTGACAACAATACGTTTGTAGCCAACGAGGAGAGATTCCAAGGGGCGAATGACTCTGCGGAGGTAGGACTCTGCAGAAGATTAGTGACACCACAAGCGTTACTGAATGGGCATAGTAAGCTCACCATCTCGTGTGTTATCGTACAACCACTGAGCATCTAGGACATCATGCATAGTGACAATATCATCATTTTCTGACATGGCACCACTTCTCACCCGGCGGAGCTCTTGCATGTGGCCGCCCACTCCTAGCAAGAGACCCAGATGCACACAGAGCGTTCGAATGTAAGTTCCAGCCTCGCATGAGACCCAAAACACTGCGAGGTTTCGTTTTTCATCATATTCGAAGAGTTTGGACTCGTAGATTGTTCGTATGCGGAGTTGACGTTTGACTGCGGAAATCAGGGGTGGTCGTTGGAAGAGTGCACCGGTAAGAGTTTGAAGTGTGCGAGGGAGGGCGGCAGGATTCGGGAGGGGTGCATGGAGGCGCAATACGCAGACGTACTCCTTGCCTGGTTGGAGGTCTTAGTCTGGAGAAGTATCACTCACGCGAGAATATCGTACCTGCGCCTTGTTGGGATTTTACCAGTCGTGTCGCACGGTCAATGCAAACAATCAAGCAACCAGTGACCTTGGGGTCGAGTGTTCCGCTATGGCCGGTCTTTTCGACACGCAAAATCCGTCTCAGCCAAGCGACAACTTCGTGGGAAGAGGGATTGGATGGTTTGTCAAGGTTGATAACGCCTGCTCTGATAATGAATGCATGTTAGGGACGTTCATAAGATGGCCCAGATATTGCTCACTTGATGTAGTTGGTTATATCTCGTTTCAGAGGACTACAACCGGAAGGTATCGGCGTGAAATGAGACGATCGGACAAGCAGTTTATCATAATTTTTCAGCAGCAGAGGCCATTGCGAGGTATCTAGTTTCGGGGTTGTGTTTTCGGACTTGATAGCATAGTCGCCTTCGAGTTGCGCAGAGGCGACCTGCTCGCGGGACAGAGCTGGGGCCATGGAAGACAGAAGTTGGTCGTGGACGCCGCGGGCGTTGAGCTCTGATTTTTTTGCCGATTCCCATTCCCTAATTCCGCATCAGATTCCCAGGCGCTGACTTATCCAAGGATGGAACACCTTGGCGGATCTGGGAATATGGCATCTCCCGTGATTGAACCTTATCTGCACCTGTACAGTCAACAAAACTTGGTGTCGCAGGCCTCATCGTCAACGTCCATTCTCAAGACCGCCATCTACCCCCCTCAAGACTTCCACGATGGTTAGTCGTCCCCGGTATCGCTTTGCTGAGTTCCCTTCTCAGTAGGCTCACACTGGGTCGTTTGTGTTTCCAGCCCAAGGCCGCCGCTTCCAAAGCCCCTGCTGCTAAGCACAAGTTTGTTATCGATTACTCCAAGCCAGCTGCCGATGGTGTCTTTGACGGTGCGGACTTCGAGAAGTTCCTTCATGACCGCATCAAGGTTGAGGGAAAGGCTGGGCAGCTTGGAGACAACGTCAAGATCACCCGTGATGGTTCGTTGTATCCGTACTTCCATTTAATCCGCGTTATTCACTGCATTCAGGCAACAACAAAATCACTGTGACATCGAACATTGCCTTCTCAAAACGCTACCTCAAGTACCTCACCAAGAAGTTCTTGAAGAAGAATAGCCTCCGTGACTGGATCCGGTGAGTTAACCTCCCTCTCTAATACTTATTGGTTCTAATATAGCTTTAGCGTTGTTGCCTCGTCCAAGGAAAACTACCAACTCCGCTTCTATAACATTGCGTAAGCTTTTTGGAACCATCCTAGAATACTCACTGACTCGGTCCCGTGCAGCGGTGCTGGTGATGAAGAGGACGAGGAGTAAAAGCCTACAACATTTGGGCGCTTGTGTATTCTATATCCTGCTTCATGAATACAGTGATATATTGATATGGGTCCGTTCTATGACTGTTGCTGATGCATGATGCTGGATGGCGTGTTGTCAGGTACTATGTTCTATATGTCAACTAATCATGATACCCGCAAGTCAATTAACGCCGCGTCGTCTTCCTTAGGCTTGAGTCTCCCTAATACCGCCATCCCAGCGTCTTTCCACTGGGTTTGAGCTTCGTCGAGGGGCCTGCCCCGGAACTGTTGTGCCAAGGTGTTGTTCATGTGCGTTCGGAGGTACTTGAGAGCAATATTAGACTTGGGCGAGACATTGAATCTGACCTTGTTACGGTCAATCGCGGCGATATCGCAAGCCAACTATCAAAGACATGATGAGATGATTCTCTCGCAGATGCAAGGAACTAGACCTGCCTTGAACTCGCTGTCACCACATAGTAGGAGCATAGCAAGATCGTCCACAGGGCCCGTTTCCCATGCATAAAGCTTCTTGGAGTGCCTGTTTCAGGTACGGTCAGAGACCGAAGTCTGATTTTATGGACTAGCGACATACATCAGTGTGAAATAAGCCATATGGTTGCAACCGAAGTCTGAAAGTTTCCGGTTGCAATTAACGGACGAGGGGTGGATCCAGACCGTTTGATTGTTAGTAATAGTTTTCAGCTCGAACTTAGAAGAGTCCAAGGCGAGAACTTTGGGATACAATCCAGCCACAAGAGCAGCATTAACAATTGCAGGGTTTGGAGAATTGACATCGAGCTCCGCCGGGACAGTGACAAGTCTGGACCTACCACGGCCCCATCGGGCTCTGAGGATTCATTTAATATGAGGTCAGAAGTACGATATACGCTCAGGCATACCTGTTCAACTCCCGCACCACAGATTTGTCAACGTGAATGAAAGCGGAGTCAATCAGATACCCAAGGAACTGTTGACGGAGTTCTTCGATTTGTTGCATATTCTAGACACGCCTTATCAGCCTTATTTAACTCTACGCTGCCTGCCTCCTTACCTGATGACTGATATAATTTGTCCGACAGAATTTGTAAACAAACCCGCCATTAGCGGAAGCTTTTCGCCAGCTGTTGAAGGCGTTGTGAATGGTCAAGAAGTCAGAGTCGCCTAGTTAACTGATGAGGACATGAATGTGTTCAAGAAGGCGGGACAGACCTGTTCTGAAGGATGCTTTGGCACGCTCGGCCTCAGTTTCCAACCCAAGAGGAGTTAAAAATGGCGATTTAGAATTGAGAGCAGCAGCAATCGTCAGAGCAGGGTCAAGGCAGCGGAAAAGCGTTGCGATCAAGAGGAACTTTCCAAGGTGAACATCAGTAGGAAGTTTACTGAGCAGTCTTCCCATTGGTGTGATGTCTTCTGTTGCTGTGAGGGCACGGACCTGCAATGGGGACTTAGTCTCCATGCCAATAAAGTCTCGTTATACACACCTCAACAAGCATCGCGATCGCGCGCTGTACGTTGATTGCTACAGGTGGATCCAAAGCTCGAGATAACACGTCTTCGATAGAGGAACCCAAATTGACGCGCATGATCTTGATCCTCAAGGCTAGGTCGGAGAGGCTTAAACGCATCATTTCCGGCAGAGGGTTGTCGGCCATCTGTTTCTTTGTCAGTGATCGCCTTGGCAATTACACCACTGAAGTCTCACCTGGTTGTCGTGCCTGATTTTGGTGAAGAGGTGGAAACACAGGCCTCGTTGTACACGACCGGCACGACCTCTCCGTTGCGCAGCATTGCTCTTCGCAATAAATGTTTCAACTAAACGACTGATCTGCCTCTTCTCATCGAACCTGGAGATAGGGTGAGTACGTAGTCACAGCCGAAAGACCGTCTCTGCCAACCTCATTTCTCGATGCTTCCCAGTGTCAATAACGCATGTGATGTCTGGAATCGTTATACCAGTTTCAGCAATATTGGTCGCTGCGTAGAGGGTCAGCGTATGGTGTATTCTTAACGGGAGGGCTTACCTATCACAATCTTCCTCACTCCTTGTGGTGGAATCTCAAACACCGAGCTCTGGTTTTCGCTAGATAAAGTAGAATGCAGGGGATATATTCTGAATAGCTCCTCGGAACCGAAATGTGGATGCTCGCTCAGCATATCATTGATACGGCGTATCTCTCCGATACCTGGAACGAAAATCAGGACGGCTGCGGAGTAACACTGGTACTTCGGGTCCTCGAAGCATAATTTTTCCAATAAGCGGATGATGAGGTCGAAGGGGATGAATCTCTCGTCGAGAAGACTGAGCGTGGCAACGGTCTCCTGAGAGTATCGTTTCTCTAGCTTGATATCCTTCACATTCTCCTCCTCATCGTCGTCATCATCTGCCGCCGCAGTTTCTTCAGTCCAGTCGTATTGTTTTTTCCCGCGGTAGAATTTATCATGCACTAGGATATCTGTGAATGAGTTGACGTTATCATGATCTTCTAGGACTCACAGCGTCGAGCATAAGGCGAGTTTTCTGTGATAGACCACTTTGTGTACTCCACCGCGTCTTCTAGATAGCATACATCCACGGGGAAAGTGCGACCAGGGACGTGCAGTGTGGGACAACCACCGAAATATGCAGAGATCTTCTCTGCATCTACGGTGGCAGACATTAGAATTACCCTGATGACTTTTTTAAGTAGACGAAGGAAAGGTGTTATCACGGCCAACTGACTTGAGATCAGAACGTTGCTCGAGGAGGCTCTTTAGTACAATGAGAAGGAAGTCAGACTCTATTGTGCGCTCGTGGACCTGGCGATATGAAATACGCGTTTAATATGAATTCGTCTGGATGGCATGGTTTGTTACCTCGTCAATGATTATATGCTATAAAGACGTTGGTCACCAGACAAAGGGTTAGTGGGAAGCCGATCACGCACAGTAAGTTCATCGAAAGCCGTTCCACTTCCTTGTCCGGTTCCACCTTCCAACATGCGAAGGGCAATACCGTTAGTCACGTATGCCAGTCGGGTGTTGCGGGTGATATTACTCTCCAATCTGATAGCATAGCCGACTAATGAGCTGAGCGTTCCGACAGCGTTTGGAGGTTCGCCAAGCTCGCGAGACACGCCTGTCGTCAATTTAGCGGAGAGTTGAAGAGATCCTTCACGAGACTCACGCTGCGCAAGAGATATAGCTGAGATTCGGCGCGGTTCGGTGCAATATATCTTGCATGGTTTGCCCTTTGATAACTGATCTTCAAGAATGAAGCTCGGCACTTGGGTTGACTTTCCGCTGTGAAGGGAGTTGGAACCGATATCAACGAGGATACAATCGCGCTCACCACCCGGTTTCACCACTAAGGACGAGAATCTGGTTGTGTTCCAGCATCTCAATGATATGGTCTCGATGTTGAGCAATAGGGAGATTCCGTCGCTGAAGCTGAAATAAATGTGCATATTTGAGCGCTTAGTGGAAGAAGATCTGCTTGGTCACGAACGAGCATTTCTTGGTAGCTGGGGTTTGCTTGCAACGCCTGATACGCCGTCATAAGTTGCTGAGCAGTGGTGTCTGCGATCCTCAGTTGCGAGGTAGGTGTGCCAAGATCCCTCCTGTCACCAGCCGCTTTCACGGCCTTTCCAGTGACCTGAAGATTCTGTTGGTCAGTCTTCACCATCATTTCGCGGAATATCACGAACCTTTTTATTGAGGTCGATCTTGGGTTCAACAATTGAACGCAGTTTTGTCCAGACTTGGCGATTTGTGGAGTTCTCCCGCAGCTTTCTAGCTTCTTCCAGTTCGTCCCATAAGTCACGGAACGTTGGTGGAAGGAGTCTGAAGAATGTGGGAATACTCGTGCCACTAGAGCTCGCGAAACCTTCTGAAGGGGGAAAAGTAAGGGCATGGAGTGCAATCAATGCAATGTAGTGTTCAGCCTGAGTTAGATCGACACAAGCTACATTGTCCATAGGCCAGGTATCCGACTTCGTCCCATTCCAACGAATGCTGAGGGAAACCCTTACGGCGCGACTGGGTCCGGAGATTGGGGTATAAGTGATCACAGCGTAGCGGTCCAATCTTGCAACAGCCTCTTGCAGAAGAACCTTCGGCATACGTCCAGCCGACTGTTTGGGCAGCGCCATATCCTTCAGGGTGATGATAGCTCCGTCAGGAGTTGTCTCCGTCGTAGGTACTTCAAGTAAGTCAAGCAGTCCCCCACCAACATCGCTATTAGTATCATCGAATACGTCCGAACTGGATGAGCTGGGAGGGTGTGATGCCGGAGGAACCTGAATTTTGGGAGGAACCTTCTTGGGCACCTTGGATTCGGGTAAGTCGGTGGGTGACGGGGATGGTGATCCAGAACCGCGCAACCTCTCGAGCAAGGCTTTATCACGTTCCTTCTGGTACAACGATGTAGCCTCGCGCTCGTCAAATAGAAGGTCTTTCTCGAGTTTGGCGAGCTGAGAGCGGATTGCTTCGAGTTGTGCCTTAGTGTATTTTGCCCGATGACGTAACATCTCGTCATGCCTGAGCTTCAGACGAACGTATCGAATGTTGGGATCGTCGTCGTCCGAGTCCTCAGAGCGCAAATATTCGTTACGGCTGGTACTAGGGTTAAGTGAATCCGAATCCGAGGGTGGTTGTTGACGGTGTGTGTTGGCGGGATGAGTTTGAGATGGGACGAAAGCAGGGGCCTTGGCATCAAGCTTGGAATTGGGCTTGGGGGGCAATTGAGCCTTTGGGGTTGGTGAATGAGTAGCAAGGAATTGGGCTGGTGTACGTGGCGTTTCCGGCAACTGTGATGATTTCTTGTGCGGGGTCTGTGGTGTCCTGGCTTCTCGCACATCGGGGGCACCTGCTATGCTGTGTTAGTGTTTTCAAGAGAAGGGTGAATTTTATCTTGCCGTAGTTCGGTATTTCACTTTCAGCACAGAACGTGTATAACTATGGACATCGGTCAAGATCCCATAATTCGGGAAAAAATGAACCGCGTACCCAATCATAAGCCTCTTCAAGTTCCACACCATTAATGGCACGTAGACATTCTTCTACCCGTTCTTCGGAGAATCCCAGTCTTCTGAGGACGCCATAGGTGACGCCAAGGCGTGCGATGGCCTTGTCTTCTGGTTCGTCCAAAGTCTTTCGTTCTAACAAATAAGAATAAGGATTAAGCGACTGGGCAAGAGAAAGCATACCTTCTTGGAACGACTCCTTCACTAAGGCAAGTATCTGATCCCTAAAATGTGCATCCAATTCTAGACGAGGCAGGGTCTTCGAGAAATTCCGATCCGTTTCTATGCTCTTTACAGACATTGAACCGATCTGTGCCTTTGATAATTTAGATGGTGCGTACTTTGATGGTCCTGGACCCAATATGAGTCATTGAACGCGTCCAGCCGTCCAGCCAAAAAATGAGATACGCACCTCGCGATCTCTTTCTCTGTCTTCTCTTGAAGCCGATCAACCAGGTTCTGTATTGACTGCTCCTCCACCTTTTCAGGGTCAAATTCGTCAACCAACGTCGGGTCTTGACCAACGCAACCATTCTCCTCCTTTTTCTCATTCACAACACCATCTTTCGATGAACCCGCCACGGTGCTTTCCTTCGTCCTGTCCTCAGCCTCGTCTGCCGGTGCGACTTTTTTGGGTACTGAAACGGTAGCAAACCCGCGAGCCACCGGTTTCATCTGTGTTTTCTTCTTCTTGGCCATTCTCGGGTGCGCTTGCAAGAACTAGGTGCAATCAATCTTGTCAAAGGCGCGATTCACGGGTTTACGTTTTTGTTGTGGTTCGTGGTTGGCAAGGTAGTCTTCAGTGTTTGGGACGGGGTTATCGGATCTTCAGAACTTTTGCTCGAATGATAGGGATACGGAGTAAAGGTAGTGAGAGTGATTAGCATGAGATCCACAAAACACGTACTGGCGCGACATGAAGATCTTCAAGTCCGCCGGATATCCACATCACTTTTCTAATCTTGGCGACCAGTGGCCGTTCGTTCCCACACACAAAAATCTACTTAATTGACTCAAGTTAATTGACTCAATTGCACATAGTCCAAGATGAACATCACATTATGCATTGTAAGAAAAAGACACATCTAGAAAACGATCCACATAAATATCCATAGAGAGAGAGAACGGGAAGGGCCTATTATACAAATTTACTATAAGACGATAGATCTACAAACCCACTAAGCAACATTGAGCCCATAAAATGTTCATGGATTAGAAGCTACCTCGTCGGTAGCCGTCAGGGCTGCATCCTTCTTTTTGGGTCCGGGCCTGCGGCCCCGACCAGTACCAGCACCCGCTCTCCGCTTCTTTCCCTTCGTAATCTGGGTAACCATAGTCCCAGAATCTTCGTCATTTGGCTCAACCAAGTTGGCAGGACCCGAATGGCCGAAGAAATCATCACCCTCCTCATTCCATAGGTCTCGAACAGTACCATCCGCGGCTTTGGCGTTCATTTGATTGGAGGGCAAGTTTTTGGTATCAAGATTGGCGAGCTGTTCATCATTGAGAAGCAGTTGGACAATTTCGCTTGGCTTCGCCATATCTTGGAAGGTTTTGTTGCCTACGACAATGTCCTGAACCTATTCGAGAAAAGTCAGGCTCGGAGCGACGAGCGAACCATTTATATTCTACTCACGTCTTTCTTGACTCGTGCGAGCTGGACAATACGTTCATCGATGGTCCCCTTCGTGATCAAACGATAAACCGTGACTTGTCTTGTTTGTCCAAGACGATGAGCGCGGTCCATAGCTTGAGCATCGTTGGAAGGATTCCAATCGTGGTCATAGAAGACGACAGTATCAGCAGCCGTTAAGTTGATACCTAGGCCTCCTGCGCGTGTACTGAGCAGGAATACGAAGATGTCCGGTCTTTTTGAGTGGACGTAAGTCACCCGAAATGTAGCACTCAATAGAATCTGCCCACCTTGTCTGCCAATCGATGACCATGTCGCGGCGATCCTCTAGCTTGGATGAACCATCCAAGCGTAGATACTTGTACTGGCGATAAATCAAATATTCCTCCATCAAATCCATCATCCTTGTCATCTGGAAGTACACCAAAACACGGTGGCCACCCTCCTTGAGTTCATGCAGCAACGAATCGAGACGAGCCAGTTTCGCAGAATCATAGATAAGGCGTTTGGCTTCTGGGACCTGCATCTTTGGTCCAGGGACCAGATTCCGCGGCGACGTACCCACCAGTCCAATGGGAGGAAGAGCAGGAACAAGGTGTCGATAAATTGCGCAAGCCTCTTCTGAGTCGCGGTAACGAGCGGGCAGACCATAGAACGCGAATGTTTCTAAAGGTCCTTCTAGCAGGTGTTCTTGTCGTTCTAGGAAGGAGCGATCCGAACAGTACATAGTAATAGGTGGTGCAATAACAGGTGGCACAAACCATTGCATTGCGGCTCGAGACAGACATGTCTCATTCCAATTAGTGGTCGTTATCTCATGCAACTGGGGAAAGCCTTCGGCTTTATCGAAATAAAGCATTGGTGGTCGATCCAATATACGACAGTCTCGTCCAGTGTATGCGGCGAAATCGGAGTCTAGTGCATATGAGGCGACTTCACGAAGGTGAGTGTCTTCCTCCAAGGTGCGCAAGCCTCTCTTGATGAGTGGCGATGTGTGTAACGAATGGGCTTCAGCAGGAGACATATCAAGAAAACGCAAAAAAGAAAACGAAGAACTGTCTGCTCATACAAGCGAACGTAAGATTACATATGGAGTGAATCCGGTGAAGGGACTTGCCTGTATCATAAGTCGAACTATGAATCCAATCCGTTGACCAAATATTACATAGTTTGTTGATGACGCTCGTGTTTTTCGATTCAGCGGCTTCGCAGGGCACGTCAAGGAAACCGCCATCCTGATAAAAGAGTTCCGGAACCGTCACTTGAATTGGGTTCCGAACGGAGTAGGGAAGGTCCACAAAGTCTCCTTCTCTTGCGAGATTTCCAGAGCGGCCAAACTGAGCAAATGAATAAGGAGCGACTACATCAGCGCGTTCGAATAACTCCGGATGATTGCAGACCTTGCGGAACTGCATCACCAAGTTCATAAGCGAGCGAGCGGAATCCGCATCGCCAATGTTGTTCGCTTTCTCGAGAAGGTCTGTAATAGAGACATTGGCGAGTAAAGCAGAATAAAGAGCGCGTTGACGGGCACTGAGGTCGACGTAGATGTCTTTTTCAATCTATTGAGGCGTTAGTTTAGCTGGGGATTGACAATAAATTGTTTTCTTACCTTCTCGCTCAGTTCATTCTGTACATGCCGCTTGACACGCCGAAGCATGAAAGGTTTGAGGATCATATGTAATCTCCGTAACTGGTGCTCATTAAGCTTGCTTCCCTTGTTCTCCGCCGCGTTCTCAATATCCTTGGAGAACCACTCGTTGAATTCGTCATGAGAATCAAACAAACTTGGCATAATGAAATGCAGTAATGCCCAAAGTTCTGACAGTGCCGTGAGCAAGTTTGACATTGTCATCAGCAGTAATTTATCTCACCTTGCATGGAGTTCTGAATAGGAGTACCGGTCAAGAGGAGACGATTTCTACAGTGGAATCCGAGTAGGGTTTTCCATCGCACGCTAGAAGAATTCTTGATGTTCTGAGCCTCATCAAGAACCATATACTGCCATTTGACTCTTTGGAAGTATTGTTGATCTTGAGTGACCTGTGCGGGGGTTGTTAAACTTGGGCCGCGCATCTGATAACCGTACGTACTAGCTGGTAACTTGTAATCAAGACATGGAAAGGAGCATCCTGGTTGTAGCTGATCTCCTTCTTGCTCCAGAACTTTCGCAGTGTCATACGATCTTTGACATTGCCCCAATATGGGAGTGCCTTCAACCTGGGCACGAAACGTGTGATCTCCTGTTGCCAGTTATGCAAGGTTGAAGCAGGGGCAACGACGAGGAAGGGACCCCAGATATCATGTGTTTCGGCAAGGTAAGCAAGCAACGATATCGACTGTACAGTCTGCAACGCAACACATCAATATCACGCGAGCTTCTAGAACCAGAAAAATAAACGCACCTTTCCAAGACCCATTTCATCAGCAAGGATACCGTTGATACCCTGCTCGTACAAGGTCGCCAACCAATTCAGACCCTTCAACTGATACTCCTTCAATTGCGCCATCAACATCTTGGGTTGTCCGATCGTGAGGTTGTTACTTAGAGACGTCGGGTTCTGGAAATTGAGCTCGTCGGAGTCCACTGAAGGGAAATATGTAAGATACGGTGCACTATGCAATATGATATCGATGTGAAGGACTCACGATCGAGGGGGACAGATGAAGGTCCAGATACACCCTCCACGGTTTCCGGCTCATCTCGCAAATGGGCTTGACCTTTTGCGAGTTTCAAGGCCGTGCTCGTCTTTCTATCCAAAGCTGCTTGATTATCGAATTCCAAAGCGCGAGCCTTGGCCAGAGCGATGGCCTCCTGAGCATTTGCCCTGGCATGGCGGTGAAGGTTTGTTTGATCCTCTGGAGAAAATACTAAGACACAAGAGAAGATCGAATATCAAGCTGACGCACCATCATCAAAGTTGATCTCTGGAAGGCGAGTCATGTCACTACCGTTATCAGGAAGCTCTGCACCGGCAGGGATCGGCATTTGTTCGCCATCACCCTCAATCTCCATAGCTGGTGGGAAATATACATTAGCAGATGAGTGAAAGATAACATTGCAGTACTCACTTTTCAGTTTGCTGCCCACGAAGTGACTGTAAAGTTCGGTCTGACTGATCAAGAATTCAAGTTTACGAGCTTGTCTAGCAGCTTCACGCTTCTCCTCCTCGATCTTCAACCGATCCATAGCTTCCTTCTGCTCGCGCTTCCGAACGTCACGCTCCTCCTTCTCATTCTTTTTCCATAACACCTGCATTTCACGCATGAGGCGCTTGGCCTTGGTCTGGATGTCCTTTTGTGCTTTCGGGTTCTTGTTGTACGGCTTGCGAGCCTGTATGGATGCAGTTCGAGCAGTACGCTCCAATTGCGCTTGTCGAGCTTGATATCCCGAAAGCATGTAGCGATAGACCTGGAAGCTATGAATAACTCGGCAAACAATCAGTAATGGTCAACTTACCTTGGCAACATCACGCTTCGCAATGTTGGTCCAGACCTTCCGCTGAGCTTCCTCGAGCGATTTTACGCGCTTCATCATGGAGGCATCGTCCACCTTCTTCGCCTTCCTCAGCGGTGGAATGGGCTCGTCTAGTTCGTACACAACAGATGATATGGTTGGCGCGGGTGACACAGGACGAGAATAGGCTGGGGTGACGTCCCCGGCGACAGAAGGAGGGTGTGAAGCAATTTCTGCTTCAAGTTCAGGAGCAAGACCAAGCTTCTTCTTTAGACTAGGCTTCTTGCGTCCATGTTTTGGCGTTGCGGAAACGCTCTCCGGCGTGGGCTCCCGCGTTTGTTTGCCCTTGCCCTTTGGTTTAGATCCCGGAACTTTAAGTGTCAGAGGAGGATCGACCATGGACTTCTCAAAGTCGTCAGCAACACTCGCGGCATCTTTGTCGATCTTGCGCTTCTTGTGCGCAGGTCCACCAGAGTCACTCTTTCTAGGAATTTCCAAGTCACTTCCAGAATCGGACTCTGCGGGCGGTATAGGGCGCTTGATCGCTTCTTTTGCCTTGCCTTTGCCTTTGCCTGATGCTGACGTTGAATCATCAAAGGCCTGACCAGCATCCTCATATACGGATCGCTCGAGCTCAAGAGCAGCATCTTCAGCATCTAATCGGCGTCGCCGTTCCTCCTTGAGGCGACCCTGTTCGTCATGGTCCCGGCCATTCTCGAGAGGTGACATATCTCCATGAGCGTCTGTAGTGGGTGTAATGCGAATTTTGGGTGGGGGCGAGGGTGGAGGCAGAGGAATACTGGCAATCCGACCAGCATAGTGGTGTGACAGGCGCTGTGCAGCCATAGTGTTTTGTTCCTGTATATTTTCATGAGGTGAACTCGAAAACAAAACAAATTTGGAAACGCACAATGACACTCGCTTCAAACCATTTCTCTATCTGCTGTTGGCGTTTCTTTGTATAGATAGCATATTCGTCTAGCTCGGACTTCCAGAGATCTTCACAGTCCTCGAGGTCAGAAGAGATGATGCGGTGGTCCTCGTCAGCAGGTTGAGGTTGTACGTCATAGTGGTTTGAGTTTGGATCGGGGCCAGGTGAAGTGCGCATCTGCTTTGCACGCTTGGAGCTTTTGCGCGGAGGACCCTGGAGAATGAAAATGAGTGAACACTTGGTGGGCCTAGAGTTGAAGCAAGACGACTTACGCGTCGTGGAGCAGCGGAAGTATATGAAGAGTCGTCATTCGCATTTTTCCTGCGCTTGCGGCTGAGCGTCTCTGGTTCCGGGTCACGAGCGGGGACAGATGGGCGAGGAGGGTCTGGAGACATGTATCGGGATGGTTGTTGGTCGTGATAGAGGGAATTCCCGTGACTGGCAGGGCTTTGTTCGTGAGGCCATTCACCCGAGTACGAATCCCAATCACGGGTTGATGGTCGGAACGGCCCTGGCTGGGGATGGAAGGTTCGTGGAGAGGTTGAATCGTCCTGAGGGTATAAGGCAGAGGAGCGGTAGCGCGAAGAAGAGGGAAGGAGATGGTCCTGTTGGTGACGGGGATGATCGTTGTCGAAAGAGGGTTCTGGAGAGGGGTTAGTTGATAAAGGGGTTTGAGGGATACGAGAGTTGTGGAGAGGGAGGGGATCGTCGTTGAGGATGCGAGAGAGGGACATGGAGAAAGGAGAAGAAGAGGTAGTGAGCCTCGTGGGATGCTGAGCGAGCCACGACAGCAGCGGGACAGGCGCCTCGACGGGAAGAGGGCTGTGACGAAAATGGAAGGTGGGCTGGCGTTGAGTCTGGGACAGAGCCAGGGATTGTCTGCAGGAGGGCTGCGTGGCAGAACAATGGTTTGTCTCTCAGACCAGGTGACAAGTCACTTGTCAGGGTAAGAGGCGATACACTCGCCCCAGCTCTGATCTTTCACGAATTTTACTTTCTCTCGCTCGTCTCTCCCCATTATGGCAACTCTTCCGCAATTCTACATTCTGATACCGCTACTCTACTCTCCCTATGCCTCGTCCGGGTACAACATCAGCTCCGGTCGCACTTTCTCGTCAAACTCCTCCGGTGTCAAGAATCCCAACGCTACTGTTGCCTCCTTCAGCGTCGTCCCTTCTTTATGCGCCTTCTTTGCACACTTGGCAACATCTGCGCAAACATCCGTATCAGCCCTGACTCATCCACTTTGGGTATTCCACTCACTGTCATATCCTAGGTGGCTATTCAAAATTGTGGCCAACATCAACGACTCGTTCAACAATGAATTGATGCGCTTCTCGTTCGCCTCGATGCCCACAACACAGTTCTTCGTGAACGACCGTGCGCCTAGTCATAAATCATCAAATCAGCATGCCTCCCACATAATATTCCAGCTGTCACCCCACCATCACTAATCAAACGGATGCTCTGCAGCACATTTTTAATGATCACAGGCTTGAACACATTAAGCTAGTGCGTCAAAAATTAATTAGTCGCCTGATGACACGGCAGCTCGAAAAGATATACCAACCTCAAATTGACCACTTGCTCCAGCAACGCTGACAGCAGTCTGGTTGCCCATCACTTGTGCAGCCACCATCGTCAACGCCTCACATTGCGTGGGGTTAACTTTTCCAGGCATGATGCTGCTACCGGGTTCATTCTCAGGTAGACTCAACTCGCCTAGACCACACCGCGGTCCGGATGCCAAATAGCGAATGTCGTTGGCGATCTTCATCAGCGAACACGCGACCACATTCAGAGCACCGTGTGCCTCAACAAGAGCATCATGGGCCGCCAAAGCTTCAAACTAGAAGGTGATACATAGTTATTGGTCCACGGTCTGCAATGCTTCCGAGGGAGACCTACCTTGTTAGGGGCAGTCTTGAATTCAAGTCCAGTAAGCTTGGAAACCTCCGAAGCGAACTTGACATCAAATCCTTTTTTGGTATTCAGACCCTGTGACGCAAAGGAGTTAGAAAGCGGATGTAAAGATCCACTAAGACTCTAGCGAACCGTTCCAACAGCAGTGCCACCTTGCGCCAAAAGACTCAATCGAGGGAGGACATCCTTGACCCGGTCAATGCCGTTGGTGAGCTGCTGCACATAGCCGCTAAACTCCTGGCCGAGAGTCAAGGGCGTAGCGTCCTGATGTCCGATGATGTCATTGCCGAGCTATGGGGTAATGGTGTATCATAACATACCTGCAGATGGGTACGACCAATCTTAATGATCTTGTCGAAGGCTTTGGCCTTCTTGTCAAGGGCATCGCGCAATTCTGTCAGAGCAGGAATCAAATTGTGGTGAATTTCCGTGACGGCGGCGATGTGCATTGCGGTCGGGAAGCTGCAAACAAATGAGCTCACACTTCAAGTAGAAGGCGATCAGGACGTACGTATCATTGCTGCTCTGACTCTTGTTGACGTGGTCGTTGGGGTGGACGGGCTTCTTGGAGCCAAGCTCGCCACCAAGGATCTCAATAGCACGATTCGAGATCACCTTCAATTGATGGTTTGAATTGCCTCCTCTCTTCATATCCGGAATCATACTTACCTCATTAGCATTCATGTTGCTCTGGGTACCACTGCCAGTTTGGAATACCACCAAGGGGAAATGGTCGACCAGTTTTCCAGAAATGACCTAAAGAGGAGGATAATCAATGAAAATACATTCTAAGCGTGACGAACACCTCCTCACTTCGTCAGCAGCCTTCTGGATGGCCTCGCCAATCTTGGGGTCCATTCCATACCCAGTGTTTACGATAGCCGCAGCCTTCTTGATGATACCGAAGGCCTTGATGAGAGGCGGAGGTAAGCGCTCGGTCGGGCCGCCAATATCGAAGTTTTGGAGAGACCTGGTTGAATGTAAAGTTACTACGCACTCGTTAGTCGTCCAATGCACCTATGCTCTTTACCTCTGTGTCTGTGCACCCCAGTAGCGATCGGCGGGAACTTGAAGGTCCCCGAACGTGTCGCGTTCCACACGATACTTTTGCGAGCTCTGCTCCAGACGGTCAACGACCCGAATCACTTCCAGCGACCCTATTCGACTCACCATGAGAGAAACGGAGGATGAGAAGAATCTCTGGCTCGAGACCCCGGACCTCCTGGAAGAATAGAGCGCCTGTACCCATTAGCATCACGTGAGATAGAAGGGATGGGCTTGTGATTCTTACTTGGCGGGGAATGCGGAGAGCAGCAGTGGTATACATGGATGCACCACGAGATATGTCACAACAAGAACAGGGACGCAGAGGAGAAGAAGCGGCAAGTGTCTACACCAACTCTAAGATGCAAAGGTCAACTGGGGGAGTAGAATCCCATCAACGTCCTCTCTCGTCCTGAAACGGCGTTTGCCGTCCGATTTCTCCCGTCGAATGTTGACGCCAGGCATAGCATCGGAAGGTCGTAGATTCTTGTTAGGATGAGTGTTTGGCGGTGCTCATACACAATATTAACGCCGTATTAACAAACTGGATGCGCCCTTACATGCTCCAGGGCGGAATTACTGAATCAATACCTTATCAGTGCGAGCAGGTGATGTTCTGCGCGTGTAATACAAATATCCCTTTCCCGCCTGTTGATGCTCTCCCCCCTGAAAACAGATGCATACGTTTCTACATGGACTTTAACAATGCCAGGAATGCACCACTAATGCATCCCATAATATCTGCGACTGTACACATGTGTACACAGCCACCTTTGGGCTGCCTCGCAAACAAGACACCTTTTTGGTCTATTCCTGGCATGCAAACCCGTAATCACGTGTTATCCGGGTATTCGGTTGTGCATGTGGTGGAGATAAAACCAGTTTCTCTTACCTCCGCTGCACACCGACCACGGTGTTCACTACGCCCACATCGACAATGGCCACCATTGCCTCACAAATCGTCTTCCACCCCGCCGTCTCCCAGAGCTTGAAGTACGGAGGCACCACATTGGGCCGAGACAAGGTATATTACCCCTAATTCCTTCGACCAATGTCGTTCTCACATATTGTAGGCCTACCGTGCCCTCCAATACTTCGCGCGTTTCTATGCTTGGTACCTGCTTAACAAAGGCAATAAGGAAGAGGCCGCTCGATGGGCAAACCTCAAAACACACCTTGGGACTGCTAGGAAATGTACGTGGGCTCGTGTTCCGGTCAAATTCAGAGTTTAACATCTTGGACAGTGATGCGCCTCGGCAAGCCGATGGAACATCTTCAAGCCGCCTTGAAGGCTAGTCTCGCACCTGGACCGCTCGCAGAAACCATCACAACTGTTGCAAGACAAATTGGCTATTTCGGATACCTTTCTTATGATGTTCTGGTTTGGGTATGCCTACTTATTCCTCAGCAAACATCATGGCCAACAAGCTCACTTCGGTCTAGGCCAATACTATCAAATTCATCAAGTTGGACCCTCAGACTGCTCAGCGAATCGCCAAACGGTCCTTCCAATTCTGGTTCACTGGTATTGTCTTCAGCATCATCAATGGAGTCATCAAGGCAAGCCATATGACCCTCCGTTCCCATTCATCCCTCTAATCATGGTTTAGACTGCAAGACTGAACAAGGAGGAGAGAAAGTTGCAGGGCTCAGCACCATGGGGTGAGAAGGATCTTGGCGAGGAAGCCGCTCGTGAGACCAAGCTGAGTGCCATTGCAGCGTAAGTTATATATGGTTGGTCCATTATTGCCCGAAATACTCACTTATGAAAAGTGCTCACGCGGCTACTCGTCAACAATTCATTATCGACCTTTGTGATGTTTGGATACCCGCCACCGGCTCTGGTCTCTTGAACGTCAGCGAAGGAGCTTTGGGTATCCTGGGGTATGTCTTCGTATCCATTTCTGACATATAATCATTTTTAATGCTTTTTTTTCAGTCTGATTTCTTCCCTGTTGGGAGCTCGGGCCCAGTGGCTGGCTGTGAACGGCAAGAGTAAATAGCTGAATATACCTTCGAGCTCGCTTTATGGCCTCCAAAAATCAGCCCTCTTCCTGGTGTACTTTGATACTAGTGTAATATTTATAGACTTTCAGAATACATGGCTTGAAGGAAACATACGAATTAGCCCTTGCAATTGAGTGCCCATAACGCCCCAGGTGGATGAGAAAGCAATAGCTGCGAGAAATCGGGTCACTTAAGATGGATGTGTCGTCTCTGCGGCTTGCTGCCGTTTCTGCTGTTCTTCTCGCTGTTGGTTCCGCAGGCGCAAATATTCTTTTCGTACTTTCTCCATGGGCTCTGGCCCCGTACTGTTAATTGGTTCAGTCAAGTGCACCTCCGCACATAATTTCGCACTCACAACTGGATCATACAATCCTGGACAACTTTCAGCTTGTCTTTACACGCCCATGCTACAGACACAGTGCGGCCAGATGCACATTGAGCGAATTCTAGGGTAAATGTGAGCATTTAATATGACCTGAGTCCTGGGATCGAACCTTTAACTACCGGGTCGCATTCCTTCAACGCGCGAGCTTTCGTGGTCTTCAGCAGCGTTTCCTCTTCCCGCCGCGAAAGGGCATTCATTGGGTAGCGAAAGGTAAATATTGTATATCACCATCAAGTCAGGAAGCCGGGAATTGTAAGTCCAGTGTTTATTTCGAATGAGAAAACCAAACAGCCTGGACCACTCACAAATAATACTATCCTTGGGACCCGGTGTATGTCGTACATGCTACAATTCTCTGCTTCGTGTCTGTCTTCTGAACTTATATAGAAATGTCGTCTGCGGTGCGCGCAATCCAAAGGACCGTTCCTCGCTATACTCGTGCATTGGCGACCGCAGCGACACCCTCAGCTTCAACCTCTCACTCGAAGTTTAGCCAAGAGCTCGAAAGCGGCCCAAGTTTAGATGACTTCATTGCGGGTGATGTACCCAACCGTGTAGTTCTTGGAAATACAAAGGGGTATGTTCTCTTAACCGAGTAATTTCCAAGTGGTGCCATGGCTGACAATTGTTCTAGACCTAGACTACCTTCTTTCTTGAAAACATCCATTCCTGCAGGTGGTTCCTACGCGAAGATCAAGAAAGACCTTCGCGGATTGAAACTTCACACCGTTTGTGAAGAGGCTAGATGTCCGAATATTGGTGATTGTTGGGGCGGGAGTTCCGGCGCAACTGAGGCGGAGAATCGGAGCAAAGCAACGGCCACCATCATGGTACTTATTGAAGCCTATGTTACCAGCGAGTTCCGGAGCTGAGCCTATTATAGTTGATGGGTGATACATGCACTCGAGGATGTCGTTTCTGTGCTGTGAAGACTTCTCGGACTCCCCCTCCCCTGGACCCTCACGAACCAGAGAATACCGCTGAAGCTATCAGCCGATGGGGTTTGGGATACATTGTACTCACGAGCGTGGATAGGGATGGTGCGTGCCATTACCTCTTTTCCTGATTGTGGCTAAATGGTCATATCGTAGATCTCGCAGACGGCGGTGCACGACACTTCGCGGAAACGATCCGCAAAATCAAGCAGAAGTAAGTTCCCCATTGTGGTGCCGTGACTTGGTATTTAATTGCATTAGGGCCCCCCATATACTTGTGGAAGCCCTCACAGGTGACTTTGCTGGCAACCTCGAACATGTGTCGCTTGTCGCCAAATCTGGTCTCGACGTCTATGCTCACAACATTGAAACCGTCGAAGAGTTGACACCTTACGTTCGTGATCGCCGAGCTACGTTCCGGCAAAGTCTGAGCGTTTTAGCACATGCGAAGAAGGAAGGTGTTCGCGTAACGAAGACCAGCATAATGTTGGGTGTGGGCGAAACGGAGGATCAGGTTCTAGCTGCTCTGAAAGGTGCGTGAATCCTCATGTCTTACTGAAATGACTCTAACTTTTGTTCCGTCACAACAGAATTGCGCAAAATCAACGTTGATGTTGTAACATTCGGACAGTACATGCGTCCGACGAAGCGTCATATGAAAGTCGATCGCTATGTCGAGCCAGCGGAATTCGACAAGTGGAAACAAGTTGCTGAAGACTTGGGCTTCTTGTATGTCGCCAGTGGGCCCCTGGTTAGGAGCAGTTACAAGGTCTGTTACCCTTACTCGCGCACAACTCTCATCTGACTACAGAATAGGCTGGTGAATACTTCATTGAGAACGTTCTTCGGGGAAAGGCCAGCGAACGGCAAGCAAAACGCCTAGTGACTTCGGAAAGCATGGAAACGGCCTCTGCATCAACATCATGAACAACTACTTAGGTCTAGATTTTAATGATTTTGTATCTGTATATATTCTGCCCGACTAGTATAGCCTACATAATAAGCGCTTTTTTCGGAGTAATGAATCGGGCTTCTAATCTTGGACTCGGTCGCATCCGTCAGATTGGAACGGAGCTTGAAATATCCTGAGGAGCAAACTCTATTCATCGTTGGAATCAACAAAACCTCACCGTCCGTCTTCACGCCCGCCCGACAAAAATGGTGAGTAACCCTACTGGCCCATCGTTCGTTTCACTGCTAACAATACATCAGGATTCCTCAAAAGCCCCAGTCAAGCTCGCAAAAGTCATCAAGGTGCAGAGGATTGGAACTTCTTGAATTTTGACACTCGCTGAATTGATTGCAGGTCCTCGGACGGACTGGTTCTCGTGGTGGTGTCACCCAAGTCCGCGTTGAATTCATGGACGATACATCCCGGACAATCATTCGTAACGTGAAGGGGCCCGTGCGTGAGGAAGATATCCTTGCTCTCCTTGAGAGTGAGCGTGAAGCTCGGTGCGTGGTAAATGACCCTTTCATATGGCAATGAATGCTCATCATCCTTGATTAGCCGTCTCCGCTGAACAGTATGCGCGGTTCTACTCGATTTTTGACCTGTTGTTTGCTGTCCTACCATCATTCATCCGCTATAATGTATTCTCCTTGAAAACCAGGACGCATTCCGTCTGGACCAGATTGATTCAAAGAATGATGTACCCGCATCATGGATTTGTCAGGCGAATGATTAACCAACCATTGTCTCTTTCTGTGCGTTGTCCAAGCCAAATAAAACGAACATTCAGTCTGTCACTTATCAGGCGCCGGACGGAGATTGTGCCGATATTGTGCATGGGGTAGAAAAGCCGGCATCACGTGTTTGCAAGCAGACTAAAGATTGAAAGCACCTAATCCTGATACCATCTCTCGTTTCTTAATCCTCCGTCCAAAACTATGGACGAGACATCTTCTTGTGCCTATGCTACCCTGCTCACCAAGCCTTCATATCTACCAGGTATCTTGGTCCTGGAGCATGGACTACGTTCCGTTGGCTCTCGATACCCACTCGTCGTAATGGTCACTCCTGGGCTTTCGCAAGATGCTAGAGACGTCCTTACGAAAAGAGGCATTGGTATGAGAGAGATTGAATCACTACAACCTACTTCACCCTCCGGAACGCCTCTCTTCGAAGACCGATTTGCGGATACGTGGACGAAACTGAGGTATGGTCCTCGGCTCTACCCTGAACCCAGCGGTCCATTAACTCGACCCGACAGAGCTTTTGAGTTATCGGAATTCCGCGTGAGGCCCCTACGTGAATCGATACCAATTGCTCACCCTCTAACTGTTTTCTTCAGCGGATTGTCTTGCTAGATTGTGATATGTTGGTTAAACAAAGCATGGATGATCTATTCGAGCTCGACTTGGCGGATGACCAGATTGCTGCCACCTTCGTCTGTGCCTGCAATCCTCGAAAATTAAAGCACTACCCCACAGACTGGTAACTTAATCGTCTGCTGTATTCACCATGATGATTTACGACACCCTCTTCCCAGGATACCTGAGAACTGCGCGTATTCCGTGTATTCTCAACTCGCCACCTCGCCGACCTTTGCGATACCCAACGCACCTCGGCCCCATGGTCTTCTCAATTCAGGAACTGTTGTCCTCAACCCTTCGAAAGAGCTGTCCGATGCACTCTATAAATTCTTTTCGACAAACGACAAACTCTTGACATACATATTCCCAGACCAAGACCTACTCTCCGAGTTCTTCGCTGGGAGATGGAAGCGCATACCGTGGTACTACAACGCATTGCGCACATTGCGTTCTATCCACTCTGATGTATGGGACGACGAACAAGTGCGCTGCATACATTACATCCTTTCCGATAAACCCTGGTTATCAAGGCAGAACCCGGACATCAACGCGAGGCACTTCGGCCTCCTCCATGAGTGGTGGTGGCAAGAGTTTGACAGAGTTTCTGATACGATGAGACTGACGGACCCCGAAGGGTGGAAATTGGTTTCGAAACATGTAGATGTGTCGAAATAAATGTCTTATTCGTAGATTCACTAACGCAACAAATAAAGAAATGACTGAATGGGGTGAATACCGCCTTATGCTTTGCCCGTTGAGATTTCAACAAGAAGTGATTCCAGAAGCCGGCATCGTGAAATATGAGGGAGGAACGAGGATTTGAAGATTCATCCCAAAGATATCACGCGCGCCATGCGACATGTACCTGGTCCGTCCGAAACCTGAGGCTGGTGTCAATATCATCCCGTAAAAAGGATTAATCTATGCTTACCTTTGTGTGCAGCTACTTTTTGCCAATGGAGTTGTCTGACCCATCCGAAAGGCCAGAAGACCGGCTTGCGCAATCATTATCCCATTATCGATACAGAACCTGGTGCAAACTCAGAAGCTGAAACGACCCACAGCTAACGATACTTGCCTTTCGTCCGTTGCAAAAACTTGGCCACCTCTCTCTTGTGCCATAATGCCCATCATTTCCTGCAGCCTCTCATTACCTGTGTGCTCACCATCAAATTTCAGTCAATAACGAAGTGTTGACTACTTACAGCCAACACCACCCACAATCAACACTTCCTTGCTACCGATATGGGCCATCGCTCGTTCAGTAATTTCAACCAACATAGCGAATACTGTCTCTTGCAAAGAGAAACAAAGATCTGCCGGAGTGATAACATCCGTATCATCCGGACCGCGTGGCTGGCCATCTGGGCGGAATCTTTTGTCAAGGGTGTAGGCCTCTGCGGTCGTCAAGATGCCAGAAAGGCTGATATCCATTCCTTTTGTTGCATACGGTAGGGGCACCAATCTCTTTCCCCTAGATGAATACCGTCGATATTAGCGTGTCTTCTGATGCTGTCCACATAAGCTCACTTTTTGGCCCCTTGCTCGATATTGCAACCTGGACTAGGATCATTACTGAGGTTGATTACCCTTGCGAAGCGATCAAGGCAGTTTCCGACAGCAATATCTAGCGTCTCGCCAAAGATGCGATAACACTGTCGGGAATATGCTATGACCTGCGTGTTCCCGCCAGACACATAGAGGACGACGGGATTGCTTGCACCAGTGATTTCACGACCCATTTCAATATCTAGAAAATGTAATGAACACGATTAGGGGGTGAGCGAACATTTGAGCCATAACTCACGCCCGACACAGTGATTTACACCAACCAGCGGCTTATTGTATAGTAGTGATAGAGTGCGAGCAACCAACGCGACAGACTGCAGCGGGGCACCCATACCAGGCCCTAGATAATGCCATCAGAAGGAAACCTAGTGACTGTCTGCGCCAACTCACCTTTGGTGAAGCATATACAATCAACGTCGTGGATAGATACATTCGCTTTAGCCAGGGAGTCATTGATCACTTTCAGGGCCCATTCGCGATGGTGGAGAGCAGTGTCACGAGGCTGGAAACCTTCGCCAGGCGGGGTGATATAGGTGTGACGGACATTAGATAGCATAGACGTAGTGCCATCCTCTGCATGCTTAATGATACCAGCACCAAGTTTGTTTGCGGACCCCTCGAGACCAAGGGCGAGATATGGGCGATCTGAAATACAATTAAGCAAGATTGGATATGATATGTTGTCTGTTTTCCTTGCTAACCTGGGTTCTTTAGTGGGGTGGGTTTGCGCAGTCGTCCTGGCATGGTGAGTGTAAGACTTCAGAGACCTTCTTGAGTGGATTTCCAAATTGGTCAATATATCAGTTGACTATGACGTCGATCAAAGAACGTCAAACGATAACATTAGACGTAGTTGTAAGTTACATGAAAAGTCGTCGATGGACCACAGTAAGGATTTAGATTAAGGAGCGTGTCAGAAGGTAAGAGCAATGAAGGAGCGCTACAAATAGTAATAAGTTAACTGGGGGAACAGAAGGAAACAAGTGCTGTAAGCAAATCCGCAGAGGGAAAGCGGGATTTAAGAAGGCAAAAAGTTCAGTGTGAAGGTGGTCGTAAGCGCAGGCGTAAGAACGTATAGCAGTACATGTCCATGGAGCAAGAGTATTACTGTGCCACTCTCTTGACGGCGCGTCTGTTCTTCGGTGAATGGGCGTTGCTTTCGTGGTCTTCGTCACGGTTTCGTTTAACAAGACGAGCTTTCTGTGCGGGCCTAAATGCGAGAAGACCTGCGTACAGCTCCTCATCAAAATCTACGCATTGTAGTTTCACACAAGGGACTGAAAGTTCTCCAGAGTCATAAGCTGCTGCAATCTCCTCTTTGGTTCGCGCGTCTTTGTTCTTCTCTTTAGTCGTGTGGACATAATTCCGTTTGACCTACAGGAAGCGCATGAGCCAAAGCGAAGCCCGAGAATGGCATAGGACTTACGGAAGAATCAAGGGACTTCCACTCGCCAGCGCTCAGAGGTTCTACGCGGCTTACTCTGTAGATACCCAGGTACCTGAAGTGGCGTTCTTCCTTGTTGTTATGCTTGGGAAGTCCAACAAACAAGTTGCGTAACTGAGGAGTCGTGTACGTGTGCTTTTCCTTGCCCAAGCCAACGAACATGTATCCGTGTTGTCCTGGAGTTGACGGACACCAAGGGTTGTGATCTAACCTCGGACAGAGATACTCTTCAATGTTACGACCCTTAGCCAGGTCTGTGCCGCTGGAAGTTACCCTGGCATGTTATCAGACAACATCACTAAGGTGGAATAAGACGGGCATACCGCACAATAAGCGACTGGATATTACCTCCTATCGCAGCGCTTGTGAACCCACGCGTGAACTTGTTGTCTTCGTCATTTATATCGGTGTCCGGGATGATGACAGGATGTGGGGCAAGGGCTTCGAGTCTACGAGGAGGTATAGGTGCCAAGGAGTTGCGCGGCTCCTCGACGATCGTCTCGTCGTTGAAGGACAGGTCTACGTCCACCTTTTGTTCTTCCTTGACAGTAGGCTCGATCTGGGGAGAGCGGGCTGATGATACTTCAGCGGCAGATCCTTTCAACCGTGTGCTAGGAGGTTCTTGTTGTATTGTTGGCACTGCATCACAAGCTCCAACGACATTTCGTGCCTGCTTCAGAACATTAATATTATGGAGCGCCGATCATGGTTTCATTTAAGTGCTCACGATCCGAGAAAGTTGACTGATAGTCGTCAGAAGGTTCTTATTGCTCTCCTTCGTCTTCTGAAGAGATTCTCGAGTGACGGCTAGATCCCCTCGGAGAGTTGCGTTCTCTGCCTCGAGGCTGCTTGCCAGTGATTGGAGTTCCTGGATCTATTGGGTGGGATAAGGTTACGTTTCTTATTAATACACAAATGAATGACGTACCTGTGTCTCCAGGGAAGTCATCTGTTGTTGCAGATTCTTGAATTGTTGAGCGTCCAAGTTACTCCCGCTGGACTTGAAGAAATAGTCAGAATCGCAGGCGACCCACAGAAGGTCAGACTCACATTCCATTCTTCAAGTTCGGCTTTGGCCTTCTCTGCCTGCTCCAGTCTTAATGTGAGGTCAGAAATCTTTCCACATGTCGTTAGAAACTTCCTCCTCAATTAGGAGGCAAGCAATACCGACGATACCTTGTTCATCAGTGTATCCCTTTCAAGCCGGAGGCTCGAAAGTTCGGAGCTAGCTTCGGCATACTGTGACCGACTGGTTTGTAGTTGGCTTTGCAGTTGACTTCGTTCCCTCTTGAGGTCTTCAACCTCTATCTCCAATGCCTTCTCGTGGTCCCGTGCATCATCCAACTACAGTTCGGGAAGATACAAATTAAAGTCGGACTCACGACGAGAGACATGTGGACGCATACCTCCTTCAGTCTTTGTTGATATTCTACCCGAGCTTTCTCCAACTTATTTCCGACTTCATCAAGGTCAAGAGCTTCAGCGCCACCCAACCTTGATTTCGCATACAGTTCCTCTTTCACTAGCTTCTTGTTTTGCCTGGCTTTCAGTTCTACTATTTCTTGTTTATATTCGTTTCGCTGAGGAATGACACCCATAATCAGGATCTATGTATAGGTCACGGAATGTGTAACACATACCTCTCGTTCAACCTCCCCCAGACGTTTCTTGAGATCGACAACTTCCTGGGAGGCGTCGGCCCATTTCTTGAGGACGGACGCGAAGAACTCGTCGTCCATGCCTGGGCAGTCGTTGTCAAGAGTAACAAGGATAGAGACAAGAAGACAACCAACTCCGGATACGCGCCAGGTTCCTTAGTCACATGACGGCGGCATTCATTCAGTGACAGCTTTCACAATAGACGCTTGCCCTGAGTTCAGCCTTGTAAGTACTTACTTTACGTACGAGTTAGTGCGAGAAATGAAGCGTTATATTATGCGGTAGTCTAATGACAAAAAGGAAGAGGTATCTCAGCATGTTGACGCAAAACTCTAGGCATAAAAAAGCCCTTAAAGCATGAAAGTTAGAGGATTTTCGAGATAGCCCTTGAAGGCCGCCAACCATCTGGCGCCAACAGCGCCATCAACGACACGATGATCCGAGCTCAATGTCGCCTTCATGATCTGAACGGTCTTGAATCCACGCTCTTCCTCGGGTGCGGGAACCAAAGTAGCTTGCGTCGAGCCGATTGCAAGGATACATGACTGGGGAGGGTTGATGATGGCGGTGAAATGACTGATGTCATACATTCCAAGATTGGAGATAGTGAACGTGCCACCCTGGAAAAGTAGAAAGGTTCATTTGGTTAAGACACCACGCAACCAAGCTTTCGGGGAAAAAGTGCTCACCTGGTACTCGGATGGCGAGAGTTTACCTTCGCGGGCTTTCTTAGCAAGGGCTTTTGTTTCTGCCGATATGGTCGCAAGCCCCTTGGAACCAACATCCTTTACGATGGGGGTAATAAGGCCAGTGGGTGTAGCAACAGCGACGGAAATATCAGCCTTCTTGTATCTGTAGAACGTTAGTGCGTGGTACGCAACACGGCGGAATGTTAAACTTACTGTCTGATAACCTCACCAAGCCATGCTGAATTGGCCTCTGGAACGTCTGTGAGAGCGCACGAAGCAGCCTTGACAATAAAGTCGTTGACGCTGAGTTTAGCGGTCTTGTCCTTCTCTGTCAAAGTCTTATTGAAGACTTCCCTCAGTTTGAGGACCTTATCCATATTGATATCAACGGTGAGGTAGTAGTGAGGAAGCTCCTGCTTCGATTGCGTCAAGCGGGCACCAATAGTGCGGCGCATATTAGAGAGAGGTATGTCGATATAGTCCGCAGTGGATTCGGCAGCAGCAGGTTGGGGAGCGGTCGCAGCAGGTGCAGCGGCGGGTTTGAAGTTTTCGACATCTTCACGGATAATACGGCCGTTGGGTCCAGTACCTTTAACTTGGGCCAAGGGAATACCACGCTCGAGTGCAATTTTCTTTGCAATTGGGCTGGCAAAGATACGGTCGCCAGCCGGGAGTTCTGCCTTAGTCTCGGGTGCTGGTTTTGATTCGGGGACAGGAGGGGGGGTAGACTTATCCTCCTTGGCTGGTTCGGGTGCCTTCTCTTCCTTAGGAGCTTGTTTTGAGGCTTGCTCTGCGAGAGCAGCAGCACCCGAAAGGTCGTCACCTTCCTCACCAACAATGGCAATCACGGAGCCAACTTTGACGTTCTTTGTGCCCTCGGGAACCTGTGAAGTGATTTAGAACGCAGCCACGTAGCCGGAGGATAGCCACTTGCGATGATTTTTGCGAGGATACCATCATCTTGGGCCTCAACGTCAATCGTAGCCTTGTCAGTTTCCTGTGAAATGACAAGTTAACACTGCGAGGTCTGGGATATTGGCAAGTGGAGCCATACAATTTCGAGGAGAACGTCGCCCGAGGAGAAAGTCTCACCCTCTTTTTTCTTCCACGACGCAACACCACCCTCTGTCATTGTCGGACTCATAGCTGGCATATTGAATTGCGACAGCGCGCTACGCCGCGCCGAAACATGGAAACCTGAACCATAGTGAGAAGGGAACAATACAGAAGAATGGGAGGACATTCTTACGGCGAGCGAAAGTGCGAGCAAGTTGGGAGGCCATGGCCAGAGTCGTGCCAATTGGGAGTGATGAAAAAGGGACGAAGGAGAACAGTCAAGGACGAGCGCCAGTTGGAATTTTACGTTGGGGAACCCTTACGCGAGTCCAGCGCACAACACAGACAAACTTCGGACCCCTCCGACCTCAGGAACATCATTCGACTGGACAGAGGACCATTACTGACATTCCCTTCACATTTCTCATGTCTTTGCTCATACCGGGCCAACCCATTCCCATTCCACGCGGCCCGGCTCTCCAACTTGGCTCTGGGTCATACTCACGGGACGGCCAGGTGCGGTCCAGCATTCTGGGAATCCCCAAGTTCGAAGGCTCTGTTTGTATTTTCGCAGTATGAATTAGGGATGATAAGAGAATAACAAATTCCGTCTGCACTTTTCTGCGTTGTAGACACTCTCCGTACCTCGTATTCGTCCCCATCCGCCATCTCCAAATTCTGTGGTACTGGGCACTGTGACTCGCCTGTCACCAATCCAAGCACTGATCTCGATAAGTGTGGTCGACGGAGTTCCCTTGCCGGCAGGAGAAGAGTTTACAGGAGTGATCCGCACGCAAGACGTCCGAGCAACAGAAAAAGACCGAGTGAAAATCGGAGACTGCTTCAGGGGAGGCGATGTAGTGCGGGGTCTCGTAGTACGTTGGTGTTATCTTGTAATTAGTACTTTGAACAGAGCATATTTTCAGATCTCACTTGGTGATGCTCGAAGCTACTTCATCACTACTGCACGTAACGACCTGGGAGTGATTTTCGCGACGAGTGAGGCAGGTGAGGGTGGCGATCACCGTATACTTCATATACTTATTTTTGGACAGGTGCGACCCTCGAGCCAGTCTCCTGGCAGGAAATGCGCTGCCCAAAGACGGGGAAAATCGAGAAGCGCAAGTGTGCGAAGCCAGAGGGCCTGTAGAGTACTTGTAGAGTTGTACAGAGCGCATGCATTTGATTTAGACGAGTTTTGTGTGAATTTGGTGAGGGGTGGTTTGGTGCTACGGTGACAGGACCGAACCAAATAAGGCAAGGGCCCGAGAGAGGTGCCGTGTGCCCACTCCCTCTTTCCAACTTCAACCCTCTTCACCTTGTATCATACTTACCTTCCTTTCCCCTCCCGGTCTCTAGGTTCTCGTCGTAGGCTCTTTTCATGACGGCGGTACTTTCTGCTACAGATGCCCTCCGCAAGGACCGGCATCTGTCGCTGGATGATAGTCAGTTCGAGTATGTTTACTGTATGACCCAACAAGCTTTTCCACACTCATTAGACGCCATGACGCAGTTACTCCTCGGCCACAACAGATTGGCGGGCCAAATATCATGAAGTAAGCTCACATTTTCCATCTTTCAAGGGCAAATTCTCATTTGGGTTAGGTTGTTGACATGTTGGCCGAAACCCGTAACGAACTGGAGGAATTCCAGACCGCTAGTAGAGAGCTTGAAGCCGAAATGGAGGCAGATCTAGCACGCTCAGAGAAGTTGGAGCAGGAACTGAGAGGAAAAGTCGCAAATGCAGAGAAGGAACGCGACGAATGGAAGGTGAGCTGGGTTCCGAACCCTACTGCGCGCGGCAACCATTCACATTGTCTTCACAACAGGGCAAGTATATGACACTTCAAACAACCCATAATACAACCACAACATCGCTTCAACGAGAGCTCGATAAGCTACGGCAGGAGCACCAAGCAATCAAGATCCAACTCCGGGAGTTGGAAATGGGCAATGATGATCTGGAGCGGAACGAACGCGTAGCATCTTCAAGTTTGGCTGACATGGAGGCAAAGTATGCAAAGGCGTTGGAGGAGAAGATTCTACTCGAACACGAATTGCTTGAGAAGGCCAGTCTGGAAGAGGAGATGCAAAGAGTCAAAGACGAACTGAGAGGTGAGGTGATCAATGAAGATGCTTGTACCACATCCCCTGCTAACAAGTGTTATCTCAGATTCCCAAGACGAAATAGCAATTCTCAAAGAACAACTAGCGTCTGCAACCGCCGCCACTTCGACTTCGTCCTTGGCGGAAAAGCCGCAACCCAAGTCTTCGGCCTCTTCGCAGCAATTCCCCCATATATCCATACCCTCCGACGACGATCTCCTCAATACCACACCTCCAGGAGATCTTCAGCTATCAGACCTCTCTCCTGTCACAGAATCTATACCCTCTATCGTCACGACGCCCAAGGCAAATCCGGCAACCAAAGCTTCCGGTCAATCTCTACTTCTGCAGCGTGCAGGGTTCAAACCAGGAAAGTCCACTAATATTCCGTCTCCCATTTCTACGGCGTCGCGGTCAACTACCCTACCGACCCTCTCTAGTCCCCGTACTCCCGTCACTCGCGCCCCCGTTGTCCCGACCCGTAATGTCTCTACTTCGTCTACTTCAACAACGACGACAGCCAAGAACAAAGGAGTACAGATGGTCTCCGAAATGCGGGCAAGAGTTCGTGTTCTCGAACAGAAGATTCACACCCGCGTTCCAAGGCTGAGAATGGCCAGCATTACGGGACGAGCAAACGCGACAGTGTCTCCAGTCAGTGTGGTCGGCAGTTCTTCCTCATCATCATCTGCCTCGTTGGCAACCACAGCGAAAACCAGCCTCGATAGCATTCGACGAAGCGTGGATTCCCGGCGAAGCAACGAAAACGAGTCGAAGAAGGACAAAGCCAAGGATAATGGCGACTCGTCTGGATGGGTCTTAATTATGGAAGACTCACCATCTCCCCAAAAGAGCAGGGAGAAAGAGCGACAGAGGGATAAGCGACGACTCTCGAGCCCTAGTGCCCCGAGCGCATACCGTTCTGGACCATTGAATCCTGGTATCACAGCTCCCTCACCCACATTTGGCAAATCTCCGTCCCTCGCACAAAGCACGATAAACACAGGGATTCGTCGACCAGCATCTCGTCTTTCTGGTGCAAGTCTGAGCACAGCAACTACTGGAAGCTCACTCCCTACGCCAACTTCTCGCCCGGCGACGCCTACATTCTTACCACTACCAACGTCTAGCCTGTACAGCAACACTTCAGGAATCGGGCTAAAAAGATCAACAGGGCCAGGTGGTGCGAATCCGTATTCAGGCAACCAGAAGCGAACATCCCTAGGGACGGGCGCAAACTTACCCGTTTCGGAATCATATCGTGACAAAACGACGGCGATACCTCCTCCGCCCAGGCCCGGATCCAGCACACCCTCGTCGACAACATCTTCGAAATACGACGAAATGAAGTCATTGCCACATTTACCGAGTCAAATGAGTCATCATGCGAACGTGACGATTCGGCCAACAAAGTTGCCTTCAAGTGGAAATTCTGCGTTATCCAAGAGTCGGATTGGGCGACCGAGTGCTGGACCGAGAAAAAGCGGTGGTGGAGGAACTGATTCTGGGTTTTCATCGGGGGATGCACTTGATATCAAGGATCTGCGACCAAGGACATATGGGAGCTGAACTGGTTGAATGACTGCTGGCGTCGGTGTTGGTGAAAGGTGAAGCTTGAAGTTTTGAATTTGTGGAGGTTGCTTGGATTTCTTTTTGCATTGATTAATTATCTCAGTATTGATCGAGACCGGCTCTGAATGAGCAGTCGGCTCTACCACGTTCATTAGCTCCAAGTTGTCTTTCTTTCCCTCGCCACCTAGCTGGCCATCTGTCTTCTTTCCCTTCACCCCCCTTTTTTACCCGTGATGACCCTCTGATGAACCCCCTCTAGTACTACTCTACTGATGCAGTGCACGAATGATTTTTGTTGGCTTCGTAATTTGGATGTAGGCTTACTTATACATATGCGACTTCTTTCGAGACTCCTTCTTTTTTCTTTCTTAGAACCCTTTTTATTGGCCTGTTGAGTTGTAGTGTAGTAGTGTCGTGGAGTAATGGATGGTGTAAATTATGCAGATATTCATCGAAGACCGTGGGATAATGCTTCTTGAGCTCATTAATGCAAGCCAACTCATGTGATCGGCGCCAGCATCCCTAACTTTCCTTGTTCACTTGCTACCGCTCGTCACACATCCCCAATGGCAGATGCAAATTCTGGGGAAGGGCCCTCAAAACTCGAGAGATCGCTCAACAAACAGATTATCCTCGAGGAAGACGAATACACTGCTGCACTCTCACACATAATCGCTAGAGACTTCTTCCCTTCGCTCGTGCATCTTGATGCTACGAACGAGTACCTAGATGCCGTACGGACTCGAGACCCGCACCTAATAGCTGCTTCTGTACGGCGACTGGAACAAGTCTCAAACACTCCTTTACCTGGTTCCTCAAGAAGAGGAAGAAACCTGCCTAATCAAACACCTGGTCGAACACCGTATGCCACATTCCCCAGCGACACACCGCGTCTCTCTACCGATGACGCTGCGGAAGAAGGTCGAGCAACGAAGAGACCGCGGTACGACACTTCCCTAAGTCTCGACGAGTTCCAAGCCCGGTATACATCCGAGGACAACTCGAGTTTCACACAAATTTTAGACGAGGAGAATAAGAAGAGGAAGGAGAAGTATGCATGGGCGTGGGAGGCGCAGAGAAAAGTGGAAGCGCAGAGGGAGAGAATGGTTGAGGCACGAGAGAGAATGTTGATTGAGCCTGCCGCGGGATCTGTGCCTGGAGTAAAGGAGAAGTTTAGGATTGAGGCACCAAAACCTGCTGGGTTGATTACTAGTGGTGAGAAGGATGGAGGGAAAGGAAAGGAGAAGGAAAAGGAGAAGGAAGGGAAGGAAGAGGAGGACAAGAATGAGAAGGCCGTTGTGCTCAAGGCGACGAGTGTGGAGGAAGCTACTGAGGCTGTTATGGCCCCGAGGAAAGACAATCGGACTGCCGGAGTCGATGGATGGAAATTCAAGGTAAGTAATTGTCTATTTTACGAGGCATTACGGAGCACTAATACATTGAGCAGACGAGGAATTCATTAATGTTCATGCCGGATGCTGATGTCTCGCCCTATCATCCACCAACCAAAATAGTTGCCACAACCGACAAGAAAACAGAACCGAAAGTCATCTCTTATGGGAACACACGACTTGTAGAGCAAGAACACTCAGTGAATTCGTCAGGCTTGTCCGAACCTCCTAGTCCGACCCGAAGCCGGATAGAAGCTGCAATAAGCGGCACACCATGTACGTTATCTCGTTATGTTCCACTCTGGACGACACTGACTCTCCTGACAGACCGGCCCAAGTCCCCAAGTCTCAGTGACATCAACTCACTCGTACCTAATCTACCTAACCCAACACCGGAGCAATTGGGCCCGAAAGCAGTGAATCAATTGATGACATGGGGTACTTTGAATGCGACACCGAGGGTCCTGTCACGTCCTGATAACCAGGACGTTCCGGAACCCAGTACGCCGTTCCACATACGCGAAATGTCTTCACGAGAAGCATTGTCGCGCAAGTTGGCTAACTCGGCATCGAAGAGTCTGAGAGCGAAGGCAGAGATGACGGGGCTACGGACTCCAGGCATTAGTGGAGGAAGGGCTAAAGGCAATATGGGACCTCCCACGTGGACGCCAAGACGGGCAGACGCAGCAGGCAACTTGACACCTGCCGCAAGGAGGTTGTTAGAGCGCAGCACACTTGGTGCTGTGGCAGCGAAGAGGGCAGAGGCCAGTGCAGCAGGGTCTGGACGTGAAACAGATATGAATCGTCTGAGGTGGACACCAACACCGGCATCCGGGAGGAGAATGGGATAGACTTGTAGATCAACCGAGGTAATAAAGGAAGCCTCGCAGGAGGGGATGGATATGTCATAGCAAGGTGGAACAGTACAATACAGACGTGGGATATCATGAAGACACTTCAGATACTTTACGGCGCTTTGCTGCAGGTTGGGAATCGGTACTCTCTGAGGGACCACCATTGGTATCGGACTTGGATTGTTCAGATGAAGGGACGGGCATTGGCTTGGGCTTCTTCTTGACAACTACCCCTTTGAGTGATTTCTTGACGTCCTTCTTTGTGGCCGGCCGAGGAGGCTGAGGTAGAGGTTTTGGTTTCGAGGCCTGACTCGAGCCTGGGATGGGTGGTGGACTGTTGAGACTGTTCTCACGAGCGGCCACGGCTCTTGAGACGAATAAGATATAGTGAGGAGAGAAAGGAATAGCCTGCGCACTGTTTGAATTGTTTAAGCTCCTCGCCATCCTCCTGCTTGCGTTGGCGTTCTTCAGCCGCTTGGCGTTCTCTTATGGAATCAAGGAATTGAATCTCATCCTCTTCCAGTGCACGGAACTGATTTGCTGGATAATCACCGGATCAGCACAGACCAAGCCGAGAACGACGAGAAGAGAGACCTAGTTTGTTTTTTTCTTCCCACTCCTCTTGCTTTGCTATCTGTACAAGGTGTAAGAGTAATATGATGAGTGCGAAAAAAGACTACGTACCCTATTCGCAGCAAGTTTCTAGAGACGTGGAAGACCAGGAGTGGGCGTGAATAGGAAGAGAAGGTGGAGAGGGATGAAGAACCTACTTCAGCAAGACTGCGGCCGTCGTAAACGTCTTCCTGTTGAGGCGGGGGTGGCTCTTGGCCGAGACGGGCGTAGGCAGCCTTCCATTGCTCCTCCCTGCGCTGCTTTGCAAGGTCTATTTCGTCCTGTGAAACGAAGCGAGAGCCAACGGGACGGTCGGAGAGCGAAGGGATGTCCATTTGGTTGTGGGAAGAGGTGGGTAATGAAATATAAGATGATAATAATAGCCATCACTACTCTTCTACATGTCCCACTCATCACTGTCCCATGTCGCAAGTGTACCCAGCACGGCAAAGCGGCCTCCTCCTCCTCCCCATGTTTCTATCGTAACCTCTCCCCGTATGTCCTTACTTTCACCAATCTACACTCTGCTCACTGGCACCTCATCTAGCCTGGGCCCGCGATGAACCGCCCTCACCCACAGACAGGCTCACCCCACCTCTCCGTGAATCACACCCGAACCCTCGGCCCTCAGACACTGCATCGTCACACACACTCCTTTCCCAGAGCGACTCCCGCTGGTGGTCCTTCACTCTCCCCCGTAACCTCTCAGAACGCCGAGGTTTCAGAGACTTTCTCCCCTCCTCTGCCACGATTCAACCACCCTCCTTTTATCGGAACCGAAATGACAAGGAAAAGGGCCCTGAGATAACAAGACCCAGGCCCAGCATAGACCGCCTA
Source organism: Podaxis sp. C-F-92630 (assembly GCA_018524945.1). NCBI lineage: Eukaryota > Fungi > Basidiomycota > Agaricomycetes > Agaricales > Agaricaceae > Podaxis > Podaxis sp. C-F-92630. Next base: position 257,499 of record JAEUWS010000980.1, read on the forward strand.
AGCATACCTCTACCAGATCCTGCCATCCAGTTCACTACCAACCAGGCCAATTCCCCAGGCTGGGACTCGCCATGGACTTCTCGGCCGAACGCACAGGGCCCTCTTCGCGAGCGCGATGCCGAGGCTTCATATTTTACTCAAGTCCCGACCTCGGATGAGGAGCAACCCACCCGCTCTAAAAGCCGCAAGCAGAAAATCCGCAGATTCGTTCTCATCAATTCTTATGTTCCGATAGTAAGTCTAGTACCTGTTGCTCACCCGGGCCCCGTTCTCACCTTTGCTTGCCTTACGTAGCTCTTTCGCGTCATCAATATTGCCTTTACTACCGCTGCACTCGGCATTGCTATTCGAATACGCAAAATTGAAATGGCAAACCATGCCATGGGTGCAGTCGGCAGCTCTCCGTACGTCCGATCTCTCTTAAGCCTTTTTTTGCCCGAGTTCTGATTCGTTCTACTATCAGCACCGTCGTCATCATTTTTGCTCCTCCCACCCTCCTTCATGTAATGGCTGCTATTTATGTAGGCTACTTGTTCCATTTCTCGTGATTCTTGCTCAAGGCTGTGCCCCTAGCTCGAATATTTTGGCCGCCCAGTCGGCTTGTGGCAGACTTCAGGCAAACTCGCTCACACACTGTCAGAAGTCCTGTTCATTTGCGCCTGGTCCGCAGCATTGTCGCTTTGCTTCGACAACTTCTTCACCTCCCTCATTCCCTGTGCTTCGCCCTCAAGCATCTCTTGGTACAACGAGATGCCCAGGCCGCCAAGCAATATACCCAACTTTGAAGGAAGTGCAGGGGATCGAATATGTGACAATCAGCTTGTCCTTATCTGTCTCGTTGGGATCGGCCTAATTGCCTATTGCACAAATCTCATAATCAGCCTCTTCCGTATATTCGAAAAAGTTAAATATCGACCATCCCACCGACAACAACCTTAAGATCTACACATCTTATTTTATATCTCTTTTTCTCTATTCGTTTACGCTCATCACCGGATTTTTTCCTGCATGTTCACTTGGACATTCCATCATACCCAGCCTGTACGAGTAGAAACACCCTATGGCAAAGGCCGAGGGGGCGCTGTAGTAGCATACACTACCAGCGATAAGTACTATGTACATTAAATTAAGAATACGTTATCCTATGATCGCGCAATTCCAACGCCCGTTTTCGCACGCTAATCGGTTTGCATCCCGCTGTCACCAGATGCATGTTGTCATCGAACAGCTCTCCCTCCCCCTCCTACGAGATGGACGCCTTGGGACATGACTCTGCCCCTGTTCGCGCTAGGTCTAAATCTCCTGTAGCTGGGAAAGGACCATTCAATAAGAGGGACTATGCTATTGGAATTGTCCTCCTGCTCATGGTTGTCTTATTGTGGACGACTTCAAACTTTGTTACTCAGGTGCGTTCTGTTCTCTGTCCAGAAAATATTGCTTGAACAGCGTTGCAGAACCTTTTTGTTAATGGATATGAAAAACCATTCCTGTGAGTCTCGGTTGGTGTGCTCGCTTACGAGGAATCTCATTACCGACATTGATAGGGTTACATATCTCAATACCAGCGCATTTGCGTTCTACTTGATACCCTTTTGTATACGATGGTTTCGGAAACGAAAGATAGAGGGAGGAGTTGATGCCGCCCTCCGCTTGAGGAAGGATCGGGGTGGGTAGGTCGCATCCCATTCCCCCCCAAGATTCTCCACTCACGATACCATAGGTCGGAAGAGGAGTATCAACCGCTTGCAGCTTCAGAACCGGTAGAAGAAGTTGAGGAGGAACCACACCCAGATACATCAAGAACTCGACTCCTCGTACCGAGGACAGTGGAGGAGAATGCGGAAGGAGAAGGCTTGCCGCCGCTGAACGTGCGACAGACTGCAGAACTGGCATTTGCGTTCTGTTTGCTATGGTTCATTGCAAACTGGTCTGTGAACGCGTCGCTGGATTATACGACTGTTGCGAGCGCAACAATCTTGGCGAGTACGAGCGGTGAGTCATTGTCAGGTACTTTCGGAGGTGATGGATAGTGATAATGGTACTCTGTTAGGTTTCTTTACTCTTGGAATTGGAAGGGTATTTAAGGTTGAAAAGCTGACAGCACTCAAGGTTGCTGCCGTGTTTACCAGGTGAGCGCGGTTCCGTTGCTCTACTACTGCATCCGATGTTGATGATTTCACAGCTTCCTCGGGGTTCTTCTCGTTTCCCTATCCGATTCCTCTCAATCCAAAAACCCAGCTAGCAAAAATCCTTCCCCAAGTCCAATCCCAGATGCTACCCCAATCACGAACTCACTCACGGCCATCTTCGAACGCGCATCTCAGCCTCTTCTCGGTGACGTCCTGGCTCTTATCTCTGCCCTCTTCTACGCGCTCTACGTCATCCTGTTGAAAGTCCGCATCAAGGATGAAAACCGTATTGACATGCAGCTGTTTTTTGGGTTCGTAGGGCTGTTTAATGTGTTGGCATGTTGGCCTATCGGCTTTATCTTACACTGGACGGGTGTTGAGAGGTTCGAGTTGCCGACAAAAGCGGTCGAGTGGTATGCCATTGTTGTGAATGTGAGTTTTGTTCCTCATTTCTCACATATGAAGAACTCCAATGGATGAGACTGACAGATGGCAATTACGTTGTCGAGTGATTATTTCTATGTCCTCGCTATGCTCAAGACCACACCATTGGTGGTGACTGTTGGCATCAGTCTGACGATACCGGTCGCGGTGCTGGGTGATTTCATTTTGAATGTACCTGTGCATGTGCAGGTCATGATTGGAGCTGCGTTGGTGTTGATCAGCTTCATTGCCATCGGTTCAGATCATTCCAATACCGAGAGCACAGACCAATCAGGGAGCTAAAAGGCAGAGGACCTTCGTATACATCTTGGGGTTTGTACGCGTAAATTTAGTACAACTACGCATAAAGTATATGTATTCAGTATGCTATATAGTGCCAAGCCACGGTAATGAATTGTCATCTTGAACCATACTGAGCTCCAGAGTTTTTGTGGAGACCTCTGAACGGGCGCTGGGTGCTATTATTGGAACGATCGCTGCTAACTTGACCTCGCAACACCATTTTGGGTAGCTTGAGTTCCTAGCCGCCGCCAACTGCGCCGCCATGATTTACCCGGGTGTGTCACCATCAAAATGCCATTAGATACAGCTTACAGGAAACCACCAAGAGAGGTGTCCTGTTCCTTGGAAAGTTCTGGTGCCGCCCCGTACGACGTCAACCGACACTCAGGCTTTCAACTACGAGATGGATACCTTGAGTCATGACTCCACTAGGACACGTCCTAGGTCGAAGTCTCCTGTCTCTGATAAACGAGGTCCACTAGGCAACAAGGACTACACGCTTGGTATTGCCCTTCTTTTGGTCGTGGTCCTTCTTTGGACAATTGCAGGATTTGTTACACAGGTGAGTCTCAGTACGGTACGGATCTACTCCAAGTACTGATGCGTATTGCAGATCTTATATAGGAGTGGATATGATAAACCATTTCTGTGAGTCTCTTTCCGTTAAGCACGCGAGCAGCCAATGAAACTCATCGTCGACAGTGTTACATACATCAGCACTTGTCCTTTTGCGCTATACTTGATACCCCGATACATACAATGGTTGCGGAGAAGAAGTGCTGATCACAGTCTTGGTGATATCTTGGGCTCCAGTGGGCAAGTCAATGTCGTGTTGTCAAACTCGGGCTCCCCGCTGATATACGACTACATGACAGGTCAGCGAGGGGGTATCAACCTCTGGCTACTTCGGAAATACCAGAAGAATCCAATGATGGAGCATCGAGAAGTTCTCCAACGACGCCTCTTGTTTTAACTGCTGAAGAGAAGGTGGAAGACTCGCCTGAACCTCTGAACGTACGTCAAACGGCGGAAATTGCATTTGCTTTTTGTTGGCTGTGGTTCATTGCGAATTGGGCTGTGAATGCGGCACTGAATTATACGACCGTTGCAAGCTCTACTATTTTGCTCAGTACGAGTGGTGGGTGATGATCCGTTGTTTCCTTTTGGGAGATGAGGCTGACCCATGCCGCATTTGAAAGGCTTCTTCGCGCTTGGATTCGGGTGGATGTTTGGGGTTGAAAGGCTGACCATGCTCAAGATTGCAGCTGTCTTTACTTGGTGCATTCCCGCTCGTGTGACTCTATCTGCGTCAAGTTTATACTGATGGCCGTACAGTTTTACTGGCGTCGTCCTCGTCTCCCTTTCCGACTCAACAAATCCGACTGTCCAGAAGCCTTTGACCCCGAAGCGCTCTTCTCAGCCCCTCCTTGGCGATGCCCTCGCACTAATCTCAGCGTTCTTCTATGCTATTTATGTCGTCTTCCTCAAAGTCAAAGCTAAGGACGAATCGCGTATCGACATGCAACTGTTCCTCGGTTTCGTTGGGCTTTTTAATACACTGACGTGCTGGCCTGTTGGTGTGGTCTTGCATTGGATGGGCATGGAGAGATTTGAGCTCCCCAGTACCGCTACGCAGTGGTATGCCCTCACCGCCAACGTAAGTTTTCTTCGCTGCTTACGAACGTAAGGAATTTTTGAATAACTACGTGCGTAGATGATAATTCTTGTGGTGAGCGATTACCTATACGTCCTTGCGATGCTCAAGACTACGCCGCTATTGGTGACTGTTGGGATTAGTCTCACGATACCTTTTGCGGTGGTGGGTGATTTTGTTCTTAATGCGCCAATACGTGGTCAGGTCATCGTTGGAGCATCGCTGGTATTGTTGAGCTTCGTTGCTATCGGCTCGGATAAGTCTAACACTGAAGGTACTCAAGGGGCCGGAGCGGGGGAAGCGCGAGACTCGTAAATTACATGTAAAAGTATCTTGCACGGTATCCTAACGACATATTCCGTATATGGCTGCTGCGAGAATGGGTCTTGTCAAATGTATTGCCCAAGTTTTGTCCAGAGTGGACATAAACGATTTCGTGACTGTTTGGGGTCGGGTCACCATATGACGGTCACTCATCAATTCAGTAGTCTATACTTAGGAGTCACGTCTTTTACTGTAAATGACCAGTTGATAACTCTTCCCCTTTGCCCACCATGGCAAGTCGTCCCGTCTGCTGCTTACAACACAGTGAAAACTTACAAGGACCATGCTCATTAGCCAAAAGAATGCCGGTCACGAACCACGGCACACGAACCATCAGTCAAACTCCACAAAAGGTCATTCGCGGTTCAGGATAATGCAGTTGAGCATGTAGAGATTGGCGCTGCTGCCCATGCCTCTGTATGTATGTACTTGTCTTTTCATGCTGCTCATGAAAGCCAATACATGGCTTGTGCCATAGGGAAATGAGATCTTGGCTGCTCTGGACACACCACCACCCCCACCGGCAGCCTTGACCAAGAAGGAGAAGCAGACCTTGAAGCGGGAGGCTTTTTTACAGAGTTAGTTCTCACTTTTCCATATCACATCACCCAATGGAGTTCTCACTTTGTGATTTGCGGTGCGGTATAGAACTCGGAGTCCTTAAAACCCCATACTCGAAATCTCATGCACGGCGAGAAAAACGCAAGGCGAAGGAACAGTTGGCCGGAAGTGGGCTAAACGATATTCAGGCTATTCTATCAACTATTGCCGCCGATGAAAGCATTGGAGATGAAGATGAAGCCGGACCGAACGGGGAAAAGACAGGAAAGCAGAAGCGAGGTTCTAATTCCATGGAGACGGACCAGGAACAACAGGTAAAACCAAAAGCACAACAGAAGATAGGAAAGATTGGAGAGGGCAAGAGCGTGCCGCTATCTAAAAACCAGCGCAAACGTGTTCTGTACGTGGGTTTCCTTGACTCTCGGACTGCCGACAGATTTGATTCACTTGTGTATCTGGCTCAGGCAAATGGAACAGTTCAGGCAGCCGCTCATACGGTCTAACCCAGAATTCGCAAAGAATCCTTTCCAGACGATACGTGTCCATGCACAAAATACCTTGGTCAAGCACCAAACACCCAACTAAAATCGTCTGTCCCCCATTTATGAACGGAAATAGATTCATCCAGATGAATGTACATACATTATGACCATCGCGTTGTACATATAAGAGGTATACAGAGGGCCAAAAAATAGCAAGGGAAACCGCGAAGCTCCATCATCCATATTCATGAGCACGTAACCGATCAAATAATTACTCTACGAGGATAGTCTCGCATGTCTAAAAGCGATCCAGAAAGTTTATCAAGGTTGCAACAGATCACCGGGTATCCTGGGCACCGAGGGTGTGGCCACATTCACTCATCTCCAGCACTCATTCCAGCACTCCACACAGTGCTCCCACTACCAACGCTCCTTTTACTCCTCCGACCCGGTCTGGGCGCAATCTCTGTGAAACCGCCACTTCCTCCCTTAGCCAATTCAATACTCAAACTACGCTCGTGAGCATCCAGAGCCGCCAAGGAATTCTCAGCTTCAGCGCGCTCCAACGCTTCCTGTGTTAAACTTGCCGATTCGGTAACCCCAGGAGTTCCGTTGCTGTTTGCGGTCTGAGTCGTCGCGGGTGTAGAATGAACAGATGCGCCATCAGAGTTGGTATCTGCGTTCTTACTTCCAAACCCGAAAAATGTGAATCGACGATTGCTGGTTGCGGTGGTAGGAGTGTCCGATTGAGACCTTTCAATAGGCCCTACGGGCGGTGGAAGGGCTGGATTGGGAGATTGGGGTGTAGGTTGGATCCCCATTAATTTCATGGTTGCATTAAGACGTTCCCGCTCTTTGCGGTCTTCCTCGTCCTCCTCTGTATCCAATTTACGAGCATTGGATAGAGTTGTGGTGCCGGGCTTCAGAGTCAATGGCCGGAGATTAGAGTCCGGCTTCTTCTCTATATTATTGTTAAAGATCGAGAAGCTCTTCCAGTCGAACGATAAAGACCGGCGATTCGCCTTAGGATTAGAAGCGGCCGGTCGAGATAACGGAGCAGGATTAGGTGGGTTTGTCCGAGAATCTGGAATAGGAGTAGGAGTCACAGACGAAGGTTTTCCGACGAAGAGTGACTGTGGGCGTGGTTTAGGGGGAGGTGCGGGGGACTGCTTGGTCCCTGAAGCCTGGAAGCTAGGCGCTGACGGTGTTTGCGGCGCCTTGTCCTTATGATCATAGTCCACGGCCAAGACGTGCTCGAATCCCTCCTGGGCGATGATTCTGTCAATAATCTTGGAGGCGTAGAGAGATAATGCCTTGTTTGCGTCTTTGAGGGATTTGATTTCGGAACGCATAGTCTCCATTTCCGCGGAGATGGTGGGGTCGAGATGGCCATTGTCGGTAGAACCAGAAACCTTACGACCTTCCGAACCTCTCTTGTTTCGTCTCGGCTTGCCGTTATAGATGCCTTGGTCGTCAAGATTGGCAGTGCCCTCAAGCATATCCTTGTTTTCTGCCCGCCCGAGCTCTGCGGCGAGATCAAGGCCTGGTCCGGTGATAGGAAGATCAGCAAGAGATTCGCCCCGCGTTTCATGTGTCGAGTTAGTGCGTTTACGCCCTTGTCGACTAGGGTGCCGTGAGAAGCGGGGCTTCTCATGGTTGTCCTCTGCGCTGGTGCCACCATCAAAGTGGGCATCTGCGCCTTCGACTTCTTCATCGACTCTGTCGAGAGTGCTACGTCCGATGCTGTGTAAACTTCCGACATCGGTATACTGCTCGACATTGTCGTCGCTCTCGTTGTCCTCGTCTTCGCTTGTCGCATCATTTGTCCCCACCTGCCGCATGAGGTCGAACTGGCCGTTCAGGGTCTTTTCGCGTAATAAGATCATATAGCTCTCGTTCTCTTCTTGAAGCTCGTTGTTGACCCTCTTAAGGTCCATGAGCTGAGATTGGAGAAGTAAAAGTGTGCTCTGGAGGGACGCATAGGACGTCGAGAGCGTCGAGAGTTCGAGTTTGAGAGCAGTCATTTCGGCGGGCTCATTTTCAGGGTCGTTAACGTCCTGCTTGACCACTGGAGACTTGGGTGTGGTCTTTGGTTGTGCTGCCTGTTCTTCGACCACATCGTATTCTGGTTCAGGACTGGGAACGTCCTTGGCAGCCTCCTCCGCTCGTTTGAGGGCCTCGGATAGAGATTGAATTCGTGACTTGAGGTGTTGCTCATTATCGTAAAAGGCTTGGCGTTCAGCCTCGAAAGTGGTAGTCTGTCGGAAAGTGTAAGGGAGAAGCTAGCTAGAACGTAGGCAATAGACGCGCCTGTTCATTATACCTCCTCTGAAGGTCCCTCTTCTCCTTCTCCAGTTCGCGAACCTGTGTCCTGAGCTTCTCCGCAATGTCAATACGTTGTGCCAACTCAGCCTCCGACCGGGCTTGTTCAGTATACAGCTCATTAAGCCGTGTTTCTGTAGTGTGCAAAGTAGAAGTCAAGGTTTCGACCTCGCTTGTCAGAGAGGTTATAGTTTGATCCTTGTTCTGCAATTGAACGAGAAGCTGGAAGCGTATGATTAGGTGGGAAACGGATTAATATGCACAGGCTAATGAATCACCTGCTCCTTCTGATCTGTTTCTTGCTTCAGAGAAGCTACGAGAGCCTCGCGAGCATCTTCGCTCAATGGAGGATGGGATGGGGGTGTTTTTGTGGCGGTCCGTCGGCTTGCAGCCGAGTTGAGGGAAGAGGTGACACGAGGCGAGACAGCCGAGCGTGCAGTTGCGCCTCTAGCAATGGAGGAGGTGGGGGTCGGCGAAGCCGAAGGTGGCCTTCGGGTGGTGGGAGGCTTTGGGGAGACGGTGGTCATTTACAGGGTCGTGATGAATGTGAAGAGAGGGAGAATGGGTATTCGGGATGAAGAGTGGAATTGGGGGAGAGAAGGCAGAAGAGGATTTCAGTCATCATTACATCCGTTGCCATGCAGTTACCGCTTTGAGTACCATCATTCATTCATTCATTTGCCCATCATGTCCATCTCTTCTGCCACCTCTCTTCTGCGTGAAGTTCAACCACATACCCTCTCAGAGGTCCTCTATTTCTCTTTTGTCTCTTCTGCAATACCTCAGTTCTGATCTCCGTTGTAGCTCCTAGTTTCTGTCTTCCATGACAGTGAGTTTCTCAGCCATTCGCTTAAAAAATACCTGCTGATGAACCCCAGCATACCCTTTGGGATCTACCCTCGTCCCTGCCCTGGACCTCCACTTGGATCAAATACGTCCTACAGCTGCCTGTAAACGTGGTGACGTGATAGAGCTACGAGGTCCACCCGCCTCCGGAAAAACCCACTTCTTGTACTACATGCTCATCAATTGCCTCCTCCCCCCCTCATATTCTTCGGCCAAACTCGACGGCTGGGGAAAAGCCGCTGTCCTTTTCGATAGCGATCGCAATTTTGATGTCCAAAGATTTGCTCAACTTCTGCGCTCGCGTGTCAAGCGTCTTCTGCCCCTGGACCCATCCGCTGTCGAGGCTATCACTACCAAGGGCTTGGATCTTCTGCACGTCTTCCGGCCCACCAGTTCACACCAGCTTGCTGCCACAATCCAACACTTGCCGATATATCTTGCTACCAATCTACCGGAAGCAGATCTTGGTATTCTCGCCGTTGACTCAATCACCGCTTTCTATTGGCCCGATCGGTACCATCTTGAACGATATCGTTCCGGAAATTCCAGTCGTGCCTTTACAGGATCTCGGAACCCTTTAAACCACGTACTTACATCGATTCGATCTTTCGCACAGTCCCATGGACCTCTCGTCCTGCTCTCGAGCTGGGATCTCAGCCCATCCTCGACATCACAAACCCGTCAACGTTTTGATCCATCCACGTCCGCAACACGCTCTCATGGAGACAAGCCCGGTCAACATCTGTTACCGATTTCGTACTACATTACCTTCACTACGTCCTACCCGTTCGCCGGTGATGGAGAAAACACGGAGAGCAGAAGTACGAGCTCCAAATTCACAAGCACGCCGACTTGCCTATCGGGGACTGCGCGTACCCCTGGTAACTCTAGAACTACACAATTCTATCTTCGCATCACCGAAGATGATATACTTGTTCCATAGACGAACGTCAATATATTAAACGACCGACTGATGAAGCATGACGCCTGATGGACGGATGTCTCACCGGAGTACACACATCAAATGATGATTTTTAACTGTGGTTTTCCCGAACCTTCATTACAAGAGTACCACAAAGCCGCACACGAGGCTGACGGAAACCTTGGAATGCTTAGGCAACCATTTCTCGAGAAGTCAAACGTGGTGTACTCTGCGCCGAGGTACATTTGATTCTTGTACGACATGAATATATTTGCTCTCGCTACGACAAAGAAGGATGTGCTGAAATTATATAGACATGCTATCAAAACACGGCAAGGACAAAGATGCCGTGATTGTACGAGAAAGTCGAAGTAAGTTATATAGGTGTCCGAAATGCTTGCGGCAAGCCTAGAGCTACAGGTGTGGTATACAATGAAACAAAGATATTAGGGCGAACATAGGAAAGGATTAATAAATAAATATGAGATAGATCTGATTATAATTAGGAGGGGAGGAAAAGTACGTAAACTAGGCGACCACGCCGAATATTTGATCAATTTGGGTCTTGAAGGCTTCCTCGACGGCTTTCCTGCGAATATTCCCTTTTGTGGCGGTTCTCGGTAGGGTCTGAGGTGGCACCACCACAATCATGTTGGGCGAAGTGATACGCTCGTGAAGGTATCTTCGCGAGTGGAACTGCCGAGTTTTGCGAATGATTTCCTTCTTCAGTTTGTCATGATCCATTTCAACCGCAGGTTCGATGAACATCACGGGCGATGGCCGTCCAGTGCCGACAACGACACATTCTTTGATTAGTGCACTACACGTTGCACGAGCATTGTCCTCGATCGCTCTGAGCACTCTGTCAGTATGTCAACATCATAGTACAACCGATATACTTACTTAGTGTCACATCGCAAGCTATTTTCGGATTTGATCCAGTCATCATCCCGACCCCGGAACACATATGAGCCAGGGGCGGCTTCTTGGAAGAGATCCCCAGTATGGAAGTCGCCATCAGCGTGTCGCAAAGAAGGGTCAGGACAGTCACCAGAAGATTTTAAAATAACAAGTTCTAGAAGCTGTGTGGTGGAATGGTGGCTGGCACCGCTTGTCGATTGAGCGATGGGTCGGAACTCGTATGCCGTATCAGTCAACGGCTTCAGAAGAGGTGCATCTCGTCCTTCGCCTCCAATAGAAAGGAGCATGGCACCGCACTCCGTGCTACCGAACGTATTCTGTTGTCGAGTTCCTATCAGATGTGAATCACTGATAAGCGAGGAAAGCCACCTACCCTTAGTTTGATTCTGTTCTTGTAGGCCCATTCTTCCTCGTCACGGGGTAAAGGAAGACCACTATAGAGGACTTCGTCAAGCCCAACGAGTTCAGAGAGAAGGTCCTTGTCACTCCGGGACCTACGGAGGTGACTCGCTAAGAAGGCAGCAAACTGGTTCAAGCGATTGAGGCCACATCGACGGATCATGTCCATCAACTCTTCAGACGAGAAGGAGATAACAGTAGGTTGGATTGTACAAGATCCATGCTGTAAACTGCCCAGGAGCACTAGGATCCAGTTAGGCGATGTATATTAGACACGATTGCGTTGACATACTGAAGCTTTGGCCAATATGACACATGCTGCCCATCCAGACGGTAACATCTTGGCGATTTTTGTTCCTGGGCGTGCCGATTTGGTGGGATTTGTTAATGGCGGCAGTTATCCACCGGTAGTTGCAAGGCACAAGTTTTGGGCTTCCTGAAGTCGAACCGCTGGTATGGAAGATGAAGGCTACATCGTGTTCAGTGACGGGGCGAAGGGGTAGTAGGGGGGTCGAAGACTCCGGAACGGAGTTGGAGCCGACGGCTAGATGAGCGGGAACCGGGCAATCTGTACAGGTGGCTGCAAAGGCGGATTCATAGACAAGAGCTTTCGCGTTGGCTCTTGCAAGCAGCTCATATATGACCACAGGGCTAGGGAGGCGAAGGCTGAATAATTGTGGAATATATCCAGCCCTCGAGAGACCGTAAATATGCAAGACATCCGTATATGTGAACCCTCCGATCCTACATAGTCTATGAGGGACAGATACTCGATACCCAGATGAAATAAACATACCAGACGCCAACTACAGATTGCAAAGGAACGCCGTCGTCGAGGAGCTTGGACTGCCAGAACCTGGCAAATCTTTCAACGTCGTGCCAGAATTGACGATATGATATCGAGACCCATGAGTTAACCGTTCCAGTCTCCTGATCTACGACTGGAGTCCGGAAGGCAGAAAGTTGAGAATACTTTGAAGAGCTTGCTTCAAGGATCGCAAGGTGAGATGTGACCATGGGCGATTCAGAGGACTACTATGAGTCTTTAACACAGACATGGCATATTCTTATATACCAAACGAGAAAGAAGTAAACCAATCCAGCTGACGAGCGGAGAAGCCTCTGACGGAACGGAGGTCGGCCTAATGACATTGATAACGTTTCGGATAACCTCTTCTGTCGCGTTGAAACAAGCGAGCGAAATCATAGATCTCATACGATCAGCGCCCCAGAGGGAAGTAGATGTTAGATCCCAGTACGAAGTAAGCGACACTCCACTAAGAAATAGAAACGAGGAACTGGAAGAACCAATAGCATGCCAGCATCATTGGGGAAAATAGCTAGGCGAAGTAATGTGGCACTGCTTTCTCGAGATCGTCGAAAGCGGTGAACGCGGGTTGTGTGGGCTGGTGATGGATTTATGAATGACTTGCCTTGAGAGTAACCCATCACGCCGCCGGGAACGGAACCGTGCATTTTCAGTGCTCACGTGGCAAGGAAACTAACAATACATCCTTTCCAACTACTGATTATTGCGCCAGTCCTCCGTATTTCCAGTGTGTTGAGCAGTCAGAAACGATCTTTTATCTACATTGCACGGCCTTTTGTGGTGGTTGTGCTCATAAGAGATGCATTTCTACCTTTTGTGCGATAATAGTTCAGCTCCTTTGTTTCTTCTACGTTTCCAAGTACAGAATACACGACGTCCGGTGATTATGGCTGTGTAGTAGTGGTGTCCGGATTTGTGTCCCCTTGCGCGACTCGCATGGGGCCGAAATCACAGTCAACAGAAATTCAGAGCGATACAGATGAGAGGACGCAACAGTGCTCTGCGGCGTTGGTCGATATCCGATGGAAAGCTCCGGTGTCATCGACAGAACGTAAAAGATGTTACCATGCTTACACAATCTCCCATCCAATACTTTGCAAAGAGCAAGCTTTGACACAATTGTCGGGTGAAGCCAGTGAAACCCCCAGTCCTGGTCGAAGTTTGCCTGGGAATGTCATTTATCCATCACTCGTCCCCGGTAGTTCATAATCTATGATGCAATTCTTATGTCTGGGGTACGAAGAGGAAGATGGACGTAGCCGTGTCTGTCTCGGTTACGACATAAGAGGGAGCAAGTTGGGAGCTTTATGAGTGTTTACCCTGTGTCATCGGACATGCCTTGGAATGTGTTCATCGAGGTCTCTTCAACCAAGTGAAAGGAGATAAAATTCGCGCCGACAAATTCGAATCGATTGCAGATATGGTACGTTCTTACGACCTTTGGTTCATTCTGCCCGGTCCGATCTTCTGGACTATGTACTTCAACAGCACCCAAGCTTAAATCGACCGTGAGAGATCAGGATACCACGAGTCACGTGCCAAACGGGCTGAGCACGTGAGATCCTGGGCCAGGACAGCACGGGAAAAAAGGGAAAAGAGACGGAGTTGCATAGACACCAGTATTCAGCAAACACAAGCCCGGACATCTGCATCTTCACAGGACGAGGCGCATATGCGATATTTCTTGCTGTGACCTGGCTATTTTACACCTGTGGGACATGTATGTTCTTCGCCCTATTGTCCTTGTTCCACGCCTAAGAAACTCCAGTTGACCACAGGATCATCCATTGCAACCTGGACGCCAGTTGGTCTGTTCATGCTCAGGAAGGTGATAATTGCACCGAGGCACTACCTTGAGCACTCCATTGCGATTCTTACATGCAAACTCACGACCCGAAATTCTCCTTCCGTGCGGTTACGATGGAGCGCGGCCGCAGCTACGACTCCCCAATACAGTGCCATTGGACGCGCGTCATGGCAGGAAGAAGAAACCCGTGTAGAAGGAGACGCCATAAGCAGAGAGCCAACCCCTCACCAACTCTTACCCTTCGCAGAGCGCCGCCCATTGGCACCTTTCGATCTGCTGGCAAAGAATTTCACAACATTTCTCGACTGTCACGGGCAGACGACAGAATCAGCCCTTCGTTGTTTGACTTCTGGATCACCCGATTTTTCTCCCATTCGCGAAATCTTTCAGCATCCCGTCTGTCTTGGTCGCGTCGCACGTCAACTTGCTGCGTCAAACACCCCCGCTTTGTGTGTTCGCTTGTTGAGTTTGGCAGTCGCGTATGGCCGTCCTCCCAAAGCGTCAGTTTACGAGACCGTTTGTTGGTCGCTATCCCTGAACAAGCGATACAACATCCTGTTGGAGGTCTATCGTCTTGCCAAAGATTCTCTCGGTGTCCCAACTCCCCGCCTTCTCGATTGGAGATTGCGGGCTCTCTTCGAGTTAGAGAATTTCGCGGCCGTCGAGAAAATATTCCAAGAGTACGAACAGGCCGGAGCGAAGCCTTCCAGACGGACTTGGCATTTAATCTTGATCGCCCACCTCCGAAATCGCAACCTTGCCGCAGCCCGCCGGTGCTTGACATCCATGGAGGAGGCTGGCTTTCTTCTGGACCCAACCACCCATGCCGCCATTGCAACAAACTATCGATACCTCGGACTAGATTCCCAAGTCAGAGATCTAGCCGTGTCCAACCTGGGCTCCCTTCCTCCCTCAAGCAGCGTTTTTGTGGTCAACCAACTTTTGGAATCACACCTCCTTTTCGGCGACGAGGTCGGCTTTTATCAACTATTGTCACTCTTCGACAGCAATGCTATTGCGCCTATCCGAAATCTTCTCAGTCCCTCAGGTGATTTTGAGGATCCGGCAAGGCAATTGGCAGCCCTAAAACCGTCTCTTCCCCTTATTCCAAATGCCGCAACATTCCTTATTGCGGTTCGCTTTTGCGTTGCTTGCTCGAACTTGCTAGCTGCAGAAAAAATCTTCCATTTAATGGAGAAGCAAGCCATCAATATGTCGCACGCCATCCTTGTCACATACTTGAACGTGCAGTTCTCTATTGGACGCCCAGATTTTGCTGCATTTGTAGCGTCCCGACTCCTGTCGGCGGACAACCTCGATGATCTTTTCAACTCTTTAGTCCGACGTCAACCTAAGCCTCACTGGAAGTGGCCATACTCAACCTCCCGAATATCTCCCCACATCGACGTCTTCAACGCTCTGTTGAAAGGCTTGCTGCCTATTCACGGTTTGAATGCTTTCCATATAATTTCACAGCTTATGGAGCGAACCAGAATCAAGCCTAATACATACACCGTGAAGATTCTAGTTGCGCATTTGGTCCGCTCCGAGCGAGCTGCGCCTTCGACTGTGCTACGTATATTGCGTCAGTTATCCCCTGTCTTCCGTCCCTCACTTGGCCACCTCCACCCCCTCGTCAGCCGCTTCCTACGCGATGAAAGGTCCCGTTTGTATTCAACGAGGTCAAGACGTCGAAGTGCCCGTGGGGTTGCGCAGGTGCAAAAACATCGTTCAAGCTCTTCGGAAGAGATCTATCATGACTCAACCAATCCAGTGGCAGGGTTGGAGATAGATCGTTTCCTTTCACGGCCAAACCTGGCGCGTTCGCTCATTGCCTCGATGACTTCGCGCGGGATCCGGAGTGATTCGTCAATGTTAGGGCTCCGAATGCAGTACGAAGGGGTTATCCAACGTAATACGACCTCTGCGGTCGACACCTACATGGATATGTTATCCCGGGGGATGACACCATCCCATTACCATATAGCGGCTCTCATGGAGGGCTTCGTGCAACAAGGTGAAATAGACGCTGCGTTGAAAATCATGCGTTCGGTCAAGGACCACAACATGGAACCCAACCTCGTCATGTACACCATCCTCCTGCACGGATACGCACACCAGAATCGACCCAAGGCGGCACTACGGCTTTTCCAAGAGATGGTCTTGAGTGGGATCAAACCTGACGTGCGAGTCATCTATGGGGTGTGTAACGCATTCATTCTCGCGCAGCAGCTGGGGTTGGCCAAGAAGGTCCTCATTACGTTGTGGTCCTATATCGGACCACTCCCTCGGGGATACGCTGGATTGCCACTGCTAGAGCTTCTCAAAATTTTTCGCAATCTCGATCCCTCATTTTTCACGTCAAGGCGGAATTTAAGCCTGACGAGGCGTATCCGGCTCCGCCAGCAACTAACGCAGATGGTTGTCGAATATAAATATGCCTCAGGCTTGCGGAGCGAGCTCATCTCCAATTCCCCGGAAGTCAAACGACTTGCTAAGGCTTCACTACATGTCAACCGGAAGATATGAGAGAAATGAGGTTAGGGGGAGAGCTAATACTTGTAATCATGGTGTAACGATATATACTACACTGGGAGCGGGGAGTCGATCGAGTGTGGAATAATACAAGACAAATGATAAATCATACAATAACGCTTAGCCTAAGAGAATTTGGCATCAAGCAACCGTAAAGCATCGCGTACTGCGGAGGTGGGAACTTCACAAATGCGATGCTGAGTGCAACGAACTAGTCCGTCCTGAGGCATAAGATGAGAAGACATGTTTCCCTGAAGCTGCGCCTTTTCCTTCTCCCTGTACTGAGCATGAGGATCCGTTAGTATAATAGTCTCGCTGTCAGCAGGTGGTGGCGGCGGAGGGGTGGGTCTGTGTTCAGGACTGGGAGATAAGACGATTCGTGGTCCAGTACACTTGGAGCGACTCGCAACCACACTGGCAAGCAAGGAAAGATCGGCAAATGACACGTTGGGATGCGCCTTGATTTGCCGCCACGCATCATTCGTAGGTATAGTCTCCGAGGTATCGCAGGAGTTGTGAGGGCTCAACGTTGAACCGGAAGCGTAATGTTCGCAATTACTTCGACTGCCACAACAACCCCGAGAGGTCGATATGTCAGTCCTAGGAGGGTCGACACAAGGAGGGCGAGCTGCAACCGTCTTCTCGATGGCAGAACAGAATGCTTTTCCAAAGGCATCGTCTGCACATGCGAGGCAGTTTGACGGGTCACCAGAGCAGGTTGGGACAGGGGGATTTGATGGCTGCGCCTCTGGCAAGACTTGGATGGGGAAAACTGAGTTCACCGTCCCCGGAGTTGCACGACGTCGCAAAGGGACAGGCGGCTGGTATGCAGGGAGGTTATCCAGGATGGACGGGCGAGGTGACTGCTGGGGCAGAGGAGCCGGCTCCAGAAGGACCACGCGGTTGCTGGGCATTGCCATGGTTGGAGTGAATTCTTCAGATTTGAAGTTGGAGAGCGCAGAACGGTCGGCTGCTTGTTGGGCAGCAAGTTCTCGACAGACGCAAGGTGTGTCCTCGCTGCAAAATCCGCAATCGAAGGTTGGGAAAGTATTAGGATCAAGCGAAATAGGTTTGGTAGTAGTATTGAAGTCGGTGTTGGTCATGATAGGATGCGTCGTTTCGGATGCTTGTACCTCGTAAACGGGAGAGAATCTAGTATCTGACGTGCCGGTAGAATCTGGGGAATTGACCATGGAAGGAGGTGAAGAAACATAGGAAGCCGTCAGGGGTTTGTCAAGCTCCTCGGGACTGAAGCGGGATTTCTTGCGTGCTGGACCTCTGGTAGAAGTAACACTGTTGGGAGAGGTGTCCCTCCAACGCTTCTTTTCCTGGGCTGCTTCTTGGTCCTTCTCGAGTTTAGTTAATTTCTCCTTCAACAGAGCATTCTCCCGTCGCAGTATCTCGTTCTCCTCCTTGAGGCGTTTGGCAATATTCTGCAGTGCAACGTTACGCTCGATCTCCCCTTGCTCGTATTGTTGTATCCGCGCCTGCAACTCCGCAAGCTGCGACTGCTTGCGCTCGCGAAACGCGCGCTGAGCAGCCCTAGCGATGTAATGGTAAGAAGCAGTGTTTTGTGCTGAATCAGAGACCCACCTATTCTGGACTCGTCGACCCTTCGCGTCGCTCTAGATCCCACCAGGTCAAGAGATGTTAAAATACGAAAAGAAATATGGCTCACCTCTTCCTCATCCTTCGCAGCAGGGGCGATATCCTTCTTGGGCTTGCGGCCTGGCTTTGGCTTCGGCTGTATAACCCATTCCTTGGAGGCTTTATGTCGGTGAGCGTACGTCATTTCTTGAAGAAAGAAACCGAGGTACCTGTTGCCCAGAGAGTAGAGGTAGAGGTAGAAGCAACTGCTGGGGAGGCAGCAGACATGGTGAGCGGATATAGGTACGGGGTACGGGGAGGGGGTGGTTCAGGGCGGAGGAGACTTGGAGAGGTTCAGGTCTTTTATTGGGGAAGAGGTGATCTTGCTATGTGTTGTCTTATCAGATATCGGAATTAGTCGGTACCTTCGGGTCCGCGGATACAATACCAAAACCGGCAGTACCCCATTCTCCCGCCTCACACGTCTGCAACCGAATGGTCTTAATGCTGTGGTGAAACAGTTAAGAATGGGAAGGTTTTTGGTGAGCAGAGGCCGTCTGCTCCCAAGGCATTCGGAGGAGATCAAGCGTCCCCGTTTTCAGCGCGTTCACACCGTGGCGTGTGGCCTCCGACTCCCAACATGGGAGTTTGCCACGCCTGCATTCCAGTTGCATTCCAGCCCCAGTCAAGACATCCTTGAGAGTTTTGTTGTGCGTCATACGTCGCCATTCTCATCTCCTCTCTCGATTTCTTCTTCCGGCCTCTCTGTGTTTGGTTCTTTACATCGTGTCTATATTTGATGGCGAAGCTCATTTCGTGGAAGCCATCATAAAAAGAGTGAGAGATTCCTCAGGCGTAACCACGATTACCGGCTCAGATACCATTATCTGCGGCCCGAGAAAGTGGCTAGCAGCCTATTTCACTTTGGGTTATCCACGTTTGTCCGGAAGCCATGCGTGTAATGCTTATTTTCCCATCAATGCGAGAACCATGAAAAAAACAGGAGGTGTCTAGCGGAACCGGTCACCAACCAATCACTCAACAATCTCCTCAATTTGTTCAATGACTTCGTCCACCCATACTTCGATCTCCTCCTTTTCTTCGCTCGAGGATTTACGCCTATCGCTCTTATGTCCACGGTCATCGGCCAATTCTCGTTTGCGCAACGCCCGCCACGCGTTCCATTCGTCTACGAGACGCTTGCGCAACGCAACGAGCTCCGCGCTGACATTGCTCTCCTCTGCAGCATCCTCTTCGTCAAACGTACGACTGTATTCGCGCAAGTTCCTCCGGATCTTCTTTTGTTGCTCCTTCGTCAACAACGTCGGAGGTCGGGGACGCCAGATAAACTGTTTAAAGCGATCTTGTATTTGTTTCGTCAGCTCTTGTCCACGGAAATCCCAGATTGCATATCCATTCTCCAACTGTGAAATGACAGGTCAGTAACGCGAAAATAGATGATCTGGATCTTTCACACCGTATGAGTCCAGGCACTCGCACTGGTAGCCAGGTATCGTCCACTTGGGTCCCATTCTACATCGGTGACACCATAGTGGTCGGCCGACCCAAGCAATTGGATACCACTGCCCCAATCGTCTTTGGAGGCTTGTCCCTCTTTTCGGTTCGTATCATCGGAATTGAAATCCAGATCCCAGAATTCCAGTTCGGATTTGGTGGAAGACCCGACAGTTGCTAACACCACATGGCGCCCTCGTGGGGACCATCGGATAGCGTTACTTGTGCGAGAAGATAGGGTCCCTGTCAAGCTGTTGAGTTCCAGTTTACAAAGATGTGAATCAACTCACGGAGAAGTCTGAAATCATTTTTTGAGTGATCAAGTTGATAAAAGCTGACGTCCGTCTTGATAGTAATACCGGGGCCAGGATTTCCCAGGTTAGGGTCACTACTGGAAACAATCGCAAACCGATCTCCCTTGGGCTCCCATGAGAATTCGGTGACAGTGTCTGAGAATGAGCTGTTAGTGTGAAAAGCAACAAGACCAAAAACGGATGGGAACCTTTTAGTTCGACGACTTCGACGGGAAAGTCTTTTTCGCGCATCCGGAAGATTTCCAAGTTACAGAAAATAGACTTCTTGGTTTTTGTATGCCGATCAACCTTGACACATAGGAAATCGCCTTGGTTTTGCCAGTAGAGCTTGCACTGAGTACATAATAAGCAGTGTCATTTGTACGATCTGCAGAGAGTTCACCTCTGTAACGTTGAACAAATTCTTCTGACGTAGGATGGTCCGACTGGGGAAGCCAAGTAAAGTGACACGCGCTGGCTGATTCGCCACTTCAGGTGTCCAGTACACGAGCATGTTTTCCCTCGCCTTCTTCGTCGTTTTGACCCCTCCTTTTGCGTCTTTCTCCGTTACCTCCTTGTCCCTTTCTCCAAGCGGACACCATTCAAAATCTACGACACCTTCTATCTTCAAACTCTTTTTCCCGTGCAACCCCATGCCGGGAAGCTCGTAGATGCTTATCATCTGACCAGGGGTTAGACGTGCGATGAATTTATCGTCAGGGCTCCATTTCAGGATTGGCCATTGCATCTGTTTTTTCTGACCAGGTGTTTCGCCTTCGTTGTACGTGGAAAATGTGCGAAGAAGATGTCCGGATTTGATGTCCCAAATGGCGATATTGTTGCCTTCATCATCTGGTGAGAAATACTGAGGACCTTGAAGAGCGCCCTCGGGAACAACGATAGGTTCATTGGACCATGTGACGAGGTAGTTCTCGCACGGGGAGAAGTCGATAAGTTTGACAAAGGGATGGGCAAATCGTTGTTGTGGCTTCCAAGATGAACCACCCCAAAGGCGGACGCCTTGCCGATGTAAGGTTGCGATGTAGGTTCCTAACGGCGACCACGCCACATAGAGAAAATCTTTCCAATCCTACCATCACGTTCAGGACAGGAGATCGGAGGTGGAGTATAAAGGGCAAACGCACAGGTTTGTGTGCAATTTCATACTGTGAAGGTTTCCCATGCCAGTGAATCAAAACCTCTTCACCACGGTATGTCACGTATTGGTCCCGTCCTTGAGGATCAGCTAGCCACGCTCGCAGGTGTTCCTATACTCGTCGTAAATTTCACCGGAGGTATACTTCTGGAAATATAGGGATACCTTGGGAACGAATTCCTCGGCTTCTGGTTCCACGTATGTTTCATCGAGGTCCGCGTATTTTTCGATATCTGCAAACCGATTAAGCTTGAAGGTATGTTTGGCATCAAATGGATGGTTGTTAAGGGCCACCAAAGCAAGATTGGCCTCATCAACGTTGCGGAATTCTATGAAGAGGAAGCTGTAGTTTGGTGTAGGTGAGAATATTGACCTAAGAAAGCGTTTCGTGCGACAGACCCTTTGCTTTTGCCAGTTGAATCGTCCCATGGGATATGTATGTCGTCTGACTTGATTGTAACACCCTTCCTCGAGAATTCCTTGCAAACTTTAGCCAGTAGCTTTTCGAGTTTGTCCTTGCCAATGATAGGAGCGCCGTCTACAACAAGGATGTTATCAAAACTTTCGTCATACTTGACTTTGTATCTAATAGAAACGGTCAATAACAAGTTGTGATAGCAGTTTGGAGGATTACTTGTTCTCGATGTCTGAGTAGTCAATGTTATCCGGATCTTGCAGAAGACTTGCAGGCATGGTGGCTATTGGCAAGATTTTTCCAACCATCAACAAACCGATTGGCCAGAAGCTGATCTGTGTATGCACCTGTTATGCTAGGTCCTCGAATGGCAATTCTGAGCTCGTCGGGCGTAGTGGAGCTCACAATCCAACGAGAATTTGGAAACATAGGATTCGCAAACGATTAAACTCCTGAAAGATATCTTGTTTGCACGAACTCAGTACGGATTCATGGCTTATGGTTCCAGACTATCGCGAACTTGACGCCGGGAAGAGTCTTTTTCTCCTTGAAAGGAGGTTTCACGTATTGAATCTGTTCAGAGAAGCCAGCTATCATGTAAATATTGGCTTCCGTGGTCTGAGTCTTCTACATGGGTTGGTGACGATCGAAGGACGATGGTTCTGTCCCTGAACGCTGGATTGCCGACGAGGAATATTACATAAGGTGTAGAATTTCCTACTTTGGAGTTATACGCGACGGAAATTGTTTTTTTGCACACGAACGCTCGAGGCGACATGGTACTTCGTTGCAATCGCTTTGAACATTTTTTCACTTCTTCTGCTTCATCTCTCAACTTCTTCTGCAGGAGATATGCATCTTCTCCTGCAGTTCTAGCCCAAGTTCGCCCTAATGAGCCTGAACACCAAGCCAACGACGCATCTCAACCACCTAATGCTCCAGTGAAGTCTCCACGCAGGCCACGGGTTCAGGAATACCTTAATTATGTAGCCGAAAACTCGGAATTAACTCTTGCGGACTTGGAAAGCTTCAGGCCGGAGTCGCACAGTCCTGTCGGTTCTGCACAGTACGAGGCTGAGTACCAAGCTCTGATGGAAAGGTTGGACCGGTCGTTCACTGTCAGCCAGCTGCGACAATTTCTCCATCTTTATGGTGTACATGTTTCGGCGAGAATCCGGAAGCAAAACGCAGCCGCGACTATTATTGAGAAGCAATGGGGCTGGCCGTCGCTCAGTAAAAGCCAGAAGTTGGCGAAAGCAAAGAAAGAGAGGTCCTCACGTGGTGGGTTTGTTCATAACTGCTTCTGACCGTCTTTAACTTGTTTTCAGTTTTTCCATTGAACCCTCAACAGGCATTCCTACTTCTTGGAAAAGGTCCGTCTGTTTGATGCAAAGTTTCACAGCAAAATAATGACCCATTTTCCATGCAGACGGCCTTGAGATCTTGTCACTGTCTCAAACGTACAATGTCCACCTACAATTCTCCCGTAAACCACTGTCATTAACAGTTTCGGGCACAACTACTTCGGTTGAGCAACTGGAACGACATGTCGAATCGTTGAAAGAGGTGAGATCGGAGCCTGTCCTTGTGCACGATTATGCTGATCGTAAGCTCCCAGGAAATCGTGTGGCGAGACTTTGATCCTCCGCGAAAAATTGATCTTTCATCCTCTTCGCAACAATTGTCACGAGCATCTGGTTGTTTCTTGGAGGGTTTGCCAGATGGGAAGGTATGTCTGTGGCCTTCGCGAAGGGCTGGACACTCCTCAACCACTATGCAGATTCGAGTATGGTATCGGGAAAGTTCCAAGGACTCCCCTGTACGGGCGGAAAGGTTGCTCATGCAGCATGCTATCGAGGCAAGCTCAGCTGTTTTGACTTTACGCTTCCTGCCCTCACAGTCTACTCTAGGACATTAAGGTACCTCTAGCTGTCAGCCCAACCAAAAGCGAATGTGCGCTTTCTCCTCTTGAACATGTTCCCACCTATGCGCTTTACCCCTTTTTCTGCGAGTCGGCAAATAGATTAGCAGGGAATAAAGGGCGCTTCAGACTTCGGCGAGTTGGGAAATGGTTTGGTGAAGACGACAGTGTAGTGTCGCACACTGCTGATGATGTCACACATGATTACGTCGCAACGATTGGGTGCATATCTTTGTTTCTAGGTATTGGAGTGAGCTAACAACTTGTGTGTAGGAATTACGACAATGCTCGCGGGCAACTCCTTGTGCAGGTGGTTAAATCCGTTGAGAATCGACATTTCTCTGTCACTGCAACGTGGGTCTTTCAATTTATTTTACTCCATTCATGCATTTATCATGACAACAGTCCCGGTCATGTCGTTATAAATTCCCAGGGATCTCAATTTTTCTCATTGGCTCCTCCATTAGAAGGGCAGAAGTCTTTCAACGAAGTTATCGATTGGATACGGGAACATAACCCCGGTACAGAGTTTATCAGAGGGTGTGTATGTTCGGTGCTTGGATAGGCCAAGTGTTGACTATCACGTAGTGCCCCAATGCGCTTCTGGCAAGCGCCAGAATCCGGCCAAAGGTGGAGGCGTCGGCTCGTGTATGAGACCGTTCCATGTTCCTCGGAACAGACACAAACGGTGATTTGTGAATTTACCCCTGAAAGACCGATGGGGGATGTCCCCGTTGAAACAGGGGTAGATTTATCCGAGCCAGAAAAAGTTTCTAAACCTGTGCTCCGCATTGGACCTGTCACGAAATTGGACGTGCTGATGCCAGACAAGTTCGTTGTCCCATCTTCCAGCATTCCTCCGGATATTCACTATCCTTCAGTGCAAGGGATCTACGACTGGTTCTCACTTGCGATGACACGATACCAGAAACGTCGTGGCCGACTGAATTACTCAAGTACATCAAGAGCGACACCTCGTGGGTATTCTACCAAATGTACTCAATAGTCACTCATAACACTTGCGCAGATCCTTGGTTTCTGATGAAATTCCTTTAGTGTTTGAACATGATAATCGGAAGTATATCCTCAAGGAAGACTTCTATGTTCAATCAGATGTTCATCCGGTCAACAGTGGGAATCTTGCAGTTCATGTTGTCAGCGAGCGCCGCTTCGATCCGCAAGGCGAAGAATCATATTTGACATATGAAGTAAGTCGCATCTTTTCGTCCAAACCACTGTGTTCTCAGCAATAGCAGATTCGTTGCGCCGATGCCACCTCTGATGATTCATGGAACACATTTTGGAACAAATGTGGAGAAATTGTTCGAGATAGTTCGTCGTCCCCATTGGACGAGATACGTTCCAACCCTTGACTCAGATAAAGGTAGGACGGGACGTGGACCGTTGGCGTGATGTGCAGTCCATAGCTAGAGTATGATACAATAATGGAGTCATAATGGATCAAGCGCGTTTGCGCTTCTTTTGTTGCTTGTCTCTCCGTTTCTTAGCTCGCACCTAAAGAAATGCAAGGGTGAACTTCCTTTGGCCGAACCAAAAATGCGGAAAACGTACCTCTTTCTTCATCCGAGCATCGACCATAGTATAACGACCTTTGACACCTTTTGGTCGGCCCTTGATGCCCTTATGGGCGCCTTTAGCAACAACCAATTTGACCTCCTTTTTCGCCTTCTTTCCAGACAAGCCCTTCTGCATTAGCTTTTCTATCTGTTTCGCCTTTTCTCTTTCCGTCATATCATTCGTCTCGTTCACACCTTCCGCCTTCTTCATGGCCTTCTCAAGTCGTTGGGCCGCCTTGAGCTTTTTGCGCGCTTTCGCTTCAGCGACCTTCTTGATAGGTCGCGCGTCAAGGGCGCGTTGCTTAGCACGTAAAGCGGCAATGGCTTCTTTTGTAACGGGGATATTGGCTTTATAATGTTTTGTTTCGTCGTCGAGGAACCAGGAAGGCAGGCCTTCTTTTGAGTTTAACGAGTAACGGTTGAACCCATCGTTTATCAGCTCTGTTTTCGTTTTTTGACGGTTGACCAACATTTGAGCGAGGGTGACGGCCTCCGCAGTATTAAGGCCAAGTTCTGTAGACATTCATCAAAAAAATCCAAGTGGAACACACGAGGTCTCAAACTTACCGCGAATTTTTTTCTGTTTGGCTATATCTTCATCCTCGCTGTTGGCATCCCACATATCAATATCATCATCTTCGTCTTGTGGAACGACTTCGAAACCGTCATCATCCTCGGAGGCCTACGGGTGTAATGAGCAGAGATAAAGGAGGACGGAGACAAGCAACTCAACAACGTACCTGACTCGCTTCTTCGTCTTCCTCGTCTGAAACATCCTCACTCATGACTTCGTCCTCTGCCTCTGAATGATCTTCTTTACCCTCATCCTCTTCCAGATCGTCGATCCTGTCGAGACTTGAAAATACGTCTTGGCTAAACCACAACCCGGCAGCCGCAATCGAAGGTTTTGATGGCGACTCCAGGTTACTGAGAAGACGTTGCCTTTTCGCCGCAGGGGCAGCGGCGTCCTTGGATGATCGCGTTCGTTTGCGGTATTTCATAGAGCCCTCGTCCTCTTCTTCCCCTTCATCTGATGACTCGTCAGAAGAAGCATCGTTATCCCCCAGTTTGTTCCGTTGAGCGACATCCCATCCTCCGTCTGAATCAGTGCTCTCCCCATCACTGACCCGTTCAATTTGAATGCCGTTCCACTCCTTCTCGCGCTCTTTATTCTTTGATCTCTCCTCTTTTGCTTTGAATTTGGCATCTCGCTCCCGCAGTCGGTCCTTGTAAGCCTCATAGAGACCGTCAAGTTCCGCTTCCAGTCCACCAACTCTTTTGTCTCGTTCCTCCGCTGAGGAAAGAACCTCGTCTTCGTCCCCTTCAGACCCACTGTTCGCTTCATCCCTTCCCTCGTCGTCATCAATCGCTTCCAGAGCCTCATCATTCAGCCACTGGACTTGAGCATTCTGGCTTATCCGTTTTTCTGTATCTCCGAGATCAAATATGTCTTCCTGACCAACCCCAAGCGCGGCATCATGTTGCTCTAGGCCGATGTCGAGAGGTGCAGTCATCTGAAGTTGCATACGTTGTATAGTCTTGGTCCTGATCTCATTTGCTCGACGGCGTTCTCGTTTGGCTCGAGCAGCCGCTTCAGCATTTAAGCGTTCCAGCTAACGGAATCATTTCGGTCAAAGAAGGCTATCCCAAAGGTGCAAAAGATACTCACTTCCTCAGATATTTGCTGTTCTTCGTCCACCTCCTCAACTTCGACAACTTCGGTTATCTCTTCCGTTTCCTTAGTTTTCACGTCCAAGCCCAGCTAAATTGCCGTTAGTACCAGCATAAACCGAAATGATGCAGATTGACCTCTTCCCGAAGTTTGAGTCGCCATTTTATCAGCGTCTTGAAATCACCCTTTCCGAGAACCTTGAGGTCTTCACAGTTTGCTTTGACATCTTGGGTCATGACATCCATGGTAAGCCATCTGAAAGGGGTCAGTTTGAGATAGCAATAACTTCAACGATCACTCACTCTTTCTCCTCCTCGGTTGTAAATGTTATTTTATTAAACGTTCCCAACACAGCAACTGGGTCTTCACCACGAATGAAGGTTGAGGCTGAGGTGGTCTTGTAAAGGGTATAATCGCCATCTGCATATCCATCCCTCTGCCGCCGTTTCTTTTCGGGGTGAAAGACGTTCGCTTGAACATCATTGCCAGTGGTCTTGTCAACCGAAGATGCGAGCTCCTTAAAGACATGTCTGGGATCAAGGAATTTGGTGTCGATATGTTTTGGTGCAAGGAACCCCCGGCACACGACGAAGATTTCGGCGGATACGTTTCTTTACTGATATAAGATGAGGCTGGATCACTCTTTGAAAGCCACTCACCTGGATGATGGCGGTTTGGTCGCTTCAACCTTCTCGAATAGTTGACTGAAGACCCAAATGAGGTTGTTATAGTCGACACTCCGGAACACCTTGGTCACGAATGTTCCACCCTTGGCCAGAAACTCAACGGCGAGTTTCAAACTCATCAAAACCAGTTCGGACTGTGTGTATGCGTCCTGAATCCAGGCGGTACCAACATTAGGCGCACCGTCATGAAGTACGACATCTGCCTTCCAGTCCTTCAGCTCGCCCCGGATGAGATTACGACATTGAGGTGTTGTGATATCGGCAGAAAAAGTAACCACTCGTGGGATTGGTTTGATTGGCACCAAATCGACACCTGTTTGACATCAGGATGGAATTCGAGGGGAGGAGGGGTTTCGCGCACCGACAATGACGCTGTTGACTGGCATGTACTTGCTGGCCACCTGCAGCCAGCCACCAGGGGCAGCGCATAAGTCAATGCAGCATCGTGCGGATTCTAAAAAGTTGTATTTCTTGTTGAGTTGAATTAGTTTGAAAGCTGAACGGGCTCGATAGCCTTGCTCCCTAGAATTTATAATCAGTATCACAGCAGGGACGGAAGGACAGAAGCGAGCGTTACTTCGCAAGCTTATAGTATTTATCAAGGCGTCCTTTTCCCGTTTTCTTTTGGGCCTTGCCCATGCTTGGTCAGGACGGAAGGACAGTTGTAAATGATGAAGGTAGGTAGTAAATTCGACTTTTTCAGGTGTTAGATAATTACCTAATTAGGAAGCACTAGGCGTGGAAATCTGGATTCGGATCTGCCGTAGACGCAACTGTTCATTTCTATTGACGCCGACCATAATGACTACACCGTCGACGCCTCTGATTTCTCGCGCATGGGCTCCTCGTTCTTCTTGGATATGGAGGGCTGGGGCTATCTTTGGTTAGGAGTGTTATGCTCGTTGCATATTATGTGACTTAATGGTTCACTGCGCTAGTCGCGGCTGGTATGACGGCTGGTGCATTCGGCGGTGTGTCTGGATATCATCTTTTGGCACAGGAGAAATTGTCTGACATTACACGAAGCCCATAGCTTACGCGGCCGGCCAAATGTTTCGCCGGAGGCCCTTCAGGCTTGGAGCAGGGCCTCATCATACTCAGTGAGTATGGAGTCTTGCATCGTTTTCACCACTTTAGGCTCAAGACGAATGGGAGATTTACAACGGTCTTGGCCTTCTCCTTATTTCTCTCCACCCCCGCTTTTCAGGACACAAGTTTGCCGCGCCCGCCATCATTGCTGGTGGTACAATCTTTTCGACCAGCATCATGGCCCTCGTCTTGGCCCGAGACCGGTGAGGCCAAGACCACGACTAGTAGCTAGACTGCGATAATTTATACGATCCAGCTTCAAGTTCCTCGGCCCAATCACCCCCCTTGGTGGCATGCTCATGATAGCAGGGTATGTCTTTCCCTTGTGAAGAGCGTACGCACGATTCACCCTCCTTCCAGCTATGTATCTCTGGCCTTGTAGTACTTGGATTGCTCACGGATTGTGTAGCCAGTATATGCTAAGCTTAACAAGTTTGTCCAAAATAACCATGGAATCAGAGGATCAGTGTACATAGCCCCTGTAAGTACGCCCCAGAGCTAAGTCCTAGGCGCGGTATGGCGGACACGTGACGGACGCGTCGCAGCGTGTCAACTCCGAAACTCAGATGCCTCGAGGCAATAAACAAGACATAATATGAGCGCCTGCCGGAGCGACCTTGTGCTGTACACTAATTTCCTCCGTTCGACGTGGCACCTCCGTCCTCCTGCCTCTACTCATCATCAGCTTAGCGTCAATATACCTCATTCTATAACTTCACTACCCACCCGAAATTCAGCGACCCCCCAAGAAATCTATTTACCCTCATGGCGGAAGTAACGCCTTCCTCTATGCCCTTGACCACGACACCTCTTGCATCCTCCGTCACTGAATCCTCTGTCGAGAACGGCGCAGAAAAGGCTTCCAAACGGCGTGCCAGCACTATATCTGACTACGATTTTTTCGCTCCTGCCGCTTCCTCCTTTCAGCCTCGTCCTTATGCCCCCAATTCCCATCTATCTGATAGCCGTATCAAGCCCTTCCAATTTACTCGCAGTCAAGGACGATCTCATGACACCCTTGCAGTACCCGCAGGAATGGATCCACACCCTTCTGATCCGAATGTAATCTTCGTCCATCCCCCCTTCACCACATTCCCTAACTCCGATCGCTACCCCGACGGACTGAGTTTCCAAATTATGGCCGATAATCCAGAATGGTTCCTTGATCCCAAAGATTTCATTCATGAAAACAACACAAACCCTCATGCTATCCCGTATCCTCCAATCCTTGAGCCGCCTCGGGGTTGGTGTCCTGCGAAGAAAAAGGACCTCAAAGAACGGGGAGCAGAGGGTTGGATCAAAGGGGAAGAACCTCGGCTACGCTGCACTTTTTGTAGGCGCCATTATGCTGGTGTCAATGCAAAGAGCATGTGGCGGCGACATGTATTTGAGAAACACAAAATTGCCATGGCAAACCGCCGAGATGGGGCTGATAGACCCCGTGGACGGTCATCCAATAGTATGTACCTCAATTCTCCCTAGTAGACTATTGTTTTATTGACGTTTCTGCGATAGAGGAGAATAAACAAGTTGGTAGGAATCGTGAGGATGGCCATGACACCTTGGTCAGTCTCAAGCTCGAAGTTACACCTGGCACCGAACCGCAGAATACCTCTCACAAATCTAAGTTCCGCTCTTCCGTTGGAACGGGGACCTCAATAGACAGTCGCGAGCGTTCAGGTAAAGACAAGCCTATTGGGTCATCTGGGCTAACTCCAGAACCCATCGAGCCGACACCCAATCGCCAGACTTCCACTGGTCCTTCCGCTAGCCCGCCTCTGACGCCGCACTCGTCCTCTGATGCTGGAAACATATCAATTGAAAGCTCGGGCGGTGTTCCTCCCACCCCTCCATCCTCAGTTCCCCTTGTACCGCCATCCCCTTATGACCCTCTGCTAACACCATCCTTCCGACACTCTCCACCGCGATTGCCCTCAGATCAGCCATGGCGATTCCCCAGCCCGAGCCATCCTTTACACTCTCAAACTCGAGAGTTACCCTTGAGCATGCTTGCTCGTAATGTGGCAAGTCCATTAGTCAAAGGTTCACCATCATTGGGAGGAAGTCCGCTCGTTTACCCCCCTTCTTCGTCCTCGTCACGATTTGTTCGACCCGAAACACCCCTTAGTGGTATCAGACTGCCGCTGAGCTTCAGCAGCCAGGCGCGTTTCACCAAGAATCGGATCGGTGGTTCACCACTTGCCAACAGAGCGGATTTGAATCGTTCTCGGCACCGTATAGAGGAATCACCCCTGAGCCGTACCATTGCTCGCCCGCACAAGAGGACCTCCTCTGGGTTAGCTGACGATTGGTTTCCAGAAGCATCACTACTCTCGAGCCAGTTGAGTGATCCATTCCACTCCATCTTTTCGTCTGGCGGTGCCGAACGTCAGAGCCCCATGAAACGCGTACTCGAAGCCGAGAGTCCTGTTCTACGTAGCCGCAACTCAATAGAGGTGAAGGGACTGGGCATCGGCCTACTTGAACCTTTCGATCTCACCAAGAAGCCCACACCTGATGAAGACGGTGACATAAATGACATCCTCGACTCATCCTCCAGTTTCGGAGACTTGCAGGACTTTGATGGCGACAAGGACTCTGGCGATCTGACAAAAGAAATCGAACCACAACGGTCACCATCTTCACCACCCGCAAAGAAGAGAAGACTGTTGCCCGATGATTAGATACTTATTTCTTTTCTCATTTCTCGATGTGGACTATCTATCGCTATCCCAATTGCTATCCCTTGCCTATTCAGAAGCGGATCTTTTGTTATTAAGGTTGTATCTGGGAGTCCAGCTCAGTTTCGTTCTGGATGACTGTTGTGTTCTAGTTGATGCTTGCTTTTCTTTTGCATTTCTTTCGGCCTTCATTCGGAGGCATACTCATCTTTATTCACAGTATCAGTCGGCCTAGTAACACGTCGAAGTGTTTTGTGTATTTGTATATGTAATTTTACAGCTCTTGGTTTTTTGAACTTGGATGTTTCTCCCGTGGGAAGGTTAAGAGGTGACTGAAACAAGATTGGGGTGAAGTTTAAGGACAGTGTGGGAAAATGTCCTGTCTGCCAGCGTCGTCCTTCAGTCACAGCTCTATCCTGACCCTCCTCAAAGCGCAACACACATATATCCTCCCTTTCTCAACTTTCCACAAGTCTCTTTGATAACGACCAAGGTTAGCATTACCTCCTTTGTTCCCTCCTTCCTGTGGGCTTGTGAGCCTGGTCATTCCCGGCTAACGCGTTTCAACGATCACCTCGCATCGTCCAGGAACTGTTCATTGGATTACCACTTCGACTCCTGACTTTCAACGGAAAGACTAACTTCTGGTTGTGTAAACTTTTCTGGTGCAAGGATATCATGCAAGCCATCAAATGTGCGTGCTCATACCTTACGGAGGAGCCAATGCCGCTCATACGCCTCTCATCTCAGGTGTCGTTGTCGGGGATGGCGCCGTAGGGAAGGTTCGTCGCTTGCAAAACTGGCAATTGAACAGTATACCCATTGACTCATCAGACATGTCTGCTAATCTCATATACCACGAATGCTTTTCCGGTATGTGGCTGATATCACACGCCCGCCTTGAAGCTAAAGACAGGGTCAGGGAGAGTACATTCCGACGGGTATGCGATCCAAACATGAGCGTTGTCATGTTTATGAACATATTGTATCCAGTTTTTGACAACTATTCGGCAACGGTCATGGTGGATGGAAAGACCATCTCCCTCGGTTTATGGGATACCGCTGGCCAGGAAGATTACGATCGACTCCGACCGTTATCATACCCCCAGACAGACGTTTTCCTGATCTGCTTCTCTCTGGTTAGTCCTCCGAGCTACGAGAACGTGAGGACAAAGGTTAGTCCATCCCTGGATTTATTTAGAGGAGCGATCCTTTTCTTATGGCATCGACCTAGTGGTACCCTGAGATTACCCACCATGCCCCTTCAACCCAGATCGTGTTAGTAGGCACCAAGCTTGATCTACGTGAAGACCCGCAGACGATCGAGAAATTACGAGACCGGTGAACTAAACTCTACTTGATACGTTGGCAAGCTTACTGAAGTTGTCGACCAGTCGCATGGCACCCATCACATACTCGCAAGGTGTTGCTATGGGCAGAGACATTGGGGCTGTGAAGTATCTGGAATGTTCTGCACTCACTCAGAAAGGACTCAAGACGGTCTTTGATGAGGCTATTAGGGCTGTTTGTAAGTCACGATGATTATACCGCCTTGCTATTTACATCTAACAACACTTCATCCCAAGTGAACCCTCCTCCACCCAACAAGGACAGAGGAGGGAGGAGGAGCAGGTCTTGCATCATTGCCTGAAGGTTATGAGACTAGTCCAAGAGTACTACTAACCATTGTTGCTGGTATGGTTATTGCATCACGTCCACTTATGCTCGAGCTTCATGACGGAAACGATTCTACTTGACTTTTCTTCTCTCTACTGCGTACATACATCATATATCTGCTTTAGTGCTCGGTTTCTTCTCCATGGAGCACTGTGATGTACATTCGTGTTCTCGTTCTTAGAAATTTATTTTGGTATGGCCTGAAGAGATAGAGAGATACGTTGACCTTGAGAATAAACGCTGGCGGGGAAGTTGATGGCGGAATAGACGGTGGTGCATTTTGATGGGAACATCATATGATGAAGCGAAAAACGGGAACATTGCACCCATGTCAGACTCATGATGCATCAAATCATCATCCAGGGATGAGATGTGACTGCTGTTGTCCAGCTGGCATTCTATCCTTATACTCTCCTTTATTCGTCTAAGTGTTGCTGTCTCTCCTTTTTTTCTCATCGCTCTTTCTTTGTTCTCCTTCCCTTGCGTCAAGTCTGCACTTAACTCTGGGCGGACATGCCCTCAGGGTTCAAGTTCTCTCACTCCCTTCAATCATAGTAGCCTG
This sequence comes from Podaxis sp. C-F-92630, assembly GCA_018524945.1. Taxonomy (NCBI): domain Eukaryota; kingdom Fungi; phylum Basidiomycota; class Agaricomycetes; order Agaricales; family Agaricaceae; genus Podaxis; species Podaxis sp. C-F-92630. Next base: position 290,787 of record JAEUWS010000980.1, read on the forward strand.
TGTCACAGCTACCTAGCCATTAAACGGCTGGAAGCATGTCGAAATCCAATCCCCTTCACCCCTCTCACAAGCATGCTAGCAAACCCTCCTTGGACACTAACGCTTCTGGAATTGCAGAAAGTGCCATAAGCTACTCTGCCTTTCCCGAGCCACCGTCGTCTATTCCAACGACTCCTATACGTTCTGTCTTTGGCTCACCCAGCCCCAGCCTCCGGATCCCCGCTCACCCACAATCTGGATCATCTCATGTAACAGCCGGCTCCACTGCACCGTCCTCCAATCGTTTTTCCCATTCGACCTTCGACCGCGATTCTACTCGTGCCCTCATTTCCCAACAGGGGAGACAGGATAATGATATGAATTCTGGTTCCGGTAGCATCTCTGCGCACGACTGGCATGAAGGTGCCTCCAGCATCGATGTCGATGCAGCTGAGGACCGGCTCCTTACAACTTCCTTCATCACCTCTCTGCTACAAGAGAACGCTGGTCCACGCGGTGCCAATCGCGCATCTTATTCCAGTGATGCTATCAGCGGTATCTCTGAGATGACCTATCCACCCCGCAATCCCTATATCAACTCCTTACGTGATAGCTCAACAATTCCCTCGCAGAACCCTTCTCGCAGGCAATCTCTTAGAGCGCCCTTACCGCGACCGGTCGGAGGTCGCTCCCCTAGTTCGGGCCACTTCCAGGGACGGAGAAATGGCGCAGGAAATCCTTACGGCCATAATAGCACACTGCCCGCTTCTACCCCCCAGAGATCAAGTTCCCGGCCAGGTCACAGTCAAACTATGGCTAGAAGTGGCTCGGCACTTAGCCAATCCACCCTCATCAATGAACAGCCAGAATCGAACGGAAAGCCCGGTGGAAAGCTTGCGGTCTATCGTGAGGTCGACGAAAGTGACGAAGGCGGCCACCAAGATGCATATTTGGATTCTTCTTCTGGTTTTGCGGCATCTGGAACCAACCTAGCCCAACAACGTCCCGTTCAGGGGGCTGGCTTTAACCCCTGTAATAGAGAATCCATACACTCGAACAGGAGTACCGCACCATCTTCCATATCTCGCATTTCATCCTTACGCTACATCCGACGGGCACTAACACGGAGGCGCAAGCCCCTACCACCCGTGCCTACAATCCCTGATATTCCTATAGCAATGGAAAGAGAACACCGAAGGATGGAAGAACAAGCACCGCTTCCTGACCTAGTCAATCGCGCTAACCACTTACACGGTTTACTCGAGAAAGGTTATCATCCTCACCAGAGTATAAGCTCGTACCCGACCAAAAGCGAGCAATTTACCGCGAGCTTTGATGATGCCGAGACGTCGGCTCAGTACCACAATAGGCACCAGAATCGGAAACCTTCGCCTCTGTTTCACTCTCGCGCTATCGTATGGCTGAGGGAGAATAAAATATGGGTTGTCCTCGGGGTTTTCGTTATTATTGCAATCATTGCAATAGGATCTGCCGTTGGTGTCACAGCGAAAAGAAACAAGCTCCAGAAGTCCTCTTGTCCTGCAAACTTCGGGGGTGTAGGCTGTAATCTCAGTATGTGTATTCCGGCCAATGAGGTGTCGATGCTAAGCCTTTTGTTCAGATGCTACTTGTACTTGTACAACGACATCGTCCCCTTGCGGCAGTCCAGTCGCGCAGGCAGTTCTGGATCTTATTCCCATCATGAATGATCGACTCTCCACAAACCTCACCACAAGCACTGTTTACAACAGTTTTTGGATCGTTCAGGGGAGCATACAGGGTTCCAGCTGCGTCCCTCAAGTTGAGTTGATTGATGTAGGCTTCGCTCTGGACTCGCAACGTTATCCAAACCGAACTCAATGGGCCCAAGCAGCCCTGTTATGGACTCTGGCGCAAACCCAGGACCATGATCCTATCGTTCGGCTCCGGGCCTTTATCAAGAACGCTCCTTGGGCACAGTTGCAAAGCTCTGACGGACCCATGGGCTTGTCAAGTACATCTTTTACCACATCAGCCGCTGGGTTCAACTATGATTTTGCGGCTCAAACTATCAAGCCTCTTCCCGCCACTTTCGCTACTGAAGGTCAACCGTTGAACGAGCAAATATCGAAAGTAGATACACAAATCCGCCCATCTTTGGATCATTTATATAGTTATGCCGTTGGTGAGTGCCTTTTAGTCGTCATTAACAACTTGTCTCATTCTTTGACATAGCGTCTTCAACGCAACGAGACAAAGCCCTGTTGGATTACTGGACGGGAGTATTGCACCAGAGGGAAGATAGGCTTGCGGAGTTCAAGACCGCTTTCACTGCATCTCCAATCATCTTACCCTTCGATGCAAACTTTCAATCAGTCCGCGACCTGTATCGTTCAAACACCTTCCCTCCTCCACCTGCGTGTTATCCTGGACTCGGGTCAGATCAGCGCAAGCTCATTGACACAATTGAAGGAGAAGCATTCAATCTGACACCTCTCGCGAGCGCCCCTTCCCAATTCAACACGACTTGTTTCCCTCTCCACCCCATCTACGGCGTCCTTGACGTACTGCGCTTACGTCTACCTTTCCTTGATTCGCGAAGCAACACTGCGAGACAAGGCATTACGTTGAAATCCGATGTTGCTCCTCGTGCGATTCTCGCCGTTGGAGAAGCTTTAAGTGCTCTTCCAGGGTCAGTCAATGCTACCCGGAGTTTAGCGGCACTCGCTGATCCTCGAAATTATGGTACCACTGGTTATGCGAGCCATATCATCCTTCAATACCTCTCCTCAGTTTCTTCCAACACAGCCAATGCGATTATCAGCCGTGTCTTGGATTCGTCAACGGCTGCCCACCTCCCACCTAATCCGGCTAGTGAATCCTCCCTATTTCCTCTCGAGCCGATCCCGATTCTCGAGGTTGCCGTCTTCGGTAACATAGATGCGTCGGATACCAGCTCTTATGTTTCATCGTTTACTACTTCCGCTGGTTCCTTATTCTTTGGCTCTAGCGATGGAAGTGCTTTCCGGGCCTGGGCCATTGGTAGAGGAGGCCAGATTGCATGGGCTGAAAATGCGACCTCCCCAGAGGTTGTTTACGACAACACGTTTTCCGACAACATCTTCAATTTAACGTGGGCTGCCGCGTCCACCGCGATCGAACGCGGCGATCGAAGTGTTGGTCTAGTAAATATTACTGATACTTTTCAGAAGAATCAACGCTTTAGTCCTTGACAGTTAATTTATTACCTTTCGCATCTTCTATTTGGAGGGGCAAGACCCACTCTATTCTTGGTTACTATTGCCTCGTTTTTGTTGTTGGGAACATCTTATAGGATCATGTATCAACTAGTGGGAAACCATCCTGATCGACAGCTATTGGTGTGATTGTTGCTTATCTTTTGGAGCATGCACAAAGCGCTCTTGTGTATGAGAGCAACAGGCGTCGGATTGTTCGCTTCAGATGCGTCCCCTTACGTAAACGATGAATTGAGCATTCTCTCCTGGGCTTGACGGCCAGCGCGGCCCACCCAGCCTTCCACTGGTCTCCCACGTGGGACTGGCTCTCGTTGCCATTCATTTTCCACGAATCTAAACTAATTGATTTCCTCCGCTCACTTTACTCTGTGCAAATCGCCCTTGTCCACCAGGATGCCCAAGGCACCCCAGGGACCAATCCAACGCTCCGCTTCCTCCACGGGTCCCCTTGCGGCCCCCAGCCATCCTAACGTGTTGAAACGAAATCAAGTGTGCCTATCCCCTGTACAGTTAACTACACCCGCTAACGCCCAAAGCTGCATAGGCTTGCCATCAGGTGTGTGAATAACCAGGGCACTGCGTTCCTTTTACAAGCTCAATAACTCAGTTCTGTAGTGCCGTCGAAGGAAACTGGTGAGTGTTGTCAATCCTCCTCACATAACCAATCCTAATTTCGTTTTCAGAAATGGTACACCCTTACTAGTGTGTGATACCTCGGCTTTATCTACTTTTCATTCCAGTGACGCCAAAAGGCCTTGTTCGACTTGCGTTCGATCGCATGCTCATCAACTGAGCCATGCCCCTCCCGGCGCTAACATACCGGCTAGACCAGAATGTACTTTTGATGAAAGTTCGTATCAGACTCTTACAAAATGGTTCTCTAGTTTGACCGTCGACCTCCGACAGTCGCCGAAACCAACCCCGCACCAGCTGAAGGTCCTAAGAGCAAGTACGAACGCCTTGAGAATCGCATTAGTACGTCCCTCGGGTGCATTGCGATGCAGAGCTCATGTCGGTGAAACTAGACGAGCTTGAAACACTGCTTCGACAGAAAGAGAGCAAAGAGGTGACAACCATGAACGCTGGGCCGGTGGCTGGCGCCCAGGTTACTCAAGTCGCACCTTCGATGACTCCATCAAATAATGTGCCTCAAAAGCAACTCAATACTTGCTCCTCAAAGGGATCACCGACTGCACGTAATTTATCCAACTCACCTAGACAAGACCTTTTCACGTCTGTACAATCCACCGAGAACAATGTCCCGACGTCATCTATTCCATATGGGTTAGACGTCATGTGGCCGAATTGGCCCTTGAACCTTCCTGGGCCGGAACTGCTTCGCCATCTGTAAGACAGGTGGTCTTGTATCCCAACCTCACAAGAGCTTACGTTGAAGTTCAAATCTAGAGTCGACGTCTTCTTCACTTTCCATCCACATGCGAATCGCCTATTCCATGCCGCCAGTTTCATGAATTCACTTTCCTATGGTCCGAACCACCCAAAATTCCCTTGTACTGCTGTTCTCCACGCTATATGTGCTATTGGAAGTCTATACACTGCGGTGGTGACATCCCCTCCACTCCCAGATTTTGACAAGATTGCTCCAGGTCAGATCCCCACGTCCCACTAACAGTATATGTGTCTCATGTACTCCAATAGATGAGATTTTCTTGGAGCGGTATAGGGTCAAGGAACAAAGACCTGACTCTTTCGCAGAACAACAGGCAAGACTGGCTCGCGAAACTGGAGAAAGGCTCAACTCTTTAGGAGAGGAACTGTTTCAAGTCCTTCAGGGTTTGTTACGGCTAGGTGTTTGTTAGGACACTTCACTCACAAGCTTTCAGCTAACATTGTTCTGACCTGGTTCTATTGGTCGCATTCAAGGTGAGAAGATCTACCCTGCCACTTAGTCCTTTACCTTACATGCATATACCCGATATATATAGATGGGTGGATGTGAGTTTGTAGTCATGATCATTGACCCCGACCCTAACCAGGATTTCAGGTGTTCCTATCTTCTGCCTATTGCATCCGGTTATGCGTTCCCTTGGGGCTAAACATGTGTCCACCGTTTCATTCTATCTCCAAATCGGAAAGGCCACCTTCAATTTTGCCACCAGCACGAACGGTGGTAGAAGATGAGACGAGACGCAATGCATTCTGGTTAGCTTACGCGACAGAACGCCAACATGGCATGGGAAACGGGTGGGCCCTATGCCTTGATGACCAGGATATCTCGCAACTCCTGCCTGTGCGCGGTGATCAATTTGAGCAAGGGGTCAGTGCCGTCCTTTATTCCTACGTGCGTACTCGGTAAACCAGTTCGAACAGATACTAGTAACTCCCTTGGAACGACAATGGGCTCACACAGGCGATCTCTTACTCACGCACCCGGAAGAACAAATCGACTCTTTCATTCTGTATATCAAAGGAACAATCCTGATCTGTGAGCCGATAGAAACTACCCTTGTGACTCGGCCTTGTTACTTATCAAGAGGGTTTAGCTCGTGTGAAAGTCTTCAACACACGTTTCAGAGCCCGCCATTATGCTGGGGATACTGCCGTCACCAACCTTCAAAGCGACAATCCCTCGGAACGCTTTGATCCCAGGGGCTCTTCGGCCTTCATCGAGCTGGATCACATTGCTTCCTCATTTCGATCGTCTTTCCCTAGCCATCTACGCAACCCAATCATTGATAATGTCGTGGATAGCCATTTGTATACAGCCTGTTTGATGCCATATGTGTAAGCGTACTTCCTGTCCCGTATACCCAACTCCAGACTGACTTCTAATATTTAAGGGCTACTATTGTCCTTCACGATCCTCACGCCGAAGTCCGACAATCAGGATGCATTTCCGCCCTTAAGATACTGACTGCAGCAAGGGCCATCCTCGATATGATATACAATGTCTGGTCAACCAGTTATGACATCACTCTCTTGGACACTTTCTGCTCCGTGAGTCGAGAAGTCGACGAAATCATATGAAGCTGGTGCTTGACTTGTTGGCCCTCCCACAGTTCGCTTGGTTTACCGCAGGCCGCGTCTTGGTGCGATTCTTGCAAGCTGCTATTGACGCCGAAGGGCAAGATCAAATTGCTACATTGCGTGCCGAGCTTGAGTTTGTGCAGTTAGTTTATTTCTCTCGTTATTGCAAACATTTGTATGAATAATGACATCTTGATTTTTAGCTCGGCCATTGTCAAAGTTGGACAGCGCATACCGCTTGCATATCGTTTTTCTAAGATGTTGGAGGAACTTGTGACGAAGCGTTGTGGAGAGACATTTGGTTCTACCTTGCGAATTGTGTTCCCTCGTTCCGTCGAGTCGCGTTCGCTACGGACCCTTTTCGAAGAGGGTACCTACAATAATCCGACAAGTCAGACAAGCCTCAATGGAACACTCCACGAGCCTGGATCTTTCTTGTCGCTGGCATGAATCTTGATTGTTCGGCCCCGACACCTTCGGATTTCATGTCCGTCTCCACTGTTCTCATATGCTTGTATTTCTAGTGGCGTCGATGTTTTGTTCTACCTCTGCTCTCTGCTCTGCTCTACTCTTACCCTTACTTATTAGTTTGTGTAATACCCAATTTGTTTTCCTGCAACAGCTCCTAATCCGTTCCCACGACATAATGACCATTGGGCATCAGCACCCGAGTGCGCAAAAGATCAGAGTGGCCGTGCTAGGTCCGTTGGGGACATACACACACGAGGTGAGACACTCAAAGCACATCCGATGTGCTTGCTTAACAGCATACAGGCCGCATACAAGGTCTTCGGCGACAGTGTGGAATATGAAGAGCGGCAAACAATCTCAGGCATGAAGACCCACAGACATTTTCCCGTGGAGTTCCCAAAGCTGATTCCTACCACAGACACCTTCCATGCCATCCAAGACACCGTCTACATTGGTGTAGCGCCACAGGAGAATACGATCTTTGGGAATGTCATCGAAACATATGATGCACTTCGTGGAGCGAAATGTGGCTTCGTGAAAGGGGAGGTCACCCTTCAAATCCAACACTGTCTCTTGGTACAACAAGGAGTTCGGCTACACGAGATCGAGAATGTGTTAAGCCACGAGCAGGTGAGCTCTCACCCTCGATTTATCTGCAGGATGCTCAGATCGATGTCAATATCTTCAAGGCGCTAGGACAGTGTCAAGACTTCCTTGACACCCATCTGCCCAATGCGACTCGTGTTAAAACATCATCAACGGCATCGGCCGCGCGGAGTTTGTTAACCAGTCCTCGGAATTGTGCAGCCATTTGCTCTAAAATTTGCGCAACTCTCTTTGATGGTCTCGAAGTGCTACGCGAAGGAATACAAAAGGAGGCAGGCACGTACTTCATCATACACTGGACCAGCGTCCCTGCAATGACAATAACCTGAACAGATAATTTTACAAGATTTTACATAGTTGTCCGAAACCGGGGAGTGCAACTCCCGACGATACCGCATCGGGCCCAAAGCAATGCCCTAATTCGTTTGTGGGTCTCACCAGCACCTGCCTCAGGGATATATCAGAAAGATGTTGTGCAGTATCTCGCGCCCTCAGGTTTGAGTGTCGTGCGCATGGATCGCAGACCTTCTGATGACAGGTTGCCGTTCCGGAATGTCTATTTCGTGGAAACGGCAGATATGACAGATTCTTCGGACACTGAGCCGTCTCCAACATCCAAATCCTGGGCCGCTACGGTAGAAGACGCAGTGAATCTAATCAGAAATATGGGTGGAGAGGTGGACCTCATAGGCATGTGGTAACTGTCGCCTGTCGCCTCGTGTAAGTGAGTGAGTATTGTGGTGTATTATCAAACCATCCCGCGAAGGTCGCCAGCCTGTCGTTTATAATGGCATAATCTAATGCAAATACGGTACATTATCATCACAAAATCTTGATAGGAGCATAAGGTGTCGTAACGGCGCACGCCTCAAATCGCCATGTCTTTGCTTTGTTCAATAAGCATTCTTGCATTTTCTGATCGGGGTATAATGCGGCATTTGAACGGTTTAGGATGGCTGGAGTACAGGGCCATTAGTTCACCTGTCGAGGGGCAGACTTTTAAGGCGAGGATCTGCACACCTGACTAGAAACGAAGTATATTCTATTTCAGGTTCGATCACTTGCCCGTTTTCGTCGACAGCCTTGCAGATGTTGTACGTTGCTAGCAGCGAGGCCACAACAATCCAGACAAAATCCAAGCCGATGAAACGACCAGGACACGTCCTGCAGGGGAGAAACTCGGGTCTACTTTTTAAGGGCCGCAGAAACAGAGGGCTCTTACCTCCGTCCGAACCCAAATATTGCATCTGGTATCTGGTTGATACCTGCCAGCGCATTACCCTCAACATCAAGGAAACGGTCGACCTTGAATACCATAGGGTCTGGATACGCCTCGGCATCATGGAAGACTGCCCACACGTTCGGGATCACCGTTGTGCCTTTTGGTATTTGATACCCATTATATTCATCATCCTCCGTTAAATAGTGGGCGACTCCTAAAGGAGCTACGGGGTTCCATCGTAATAACTAGAAGGGGTGATATGTCAGGCAAGGGACACAGGAAAGTTGGATCCAACTCACCTCATAGCACAGGCTTTGCTGTGCAGCGCTATGTGAGATAAAGTGAAATTCTAACAACATGATAACTCACAATCAAAGGAAGATGGGGTCTGTCGGAGAGAGTGGGTAGACGGCCATTACCTATGACGCGATCAATCTCTTCCTGTGCTAGCTTTTGGGCCTCAGGATAACATGTCATCGCGAGGAAAAAGGAAAGAACGATCGATACAACAGTATCAGATCCGCCTAATATCCATCAGACCTCGTCGAAATGACTGATGAACAGAGTATACCTGCATACGCGCTAGCCGCGACATTTTTTATGGTTTCTTCCTCCTCGGCTTCGAGTCCTAGGGCTACGTTCTCTAGCTCTTGTGCCACAAAACAGGGTGTGGCTGCTCCTCGGCGCTATCAATACATTCAGTTGGGGGTGATGCAAAGGAACGTGGTTGACATCAGTACCAGCATCTCTTTTGTGACATTGTAGGGATCTTCCACCATCCGGCGGCTGAGTTCGCGCCATTTATGGGCGTTTCTCTTGAAGGTGGCGAAAGGGAACCAGGCTGGTATGTGGCGAAGCGCGGGGATATAATCCTTCCGGGGTTCAGGTTAAGCTATTGGACGGCAGAAGCTGATCATACCACAAGATAAGTTCCAAATATACCCGCGGATGTCAAACCTGCAATAGCCGCATCGGCAACATCCACATGCTCATCACCATGTTCTGCAACCTGTTGCCCGTAAACGAGGTTGAGGACTACGGCAATGGCGGTTCTATTTGGGAGTTAGCAACCACTCAAGCCAATGAAATTAAGAGGGCACCTGCGCGTCAGGTAACGAAACGAGTCTGGCTCATCTAACAGAGTTCGTAGAAAAGTATGTGCCTCTTTGAGTTGAAGATTTTGATAATGAGTTGATACAGTTTGCCTGAAGTGTCGGTGGAAGAGGTTGCGATGACGCTGCAAGAATTGACCGAAGTTGAGTGGCATGCTGAGGACTGGGATGATGTCATGCTCATGCCAACCTTCCAACGTTCTCCATAGGCCATAGTCGAAAATAACCAATCCCAGCCAATCCTAGGACAGGAGGATGTCGCACTCGGAGGCAGCAACCAAAGAGAAGAAACGTACAAATCAACGACCATCGGGCGTACGGGACGAGAGGAATAGATATGACTTCTTTTGTCGAGTAGATCATGGATCGCTTGTGCAGAATTTAGGACGAGGACGGGATTGCCCAGGAGACGTATATAGATCAAGTCACCTGGAATGAATGTGAATGCAATGGAGAGCGGAACGCGGAGAAGGCGGACCGTAGATGTCTTTCCATTTTGCGTACGTGATCCAGGGGTAGAGGGAAGTAACGGAGCGCTGGAACCAGGATGTGCGTGGACCTGGGGGATGAGGGAGGGAGGAGGGCGGTGTGGAGAGGCGGAGGAGAAGGAGAAAGGGGACGAGAAGGAGGGCGAGGAAGAGGGAGAGGAACATGGGAAGGCCCGAGTGGAATAGTGAATAGTGGCTGGGATATATGTATAAATAGGGTCATACAAGATCTCGATCGGGTGACCCCCATCACACGCTGACTCTTCACTCCCCTCTCCCTTCCCTCTCTGCCATTATGGCCGCTGCAAATCCTCTTGTCGGCCCTTCGGCCCTCAAGGACATAATCAATCCACAATTCCACCAGAACTCATTCCCCGCAGAGTCCTACATCAAATCAGAACTCGGCATCAAACTGGACAAGGGCACGTTTCCTCCCTTTGTCCTCTCGCCATTCACTCATTCTTTCTAGATGACCAGATCTGTAGGCTCTTCCTCACGCCTGCTGGCTGTCCGCTAGGTCCTCTTCATTGTCCTCTACGTCATACCACTCCCTCTGCACAAAACTTCCAGCCTCCAAAACCGTTACCAACACATCCACGCGAGAGGGAACGTGTCTCCACAGTATGCAAGCACTGGCTCCGTGGCCTTTGTAAAAAGGGTGATGCTTGCGAATTCCTCCACGAGTACAACCTCAGGCGCATGCCAGAATGTTACTGGTTTGCAAAATATGGCTACTGTTCTGCTGGCGATGAGTGTCTCTACGCTCATCCCAAGGAACGCAAAATCGAGTGTCCCGACTATAACCGTGGATTCTGTAAGCTAGGTATGTGTGTCTTCATACCGCGCCGCTGTCCGGTCATTCATCTCGGGTTCTCCCAAAGGTCCTACTTGTCCTCGCAAGCATGTTCGCAAGGTGGCATGTCAGCTCTATCTTACTGGATTTTGTCCCATGGGGCCGGAATGCCCACGCGGCCAGTACGTACTACCCCTTCTCCTTTGTTTGACTGAACTACAGGGCTGTTAGTCCCAAGCCCAATCTCCCACCACCCACTGCTTATGAGCCCCCTCCACCTCCCTCCACTCGCGAACTTGGTCCTCCCCCTCCAGGCTTTGCCAGGTACGCAGATTTGGACCGGGCCCCTGGTGGTTTGAGCATAGGATCCAACGGCCCGATTCAAATACCACAACGAAGAGATCCGAACGAAGTTACTTGTTTCAAGGCATGTCTGGGATTCAATATGAAAATTTTTTCTCTCATCATGTTTTCACATCCAGTGTGGCGAGAAAGGGCACTATGCCAATCATTGTCGTAATAGAAACGTTCCTGGAAATCGGGGTGGCAATGAAAGAGTCCGTCGATACGGAGGTGACGATTGAGGGAAGGGCGTTGATGGACGGGTGTATTATACTATACTAATCGTTCTTTACAGACTGATACTTTGTAAGTTGGGTAGCCTCAACTTGAATCGATCCCTTCGCTGTGTTGTCCTGTGTTTACTCAAGAAGCTCGATATTACATCATTTTATTTCAGGCTGTTGTTAGTTATCAGTTTCGCTGATTTCGTTCCTTGCTATCATGGGCTGGCAAAAAACATTCACGCTCGCCCGAAGGTCCAAAGGCTGTCATCTCGTCACGGACGAAATTGCTTCTCAGATACGGGAAGGCCTGCGGAATGTTCAGGTCAGCATTTAACGCTTGCACATATAATCAGCAAACCCTGGGCTAACATAGCTACACAGGTCGGCATGCTCTTCCTCTTCATGTAGGTATGATGTCTCGCGATAACAGGGTAGATATCCTTGAGCCTTTTGCACAGCCAACACACATCAGCTGCCCTGACCATCAATGAGAATTATGATCCAGGTACGATGTACTGCCTGCGGTGAACATACGTATGCCTTATATCACGAATCCCACCTTCTATCCGCGAAGATGTAAGAAAAGGTATTGTACGTTATGGTGTGCCAACCTGCCGGGTGCCGATGGATAGTGTCTGTAGATATGGATATGGCCCTCGACAATATTGTTCCAGAATCACTGGACTGGCAGCATGTTGACGAGGGGCCCGAGTAAGCGCGGTCTCTTTCTGCACCCGAAGTCCATAGGCTAACATCTTCGGCTGCTCAGTGATTCGTGAGAGCTCCTGTTCTACGTCGCGAGGATGTATTCCCTCAAGGGCTCGTTCCTCAGCGTTTCCCATACCAAGACATCTCTCGTTGGAGCGTCTTTGTCAATCCCTATCACGAATGGCCAAATGAATCTGGGCACCTGGCAAGGTTCGTGATGCTTTTTGACGGTGTTCCGTTCCGGTCGTTCACTCCTATGTACATACTGGCGTAGGAATTTACCTGACAGAGTTTAGGCACATGCCTCATTCCAGGCGTATTGTCGCAACAATTCTGTGAGACTTCCAGTTTTAACTCTTGAACTAAGCTAACGAGCTGTTAGATCGTAAATGCCAAGTCCTTAATTCCTCTTCAGTGCCTCACCGTACAGCACCGCTGAGCGCTGGGCCATATTGTCCCACTACTCCCCTTGCCAAGAATATCGTGTAGAACGGGTCCGACTCGGACCTAATTATGTTACGCAAAAAGTCAGTCTGATGTGTGTTGTGTTCCGGCCAAAAACTCGGTAGCTTGAGTAGGTGCGGTGGATTTGCCACCATTCCCTATCTAGTACATCAATTCCCCACTTGGAGTGATGTTCCAGATGGTCTGCTGTTGCTTCGGTGGCAGTGCTTTCAAGCCATTCAGTAATGGCTGTGTATGTTGACTGGCGCCGTCACCGGGCTAAGTTCACGGTCCCCTTGAGACTTAAGTAACAAAATATGAAGCTGAGATCGCCCTGGAGACGCTGGGTTGAACTGGAACAGCGGAAGAGACACGCATTGCAGCAGTTGCCATGCGCTTAGGTTGCAATCTCTCTGATGTAGCCTCAAAGTTACCCTCACATGATTCGGCAGTGCCCACGCTGAGTGCTGAGAATAGAGCGACCAGTACATTGATGTTGAGTATTGGCGAGTCCTGTCTGACATGTACTTTCGCGGCTGATGTATTATATAGGGAAAGTCACTTGGGCGCTCGATGAACTCGTCTCCAACTCTTTCGCCCTGCTTTGCTTCGGTTCCCCCACCCTTCATCAGTCTACATTTTCTTCGCAAGCTTTACAATTATTTACTCAGACATCCACAGGCGCTAATCTCGGCGTTTGTGCACCTGTCAAACGTCCCAGGACATTGACAAACTGACAACAGCCATCCCTCCCATCAGTCCCCCCAAGTTCGCTGCAAGCAATATCGGAGATTGCAGATAATATTACCATGCCCAAGGCCGCTACCACGTCTGCAAGACCAGCTCTTCGGCGAAATCAGGTGGGCAGCGTAGCAAGGGGGCTGCAATTTTTTAGGTTGATTGACATCCTTTTGACTGCAGGCGTGTCGGTCATGTCGCAGACGAAAGCTGGTATGTTCGATCACGCTCTTCTCTCGTTAAGGATAAAAGGAAATTAAGAGGCCCAATAGAAATGTGATGCCGCGCGACCGCACTGTGGAACATGCGTGAAGTGGGTTCATGGTCTCATGGTTTGTTGAATGGGTGCTGAATCGGGTGCTACAGACAATGGCAGGCGCTGGTTAGCGTACCTGCACCTATCGGTTACGCGTAAGTTACAGCTCATGTCCAGGCTTTCATCTCTTCGATATCCTTGCCAGGCACCCAACGGAACCCCAGTGCTCCTATGATCCAGTTGAGGGATTGACACTTGCACCGGAAACGGATCCAGTCGAAAAGATACGTCAGTTGGAAGAGGAAGTCGGTAAGTAGATCCTAAGCGTGTAACGCTTAATTGTGTCTAATCCTTTCTACAGCACGACTCAAAAACCAGCTCTTTGAGAAAGAACAAGCTTTATCGCGGTCTATTACACCAAATCATCAGCACGGAAGCCTAAACAATCTATCCCCCACCTCTCAGGCTCCATCCCTCACTCGTCCCACTTCGAGTGCCAGTGGAATTAGTCTCCCTCAAGCGTCAATAACCATGATGAACTTGATAGCGCCAGACAGTCCGCAACAGCAGATTCGTAGTGACAGTGGGAGTCCCGAACTCACGGCAGCATCGAAACCTGGTTCGGATCCTTTCATGGACCTACTGTTTTCTGGGTGGAATCCAGACCTGCCGGATCCTAACACGTTGAATCATTAGTGAGTGTGTTATGCTAATGTTTCAAAATTCTCTGCTGAAGGCTTTTTAGTGTTGATGTCTTCTTCCGTTGCGACCCCTGCGGCTCAAGGGTGCTCCATCGGCCATCATTTCTAGCATCTATGCGTCTGTCACCAAGGGATCCGGGGTTTCCGCATTCTGCTATTCTACATGCAATCGTAAGGTTCTAAGGCCTGTGGCATGTCATGCCAAGACTTATCTCCGTCCTTGCCCTTAGTGTGCGTCTGCCTCACGCTGGTCACCTCAAAATGTTGTAACAATGCCTGACGGTACTCGGCGTGACCAATTTGCCGAATTCCATGCCAGCAAAACCCGACAATATATTGATAAGACGATGGCCAGTGGAGAAGACATATTCTCCGTCATGCAGGCATGCATCCTGTTGGCCTGGTACTTTTACCAAGAAGGTCGTTGGGTGGAAGTCTGGATTTTTGCGGCTTTTCAGACTCGTGTTGCAATTCCTCTCCGGCTGAACTATCCGGGGACATTCTCGACCCACGGTAACAACTCACCAGGTGCTTATCTAGCGCCACCGAAGGATCTTCGTGACCTGGAGTCAAGGCGGCGCACTTGGTGGATGACCATCATATTCGATCGTATCGCTTCTGTGGGAGGCTGGATACATGCGGTTGATGAACGAGATTTGGGGACAGAACTTCCTTTGCGGACTGCGGACTTTGAGTCAGAGGTGGGCAATTATGCCATGTGGTCTGTCACGAACGTTTCCAAATGTGCTCACGAAATTTCCAGCTTGCTGTGCCCAGTAACCCTCAGGACATCTCAACACCAGATGTGTTTACTCGTCACCCACCTCAGTACACAGATTCATTCCTTCTCCTCATAAAGGCGGTTATGTTGTTTGGGCGGGTGACAGATTATAATGTTCGGGGAAACTTGCGAGCGCCAACAGCGCCCAGCAAGAATCAGAATCCGTTCTTTCTAGAAGGGTTCGAGGCTCTGGACAAATTAGTCTGTCAGGACTTCTTGGAGAATTTACCCCAGATGTACAAAAACAACACTGGGGTGACCGACGCACCCGAGGGGTGTACTCTTGACACTGACTTGTACATGGTCCACATCATCCCGCATGCGTGAGTACCATGTTGGTTCTTGAGAGACTGTCTGCTAACATGAATGATGGCAGTGCTGCAATTACACTACACAATCCATACATCGACTTCACGGACCCAAACAATGTCTCCACAGCCAGATGTGTCATGGCTGCAAGGGCTATTTTAAGCGCATACTACACCTTAACTGCAACATCACTTGACATCACAAGGCTGCATCCATTCGTGACGGTACGTCTCTGGTGTGGTGGAAAATAACATCGTTTCGAATCCTCGCGTCTAATACGGCCCGCTAGATCTGTTGGTACCTCGCTGCAGTTGTGCAAGTTCAGCTGTGCAAGTATTTCATCGAAATCAATGACACCGAGCGAGAGTCGACCGTCTGGGGTGAAATCAATGTGCTAAGGTATGTTGTTGACTTTCATCGGTAGCCCAAGGTAGCTGACGGCACACGTTACAGGTTCGCAATGATGGAGTATGGCCAGCGATCTCCTATCGGCAGTGCGTAAAAAATTCTTGGTTTTCGCACCAGACTTTCTTGAGCTAACTGATACATTGCAGCGCGCCAGGAAAGATTACTTCAAGGTCTTATGAGGGAGATAGTTCGTTTGACAGGGCAAAAGGAACCTCTGCAGGTTGGGGTTCCGTTATATCCGTTTTCCCATCACTCGCTCTTCAAAAAGGATGAAACGGTTCAAGAATCCACTAGTGAGGCATCGGGCGCGCAGGCTCCGTTGCCTGTGAGCCCTTCATTCGACGCGCAGCCATCAAGTAGTCGCACACCGCTTCTCAACACCACCAGCATGGCAACCACCTGGTCGACCGGACATCTAACGCCACCGAACGCCGCGTCGACTCTCGGCGTTGAGTCCGATATGCGTTCGACCTCCAACTTTTCTCAATAATACCCCTTCTGTTGATACCTGGAATATTTTGGACAGTAGCTATTGTGTTGATTTATATTTGTGGATCTGAACATATGTGATGTATTTGCCGACTTGTATCAAGTTATATCTAGTTTTGGGATCCCCTTCCTCACTACTCGCGGAGATCCTGAGAACCCAGGCTTCGTTCTCTTTCAAGCAATGCGTCGAATTGAGCCTGTTCCGCGACACGGCTGTCTGCTGGTTCGTCGGACGTCTGATTTACAGGAGTGCTCCCCAGTTTCTGGATACGAGATTTCTCGTGTTTCTGTCGGAGAGCGTCCCAGGATGAGGAAGTCGAGGTCGTGGCATTTGCGGCTCGGATTTGGTCCCATTTACTGGGGGGACGTCCGTCTTGGACAGGTGTTTGTGATTGTGGTGATTGTGGCAGATGTCCGGCAATCGGTTCCGATGGTACAAAGCCTGAAACCAGTCAACTGAGATCAGAAAAGCTAAGAATAGCCAAGAAGGGAGGAGATATTACCTTGGTTTTCGTCGGTGTTGCCGTGCAATCCCTCTTCAATGTCATATTTCCGCGCAATAATCGGACCAGTGGGCTGGGGCACTGCACTTTGCTGCTGGATGTGCTCAATTGCTCTGGCAAATCCGCCCGGGTTGTTTAGAGAACGAACGAAATCGAAGTGGGATTTGAGCGTTAGGGCATTGCCAAGAGCGAGCGAACCGAACGCGCTGCCAGTAGCGATACCCAACGTGCGCATTTGAGACCAGGATGGTTTTCGGAAAACATAGACGGCTGAGAGAGCCGCGGTAGACAGAAGTAACTGCAATGTAAATGAACATAGGTGCTACTTTTCGTAAAGTGCTGGGATACCGACCCCGTAGTAGCGGTGAAAGCCCGGCAAGAAGTTGATAGCTGCTTCATAGTCATGGCTGCTGATGTTGCCTGCGGCCTGCTCAGGTCCAAGAAGGGACTCAACCCTTGCACGGCTATTGAAGGTGCGGGTCATCCATCGGACGTTGTAATTGAAGAGTGCTGCATTGGGCGAGTGAGGAGGATGATCAGACTCGGAGCCGGACATGGTGAGTATTCCGCGAAGGACAGCCAGTTGAGGGGGCCTCACGTGACTAGCCGAGGGCAAAGTGGACGTCTTTAATTCTTGTGCGAGGTCAAATTTGCCGCTGTCTCTTGGGTCCTCCTCCCAGTTCAGCCAGCTGTTGTCGGTCTCTGATTAACTCATTTATTCACCCACTCTTTACGCATGAACGGACCCCCTCTGGACCACACACCGTTCCTTCCTGCCTCCCCAGCAACCAGGGACTTCCTTCCCCCCGTTCCCCGGGAACCGCACGATTCGCTCAGTGTCCCGCCTCCACCTCCATCCAAGGTACTCTATTGTCCACCTAATTTCACTCATAACCTTATCCTCGTCCCAGTTCGCCGCAGGCCCGTCATCGTCGTTCGATGCAGGTACGTGTAACATGTACCACGCTGGTCAACATCATTCAAGTTCGCACCATCCTCAGCCAACGTTCCTTTGACTCCCACGACTCCCACCTCACCTGCCGCTCCTTCAAACACGGATACTAAGCCCAAGAAGTCGAATACTCTCAATGATCTCATCGATACAGAGAAACAATATGTCGACCAGCTGACGGGTGTTATTCGGGTAGGTCGTTACCTCCCATGAGGTTCATCCGATCGTTCAACGTGAATGAGGACATCAGAAAGTCGCCGCTGCTTGGTCTCGGACGAACCTGCCACCCCATGATCTGGACATAATGTTTCGCAGTATTGAAGGCGTTTACAAAGCCAATCGTGGTCTCTATTCGGTGGGTTTCCCATACCAACCACGCTCTTCTATTTCGATGACGATATTCGCTGTCTAGAAATTAAAGGAAATAGGTACCAATCCGTCATCACCCAAAGCGCTTGGAGACCTTTTGATGCGCTGGGTATGCCTCCATCTTGACATGTTGATTGACTGATGATTTACATGTTCGTGGAACTAGATCGACGACCTCAAGGGCCCTTACACCACTTACTGTACAAAATACTGTTCTGGCTTTGACGTATGGGAACCTGTTCAGTCAAATCCCAAACTGGCTGATGTCCTCGCCGCATTTTCTGCTTCTTGCCCTCCGCCTACTTCATCAGAATCTCCAACTTGGACGTTGGACGCCCTCTTTTTACTCCCAAAGACCCGATTGAAATACTACAAAAGGCTCTATGGTCGGTTGCTCAAGACAACAGAACCCGGTCGGAGTGACTATCGCTTGCTTGTCGGCGCCCTGGATACGCTCGAGTTCCTTATAGGAGTTGTCGAATCACGAAGCACCATTCAAGCTGGAGAGGCGTCAGAAATTTCCCAACCCCCATCAGTTGAAACCGAGGATGAGGTGGTTATTGATACAAGGCCCGGAGAACGCCCACCTGTCCTTCCCCCAATCCAGTCTGTGGCCGGGTCTCAACCAGCACCCGAAAGCGATGCTAGTTCTCCGCCAGGAGGAAGTGTTTCCGGCGGGTAAGGCTCTCTTTTCTGTATCCCAACAACAAGATGCTTAAATCGGTAACGTAGCGGTCGTTCTTCCCAGGAAACTACAGCCACCACCGCTAGCAGGGCATCCACGTCTACGCTTTCCAGGCCTGTATCCGAACTTGAAAGGCGCCTTAGGACAGATCGGACGTTAGATATCTTCACCATGAAGCCCAAGGTAAGTACATCTGTGCAATCGACATGCAAAACTCAGACTAATCTTCCCATCAGGCTGTTACTTTGCATATGAACCCCCCAACACTTACTTTCACTCGGGAGTTAGTATTTTCCAGCGATGTAGTCGTTCGCTTCGTGCCGAGGAATACCACCGAAGAAGTCATCCATCGACAGGGACACATCTTCTTACTCTCTGATCTATTTTTGGTTTGCGAAAGAATGTCTCGGGAGGAACAGGCGCAATATGCGGCTCAAGGAGCTGACATGTGGTTATGCTATCCTCCTCTTGCTGGTAAAGTTCTCCGTGTGGCTGACATCGAAGGGCAAGGTGAGCGTACCTTTGCTTCGGGTATCCCCTTAATTTATTCACCTCTCGTTTAGATAATGCACTGCAGGTAGCAATCATGCGGAAAGAATTTCTCACCCTGGAGCTGCCTTCAGTTGAAATCCGTGATGCTTTGAGCAGGCATCTGAAGGAGTGCACCGAATTTTCATCATCCCGTGGGTTCAGCTTCTGTCGTTCTCGTCTCGGTGAATCCTGATTTGCTATATCTAGTTCCGCCACCTGCGAAGAGTCCACCACCTCCCGTACCGCCCATTAACCCTATGTTTGCGAACCGCGGTGACCCATCTGGGTCGAGTAGAAACTCTCCCATATCCCGGATCGGGTCACCTCAAAGCTTAGACGCTCATGGTCCTGGGCCTTCTTCAATCAGATCGCCTCCTCCGGAAGCCAGCCTCGCTGAGAACATGAATCGTATGCGAATGGATGGTCCTTCGTCGCTTGGTCAGCCATCGCCTCATCCTGGACTGCCTGGGCCCGACAACTTGCGTCCCACAGCGTCAGCTCAATCATACTTAAACCATCCACCTCCCCTTGGACCTGGCCACGTTCCACCTCCCGCAAGAAGCACGAGTTTCCAGTCAGGCCCTGTGAGTGGACCCGGCTTCGGTCCCCCACATATACCTGGTCCTTCCGGTCTTACGCAAGGTCCTCCCCATATAGGTGGTCCTCCCCACTCGCTTGGCCCTCCGCATATGAATGGTCCGCCTCACCAACCGGGTGTTCCCCACATGAACGGTTCAGCTCCTCACCCACCGGGTCCCCCACATATGCGCGGCCCTTCTCACCAATCGGGCCCTCAGATGGGTGGCCCTCCTTACCCACCAGGTCCACCCCATATCGGTGGTCACCCTCACCCGCCGGGCCGTCCGCATATGCAGAGCCCACCGCCGCATGGCGCGCCTTTGCCCCAAATGAACAATACACCGCCATTTGGTCAGCATCCTCCTGGGCCAACGCCGGTGCAAGGCGGCCCGTTCAATGGGCCACCAAGGTCTGGGCCTTTCGGACTGCCTCCTGGCTCTCAACCTTTCCGACCGCCTTCTGAACCGCAGGCATTACACCCTGGAATAAGAAAAACACCATCTACTCGCTCTCTTACCTCTCAGTTTTC
This sequence comes from Podaxis sp. C-F-92630, assembly GCA_018524945.1. Classification (NCBI taxonomy): domain Eukaryota; kingdom Fungi; phylum Basidiomycota; class Agaricomycetes; order Agaricales; family Agaricaceae; genus Podaxis; species Podaxis sp. C-F-92630. The sequence goes on from JAEUWS010000980.1 coordinate 311,230, forward strand.
ACAGCATGATCAACCACCACTTACTCCTCCTGTGCCATCGATGCCCAACGGATTCGGTCCCTCCATGTCTCGTAATAGCTCGTTTACAACCCTTCATGCTCCACAACCTCGTCCGTTGTTACCTTCCGCCAACGCCAGAGCTATCTCTGTGGCCGAAGCATCATTTGATGCACCGAGTCCTCCCGGGTCTCCCGTCGTCGAGACACCGCAAGTGACTGGACCTTTGACTTCAACAATCTCTGCACAAATGAAGTGCAAGGTGTTTTTACAACAACAACATGCTCAATGGAAGTCTTTGGGCTCTGGCAAGCTCAAATTATACCGTCAGGATCCCACCAACATTAAACAATTGGTTGTTGAAGCCGATGACAAAAACAAAACCATCCTCATCTCAACTATCGTTTCAACTGATGGTGTGGAACGTGTTGGAAAGACAGGTGTAGCCATCGAGCTCAGCGACCAAGGCGCAAGGACGGGAGTCATTTACATGATTCAGCTTAGGAATGAAACTTCCGCTGGCGGGCTTTTTGAGAGCCTTCTGGCAGGTTCTGATCGCTCACGTTAATATCCGTTTTCTTTGGGATTCGGGAATCACATAATTTAGCATATAGTTAGTTCAGTTTTATCACCACACATCCATTATTGTACTCCTTTAATTGATAGAACCGCTGTTCTCGTTTGGTTAATTGAGCCTTGCACTCAAGATCTCGCCCATGAAAATTCAGCGGTTAAGGAAACGTGGTCACTGGCGCAGACGCCTTTCAATGGGAGACCTGAACCAAAATCTCCGGTCTTATGCGGAGCTAAGAGTCCCGTAACATTACAGGCTTGACCTCGCGGCGGAATGAAGAATATGTAATCTAGGCAGCGTTCAGCTTAGCAAAGATCGCGGAAGAGGGAGCAGGTACCTAGAACAGACTTCCAATAATGCGTGTAACTCGTGTAAGCGGGTTCATGGAAGCCTGGTTGTGCGCTTTGCAACCGAGCTCGTTGACCAAAGAGAGCGACATTGCAATTTTGGATTCGGGATAGGCCCTCGTCGTATGCACTTTGTAACCGGTGTCCTTGGGTGAATAGGGCGACCAGTTCTTCATCGTCCAGGAGTCCATCTGCTTCTGTTGCACCACGGGCGTTGGTGATAACCCGGTCTGGATCGGATTCCTCCGGTTCGCCACCTGCCTCTTCGTCATTTGCTGCAACCGCTGGGGTTTTGGGAGTGGTAGGGTCGACGGAAATATGGGTCACGCGGGAAAGTGAGAGACAGGTTTTGTGGTCGGCGTTCAGGGGTTGGCCGGTTAAGAGAGCATAAGTTGCATCATCTGGAGGGCAGTTGAAGTCTTGGAGTTGTCGTCAGCACATGTAGGGGGATGAGTCAATAGGTAGGTACCTCCTGCAATGAAGCACGGCCAGTTTTCCACGTTTCGGAGTTTCTGAAGATCAAGGACTTCTCTAACGAGAATTCCGGCCTGCCTGTAAATATCCTGTCAGAACTGAATGGAATGATCAGACGGAGGCGTATTTACCGTGCTCGTTCGTAGGTATACCTACAAATGGTTAGTTACAACGATTGGGAGCAACGGACAAAGACACATACTTGGGATGCCAGAAGAGATGCGTTGTAGCCACGATGACTCCATTATTTGGATCGTCCCGGAGTCGCAGGGCCAGTATCAACCCTACATTCCGGGTCTTGAAGGTATGTCCACACCGAGCTCTCTCATCCTCTGCATTCCTGACTGGTTGTTCGTCATAGAAGACGACTCTTTCATGCACTTGTTCAAGAAGTTCCCTCTTGAAGGCAATCAAACACCCATGTTTCTTTCCCCTACCAGCAGCATACCTGTGAGAGTAACCAGCCTGGTCGAGCGTAGGAAGGATCTTCTCGAGGCCATCAACTTCCTGGTCGTCCAGCGATGATTAACACGGCCTCTGGTTATTTCATTAGAACCTACTTGAAGGCAGAGGATGGCAGCATCTTGCGAGAGTAGTTCCTCTTGACGCATTTTTTCTCTTTGGCCAGCCTTAAGACAGTCGCTGTCAGGAAATAATTCTCGTCCTGATCATCGTCAGGATTCCCTAGGAATAAAAAGTGGTGGAGCTGGCGTACGGACTAGGCATTGTGCCAAAAGCTAGTCCGCTTAAGAAAACCTGGTCAAAGAGCGGAGAGTATAAATACTCACATTCCAAGTGAAGACTTTGAGATTCAGGTTAACCTTGGACGTTTCTTGGACTGTTGGGACTGATAACCAGGGTCTCCGTATGATCGAGCGTGATGAAGTGATTACGTCGGAATTCTCTGCTTTTGCCTGTCTTTTCTTGAGACGTTCCGCCTTCTTAGCCTGGGCAATTGCAATTTCTTGTGGTGTTGGTTGGTACTTGCGTGATGACATCCGATACAGCGATCTAGATCCAGGTATTTCTTCCAACGGTCGATAGGGCAAGAAAAGTGTACGGGTGTGCGAGGTAATGAAGTGTATTTGTTGGACAGATTTTGGGAAACTTTTGAGGACGAAGCGTGAAATTGTGTTATGCATGTGACTAGTGCCTAGTACTCAGAACTGGGTCTAAGTTAAGTATGACGCGCGGGAAACTGAACTTTGCATACTCACTTTGACGGCATATCCACTGTCCACTAGCATAGTCCTCTCTCAAGGGACTTTTGCTTCATGCAACGACTCCTGGGCCTGTGCAGAAGCTCGCTAGCAGCTTCTCGCAGAGGCAGGTCACTTTTCATGCCGGCTTCATCAAAAACACACTTCCGGGGTCTTCCAAGTCACGATTTCCGTTTTCAGCAAGCCCACACAGTGGTACACCGCCTTCAAGAAAACAACTCAAACTTGCCAATGTCTAATGATACTGAATCCCATGGTAACTTCGACCTAGTAAAACGCGTCAAACTAGATTACACGGATGTCGTCGTCTCGAAATGGAGGAGCCGGAGAACTGGCCTTACTGTTGTTCACATGGATTATGATGGTAAGATAAATTATCATATCCATGATTCAGGCTGTTAAGTTTCCTTTAGGCCCCATCGTCAACGGATATTTCGTGATTGCAACGGAGAGTGAGTGGAGCGTGGCGGTCAAGAATTTCCTGCCTCAACTCGTGTATTCCAGTTTTTGATGACTCCGGATGCCCTCATACATTGGAACAGTATGTGAATATATGCTATTCAACCGATGTGTTTAACCGGTTTCTTCGTAGCTTGGTCTTTATGGGCTCCGAGAAGTACCCCCACAAGGGTGTCCTCGACCTTCTTGCTAACCGGGGATTTTCAAACGGCACGAATGCCTGGACGGACACCGACCACACAGCATATACGATCTCAACGGCTGGTGAACAAGGGTTCCTACAGTTGCTACCTATCTACGTCGACCATATCCTTTATCCCACCATTACCAACGCTGCGTAAGTCTCTTGTCGATTTCTGCGATAGGGATCTCATCCGATCTATCTGTTACAGTTTCATCACCGAGGTTCGAATTTTCTACCTTTTGGCGTCCGTACTTAATGGCCTACTGTCAGGTTCACCACATAAATGGCCAAGGCCAAGATTCCGGCGTTGTTTATAGTGAAATGCAAGGACGTGAAAACACATCTGGTGATCTCATGGCACTTCGGTGAGTAGATGGCATATGCGCCAACCGAGCACGTAGTTATGGTTATGAAGTCTACAGCGATTATTGGATGCACCTGGGAGCGCATACCGCAGCGAAACGGGGGGCCTCATGGAAGCCCTTCGGCGCTTAACACCCGAACAAAGTTTGATACCAAGTTCTGCACCGTCATTTTCAGGGTCTCTAACGATGCGCTTATAGTCCGTCAATACCATTCGACTTATTATGCCCCTCATAATCTGTCCCTAATTGTCACCGGAAAGCTCTCGAGCGGAACAGCGTCTCTACTCAACGTTGTACAAAAACATGTCGAACCCAGCATCATCGCGCACGGTCAGGATAAAGGACCACGACCTCCTGGTTGGAAGCGACCTTTCTTGGAAACTCCGAGTGCGAACAGGGTACCCGTATCGAAACCGGTTAAGGAAACAGTTGAGTTTCCCGAAAAAGACGAAAGTGAGAGGATGCCTTTGGAAAATACTCAGACATTGACACTCTCTAGGCGTTGGTGAATTGATAATGAGTTTCCTTGGCCCAGCTCCAGATCAATATCTCGAAAGAAAGGTGAGTACATGATCACCAAAATCAGGGTCTGTTATTAACAGGCGAGCTAGGCGCTAGACATCCTTGGATCTTACCTCACTTCATCTGCGACTGCTCCCCTCACCAGGGAGTATGTGGAAACGGAATCACCCCTCTGGTAAGTTAGCGGCAGTTGCTTTGATGAACGTGCCTAACGTTTATGTAGTACATATATCTACTTTGGAGAGGACGTCCGCGCCACACGTGTTACCTTGCCGATCTATATAGGGTCTGTGCCAACTGAATATCTTAGTGACTTCGACGATCGATTCAGAAAGAGTCTGAAACGCATTGTCGAGGACGGTGTTGACATGTCCCGTATGCAAATGGTCATCAACAGAGATGAACGACAGGTCAGTTCAGTTTGCCTTATCAGTTACGACCATTCTCATGTCACGTCAGCTTCGGAGCAAATTGGAATCAGCAAAAGGGGACACTTTTTCGGGAGCAGTAATTTCGGATTTTCTCTACGGTGCTGCCGATGGATCGGACCTCAAGGGTGCCATGGATGACATTGATCAATATGCCCAACTTCGCACCTGGGAAAGCAAACGCTGGACGGATTTATTGCAGAAGTGCGTATGCCCTGCGTCGCTTAACCCTCACTCTAATGCCATCTTAGGTACTACATCGACCCACCTGCTGTTGTCGTTATCGGGAAGCCGTCAGCTGAACTTGCGAAACGCCTCGAGAAAGATGAGAAGAACAGAATAGCTAAACAGGTTGAGACTCTTGGCCCCGAAGGGTTGAAGCAAGCGGCAGCTCTCCTAGAAAGCGCAAAGGCTGAGCACGATAAACCGATCCCCAAGGAAATTCTGACATCTTTCCCGGTTCCCGATGTCAAGAGTATCTCTTGGATCCCTGTCCAGAGCGTTCAAGAACCCGGGCTGGGAAGGAAACTGCCTGGTGCAGTTTCTGACTATCCTGAACTTTCTAAACTCATCGAGGCCGATGGTTCACCTCTCCCGTTCTTTATTGAGTATGACAGCGTGAAGGTCAGTTTACCCTTTTTACCTGATGGCTGCTTTGTCTCACCGTCTTTCTTAGTCCGATTTTGTCTCCGTCCACGCGTTCTTTTCGTTGGCTAAAGTTCCGGATAACCTTCGGCCGTAAGCTTTTTCCCAATTTGATTTTGTGTCTCTCACCGCTGTCCAGTTACCTCTCGACATATCTTTCAAGCTTCTTCTCTCTTCCAGTGAATCGCCACACAGGAGAAAAACTGTCCCACGAACAAGTGATCAATCAGCTTGATGATGAAACTGTCTCATATGAAGCTGCTTTCGGAATCTCGGATGCTTTCACGGAAAACTTCAGGGTCAGCATCAAGGTCGAAGTATCCGCCTATGAGAAGGCCGTGGCCTGGTTGCGAGATCTTATTTATGGCTCAGAATTTACTAAGGAGAGGTGAGCACACCTGGATTTCTTGTTCCTTAGGGTATGCTATGTCTTATTGCTCAATAATTCTAGGCTGCAAGTCAACGTCGCGAAAATTCAGCAGACGCTTCCTGAGCTTAAACGAGATGGAAGCAACGTGCTCAGTTCTCTCTGGGCGACCGTTGTTTATGGGGGTAACAACACTTCTCGCGCTAATAGCATCCTTCCCCAGATAGATTTCATGCAAACACTGGCTGGAGAATTACAACAAGACCCGGACAAAGTCATAGCTACTTTCAACGAGATCAGAAAATACAGTTAGTCGCTAATTCCTTCACAATTCAGGTTGGGGTCTCACGTTCCTTCTACAGTAACGGATCCCTCAGGAGTGCGGTTCTCCGTTACAGGTGATGTTCTCCAGTTGAAGACACCTCGGAGTTCGTGGGGCAAGTATTTCCACGATGTCATACCCGTACGTCTTCAGGGCACCCTTTGGAGGTCTATAGCTGAAGGTTGTTCAGGCCTCTCCTTTAGCCCCAGTTCCACTTACCCGTGATACCCTGAGTCAAATTGGCAGGAACCCTGTCAAGCAGGTGAATGACCCCCCGTCCTTATTTATTTGCGAGTCGACTTGTTAATATTGATATATTTAATCCCACCTCAGGCCGTTGTTATGAAATTACCGACCATCGAGAGCTCCTATGTCATGCATTCAACCAAAGGAATCTCTGGATTCGGTCGCCAAGAATATCCCGCCATCAGAGTAACCATGGAAGTGCTCAATGCGACAGAAAGTTACCTCTGGGTGAGAGAAATTGTGATCAATTGCTTAATTGCCGCTCATTCACGTTCGTGACCTTTAGCGCTATATTCGAGGTTCTGGACTGGCCTATGGTGCTTATGTCACGCTAGACGTTGAGGCCGGACTATTGTCCTTCTCCTTATATCGAGTATGTTCTATTCCCATTGAGACACTGATGTCTAACAGCTCCTTTCTCTAGAGTTCCAACAGTATAGCTGGATTTGAACAAGCCGCAAAGGTGGTGAAAGGTCTAGTTGACGGAACAGTATGTCATCCTTGAACCTATAGCGAGAGTATCCTAATCCTTCCCCAGATTGAGCTTGACCAAACTGTCATTGACTCAGCAAAGAGCAGCATGGTGTACGGAGTAACCAAAGGAGTCTCAACACCTGGACGTGCTGTAAGTCCAGCCCTTAACGGTCGTTTAATTGCCATGATCTCTGAATTTACACTTAGGCCTCGGTTTCATTCATTAACCAAGCCCTCAGGGGTGTTCCAAAGGACTATAACATCGACCTTCTCAATAAATATCAAGACGTGACCAAGGGGGACATTCTCCAAACGCTGAAGAAGTACTTCTTGCCGTTGTTTGACCCATCGTCCTCGGTTGCTGTTGTGGTAACCGCGCCTTCGAAGGCCGAAGAGATTGGAACAGGACTCCAATCACTTGGTTTTGAAGTAACCCAACGAGAGTTGACCATTGATCCGGAAGAAGAGGGCTCGGAGTATTCATGTGGAAGTGACTCGGAGAGTGATGACAGTCGGTCGTAGGCATTAATGGAGGACGACAGGTGGTGGAATGTTTAACAGTATACGTAGAATTAATCACAATTGAGCTGTGGAGCGGATTCGGCAGACTTGGAATCCAAGACCTCGATGAGATTGCGGTTTGCCTGGCCAGGTTTGAGTTCCACATCTCGAAGGAAATCATTGTCTACAAGGAATCGAATTGCTTGGGATAAGTTTGAGACCGTCATGCGAATTTCAGGTAATAAAAGCTGAGCGTTCAGTTTCAGCGGGTTGGTCAAATAAATCTAACAGATACCCACGTTTTGAAGAAGGGTAGGCCGTGATGCAAAGGGATTCCTGGGAGGGAGTCTCGGCTCCTTCCTCTTCGGCTTGGCAGGGTTCTGGGTAACACCTGGTTTTTGTACAGATTTTTCTGTTGGTCCCTCCCCAGCTCCCGAGTTTAGAATACCTGAATCTGTTAGTTCAACGGGTTGTTTTGAGGAAACAACCTCAGGTGCTCCATCATCTGTGGTTTCGTCGTCGTCGCTGTCAGAAGATTGCGCAACTTGACCAGCAATCACGGGCGTTTTTTCTTCGAGCGGTGTATCTTTTGGGGGTTGAGACGCAGTTGGCAGGCGACCTTGTACCTTCTGACTATCCGTTTGCGAACATTGGGGGTGCTTTCGTTGCCGTGCGTTATTCCTATTAAACCGTGTCTCGCCCCGCTGAAAATCCTCCCCCTCTTCGCGTCGCCTTTTCGTTCCTCGGGAACGGCTTCCGGTGAGAGGAAGCTGACCACGAGCGATAGCCTCCTCCATCTTGGTCTTCTTTTCCTCAACTCTCTGGGCTGTAGGCCACCGTTTTCTTCGTTCGGCCACCCAAGCATCCACTGCCTCTGGAGTATTAAGAACAATAGACGTCCCTTGAATCTGTATTGGTTTTCTAAATAAAAATGCGTCAGCATGACAAAAATGATAAGGTTCACAGTTCAAGAGAGGGAGAGAGAGAGAAAAAAGGACGTATATGCACACCCTTTTAGACTTGGATCAGCATCCCAGTCTGATCCTTTCTTTTTCTTGTCCCAACCGGGAGGATAAATCAAATGTCGGTCCATCATGTGTATTTCGACAGACTTGGGCGAGCCAGTGAATGTGCACTTGGGGTATGTGCAGCGAGAGTTTCCTGGGTGGTACCACGAACCACTTTGTTGCGTCGGCTGACGGGGTGGATTCGAGTGGGGTCTATGAGCAAAGTCTCTACCCCGACTCGATGAAGATGGGTGACGTCCGTGTGGTTGGGGAGGAGGATTGTGTGTTACCGAGTGCGGATTATACGTCGACGATAGTGTGTATCCTTCTGGCGTGGTATACATGGCCTGTTGGGACTGCATATATGCGTTCGCATAGTGAATGGAATAGGGATTATGAAACTGGTTCGAAGCTGACTGGGCATATGGATTGCGTAACGCTTCAGTTACGCCATATGCAATATTATACGGAGTCTGATATTGTTGTTGTTGTTGTTGCTGTCCGCGGTGAGGTGGAAGATGAGACATGCTTAACACTATCCAGGTAAATCAATAAATGGAAATTCATGATTTTCTCGAGGACACGTGATTGTCTCAGTTTGTACAAATTCAAATTGCGATATTTGTAGTATTTAACATCCTGTTGACGTCAAGAGCCTATCAGAGTCCATGTTGATCAACTGTCTACGACAAACCAGAAACACTTGCCCCGATTGAAAAGAGAACCACATAGACCGAGTAAATTAAGGTACTTGAATACTTTTGATATGTCAGAGAGCAGTGTGATGTTGGGAAGGGAGCATACAGACGGTAAAAGGACACAATCTGATCAAGGGACGGAAAGGCGGTGAGGGAGATCAAGAACATCGAAAGAGGAACCGATTTTTTTCATGTTTTGGAGCTGTACAGGGGATGGCAAGAATGATGGAGTCATCAGAGAGCGGGAGCAAGAGGAAGTTAGATAAAATTTGACAGCGAGGCTTGGACGTGCGAAAGAGGGGAAGGACATGCAAGAAAAACAGACACAGAACTGTCTGTGGTTGAGGGCTTGTGGCGGCGAGAACCCCCTGCGACCTCTGAGCAATGTATAGCTCTATCGCGAGAGAGGCACAAGACATAAACCCAGGGAGATGTTTCCGTCTACTCCTGCTGCAGCTCCTGTTGTTGTTGGGCCTCCCTCCCAACCCTCCTCTCCTTCTCGCTCTCAAGTTGGTTGTAGAGCAAAAACAGAGCTTTCTCGTTTGCCTCGGGAGTGCCGACGATTGTGAACATACGTTCCCCGGTTTCGTCATGAGGTGCCTTGGCGATTGAGATCTTGGAACCAGAAAGTCGTCTGATCTCGGTGATTTTCGTCCCACTTCGTCCAATGATGCATCCAACCATGTCCGAGGGAATAGATATGTTCTGCGTGCGCAGATTGGCCGGAGGTTGAGAGGATACTGGAGAATGGGCAGGAGAACCTGAAGGGGAAACACGACCGCGATTGCCGCCGTCGCCGTTTGAGCGACGTGTGTTGCTGTACGAAGGAGCGGAATAGCCTCCAGAGCGGCGATTGCCACCAGCACGATCGTCAACGGTGCCAGGATGGAAAAGCACAGTGCCGAGACCTCGTTCCCAGTCCTCCAATAGACATTTGCCGATTTCCTCCACTGCACGGCCAATTGCCTCGGGAGCCCCCTGAACTTCAACAATGCGCTCGGTCGACTGCGGAAGCATCTCTTTGGAAGCGACCATGCGAGCTCCAGAGTTGTCTTGAATGGCCTTGATTTTGAGACCACTCCGGCCGATGATAGTGCCCATGAGATTGTGAGAGATGAGGAGACGAATGGACGTGTGGACATTGGAAGGCGATGAGACAACAGGTGAGGTGGGATTGGCGGAGAGTAATTGGGTGATGATCAAGGTATATGCCTGGAGGGGGACTGAGGATGAGATGAAACAGAAGGGGGGGCAAGATGAGACAGACCTTTGCAACGGCCTCTACGGAACCAGAGACAGTAAGGACACGCTCGTGGACACCGGGAATGACTTTGCTGACGCCGGCCTTGACGCCGGTCTGTTCGCGGAGCTCAGCGACGTTTTTGCCACCTTTGCCAATGATGACGCCAGCATCCTTGGTGCTGACGAGGGCGCGGAGGGTGAGTGTGTCCTGAGGAGAAGGGTCGGGGGAGGGCGAACGGGAAGGGGGAGGGGACGAGGCTGAGGGAGATAATGAGAAAGAGAGTTTTCTGAGAGGGGAGAGAACATACCTTCGTTGAGGGGGTGGGAGGAGTCGGAGGGCATGGCGAGAGAGGGGAGAGGAGGGAGAGTGGGGAAGGGAGGATAGCTCTGGGAGGGTGCTGTGACAGTGGAATGCAGGTACAGGCGTAGTTTGGACCTGTGGGACTCGAAGAAAAAATCGCCCCCTCACCCTCCGCTCATCCGGCCTCGAAACGGCACAAGCCGATCCGCGCGCCGTCCGGTCATCCGTACATGCCCCTCACTCATATGTATGTATCACACTCACTCCGTTCTTCTTTCTCTTTAATCGCTTCGTCTCTATTGCTATCACAGGAATAATGAATGGCATATCATATTTTCTCCCGACATGTGCATAGCAGTAGCGTAACATAGCATCGACCAACATCAAATCCACATCAACACCAATATCAGCCCTCCCGCTTAGTATCCGAGCTGAGTGAGTTGTGGGAATGACGATGCAGCATCCGAGATAGCCTTTTGGCGAAGCTTGAGAGCAGCGACCTGTTGCATCGCTTAGTACACTGTCACCTTCCTTCACAGGTCAAACCTACCTTGCGCTCGTGGAAGGCCTGTGCCTTGAGCTTCCTCTTGTCCTCGAGGCGATCGACAACATCCTTGTAACCCCAGCCGACCTCATGAGACAGACGCTATTCGATCCATAAGCCAAAATTCAGTTCGGCATTCTCCCTCGTACTTGCCTTGACGGTGCAGTACTTGCGTCCAGGCTTCAACCGCAGAACCCTCAACGCCTCAGGAACAACCATCCGCTTCTTCCTGTCATAAGGAGGGGGAACTCCCTCAAAGAGCTTGAGACGCTCAAGCGCTGCTGCACCACGAGCAGTCTTGTGGGGAACCATGCCGCGAATAGCCCGGTAGAGGATCTTGGACGGCGCACGGTGGTGGAAAGGTCCAGACTTTTTAGGGTTCACGATGTGACGCTTGTGGAGGAAGTTGTGGTACCGAAGCTATAGAGTCCAACGCATCAAGTTCAGAATCAACCGCCAATCTCCCCCTTTTTCATAACCACGCACTTTGTTGCGGAAGAAGCTTCCGGAGATGTTGATTTCCTCACACCGGACGACGACGATTTTCTGGCCGGAGAGAATCTGCTTCGAGATGATAGAGGCCAATCGACCAAGGAGGTGGCCCTTGCCATCGATGACGATGGGCGTCGACGAGAAAGTGGCCATGGCGGTTGTCTACAAAATGTAATACATATGAGTCGGAGAGTGCGTTGGTCGGCGTCCACACATACCTTGAGGTTGAGCGACGATAGCGTTTCGGGCCTCTGGACGAATAGCAAGTGGCTGACAAGGCTCGGAAACCTTATCTTGGAACTGCACAGTTGGGGTCCGGCTATCACCGGTCATTCCATATAGGATGGCAGCCCCTATTACATGACTTCCCACGCTTCATGGCCGAGCATACTTAAGAAGAAAACATACGCGACCGGGATGGGTTCAGAATAAGGTTGTTGCTCCTCTCCGTTGGTCTTGACTACAATGATACATGAACCGCCGATATCCGTGTGCCCCTAATTGTCCCCTATGATCCAACAGGTCGGACTCTCTACACCGTAACCGCAGCACCTTATCGTAAAGTCCGTGCAAAGTCGATATTTATGTAGTTCAAGATTCTGGGGACAAGACTTGCCGATCAACCTATAAAAAGTGACGAGTCCGACAAAGAGCGATTGTCTAAAGCATAGCATAAATAACCAGTATAGGATCTCCATATCCAGCATTACATGAAAACTCCGTCTGAACCTGCGGAAACCAATACGGATTTAAAGTGCTCAACATCGACGTTCGCAAGCCGATCGGGGTACTAATGCAGGACACAATGCAACAAGCACCTAGTAGACTGTAATTCCGCCCGATGTTCCTCGGAAGTTGCTCAGGAGCCGATCAGCGGAAGGAACTCGGAAGACAGAAGGATTCGACGCAGCGGCCGTATGACATTAGAGCCATGTGCATTCTGGGGCAGAATGAGACGCAGTTGGTCGGCTAGGAAAAGACGATTGGGACGGAGGGGCGATCGAATCGTGAGTGAGCCTCAAGCCAGGATCGTGAACCAGTAGGGAGGGCTTCGGATGTTGCCGGCTGAAGTCAAGGTGCGAAATTCGGAGGCGCGTCACTCAGCCCAGGTCATTCTCACTGCAGTTCATCCTACCAAAATGTCTTTCTTCCGCCTCGTAACACGGTCTCTTTCTCGTCCCACCTTCGCCTCTGCACGCATCCCTACTCGCTATGTCCCCCGTGCCCGTTATTCCGCTTCCGCTGGCCTCTCGAAAGAAGTTATCCAGGCGCGTGTTCTCGACGTGTTGAAAGGTTTCGAAAAGGTGAACCAGTCAAAGGTCCGTCGCTCCTGCTTCGTCCTATCCCCGGTATTCATCTCTACCCTGCGCAGCTCTCACCAGCCGCATCCTTCGCAAACGACCTCGGTCTCGACAGCCTGGATGCCGTTGAGGTCATGATGGCAGTCGAAGAGGTACAGTACAGACATAATGACTATTCTCGGACCAGCAGCTCAGGAACTTCCCGTGCAGGAATTCTCGATCGAAATTCCAGACGCTGAGGCCGATGAAATACAAACAGTACAGCAGGGTGAGTGCCTTTCGCAGCGCTTTTGGTGTTCACTCGCTGAATCTGAAACCCCTAGCGATTGACTATATCGCGAAGACTCCGGAAGGTCGGTCCAGTTTTTGACATGCCCTATTCCGCTGACCATGTGTTTCTGAATTCACAGCCCATTGAGGGATATGTGGAGTAGTTTCTCACTCGGAATAAGCCGCTGTATTAGATTGCTTCCTCCAATCCTAGCTAATTCTTCTCGCCTCTACCTCGACCATGTCGAAAAGAACAAAGACGATCTCACGCGGCACGACAGGTAGCGACACGTTATTTCCAACGCCATCTCAGATTGAGGCGCAATCCTTTGTCCTCTCAGCACCCTTACGTGGCCTGTTACATGCGCTCTTCATCCATCCTGAATTATTCATGACACTTCTAATCTCGTATCCCTACCCCACATCGCTAATGGCCTCCATACGCCTTATGGCTCCAACAAATTTACATATAAACGCCAGCATACTCTTGTGGTCAACCAGACACTTCCTCCAGCGAAGCAATACTCCACTGTCCCCCAACCACTAACTCTACTCCACCATTACCAGTTATGTCTAGCCCGAACGAGATCATCGTGAAGAACCCCTGGCTTCGAGTTGGTTGCGTCCTCGGAGAAGGTTCTTTCTCTTGATCTGGCCTTTGAGAATCGACCCATAGCTGAACCTCCTCAGGTCCTATATACGACCCAGCCACGGCAACCCTGCACTTCGTTGACATCTCTGAGAAACGGGTAACCTCGCTGATCGGATCCATCTGTTTATTGTCGCCTAATAAAATCATATCAGGTTTACCACGTGGATACCAGAAGCCTCGAAGTCAAAGTCGAGCAGTTCCAAGAACCAGTGACATGTTTAACCATGCGCCAAAAAGACTCTCAAGTAAGTAGCACTTTATCTTCGCCACAACGAGGCTGATAGCAAAAAGCTCGCATGCGTTGCCGCTCGAGGCTTTGCCCTACTTAGCGGCGGCTCTACTCTTGAATACTTCAGTGAACCCCTGTCTCCAGAAGAAGCGCCTCACACTCGATTCAACGATGGTGGTTGCGACAGTAAAGGCCGCTTTTTTGCGGGGACCCTCTATTCTCCAAAGCATGGTATTCCAGGTCGCCTATATAAGTATGATCCATCAGATGGGAGTTGTGCGGTCGCCGACGCCGGGCCTTTCACCGTAAGCCCTTACGTCCTTTACCCCCATTCAACACTCACGAAAATTTCCAGGATTCCAATGGCCTCGGTTGGAGTCCGGACGAGAAGACCTTGTCAGTCATCATTATCGCATCCGCATCGTTCTGGAAGCGTCCTAACATTCTAAAATATGACAGCTATTTCACAGACTCCTTCAAAAACATCATTTATGCATATGATTACGATGACGGGAAGCTCGCTAATCGCCGAATCTTCGTTGACGCCATGGCTCTTGGTTTGCCAGAAAATTCGTTCTGTGACGGACTCTGTGTTGACAGCGAGGGATTTATTTGGAGTGCCCGGTAAATCATACTTCCGTAGCCAGTATTCCTTCTGACCTTCAACTTTCCGTGCTTCCCTCACCGATCTGGCTTCGCTGCAGATGGGGTGGCTCGCAGATAGTCCGATTCGCCAAGAATGGGACGATTGACCTCGTGGTCAGGTTTCCTACGGCTCTCAATGTTACCTCATGTTGCTTTGGCGGTGAGAATATATCACATTATATGTATCGACTTACCCTGACAATGTGTTGGGAATAGGACCGAACAATGACCAGCTTTTTGTCACCACCGCACACTGCAGTGCGAATGGAGGGGACCAAAGCTTGCAAGAAAAATACCCGGATTCTGGTCACATCTTTCGCGTTGACTTGAGCGGAAAATATGAAGGAGGGATCAGACACAAATTTACCGGGTGAAGCACCTTGACATCCGTGGGCCCGAAGCATTCAGTGACTTCTCTCTCTGCCCACTTCGGCTTCCTCTCCTCGCATTATGTTGCATTATCTTCCCTTGCCTAAGGCCAGTAGTTCGATAATATTAGCGGTATAGTTACATCAGATATACGAGGCTATTCTCTTTCACCATCCCGCGAACTTTTCGCCGTGAAGAGATCTATTGATGCACCATCCAGTCCAAAAACAGAGTGGACTCTCATACAACCTGTACCCATTTAGGAAGTTCTAGGCACCTCGCTGATGTAATCGGTCAAATTTGTGTGAACGAATTCGCGACACCGTTCCGTCTCGGCGCATCCGCTGGCAGCATTCCCTCGACCTTCCTTCGACCAACATGAAACATGGCGTGGCGTTCCGCAAGTTCTCGAGGACATCCTCTCATCGAATGCTGATGCTTCGGTGAGCCCTTCATGTCAGAATTACAACATTTCGTTGAGCCCTACTTAGGAACTTAGTCACTTCACTTTTCGAGCATGAGCAGATTCGGACAACACTGCCTAAAGCTCGGGATACTGCTAGACTAGCTGAGAAGGTGATTCAAACTCATTCATCACCTGAATATGGAATAACACTTTTATATAGATTATTTCTCTCGGCAAGAAGAACACCAACGCATCATATTCTCGTGCATCCGCCTTCCTACTTAAACAGGACTTGCTTTCAAAGGTCTTTGGAACATTTGCAAAACGCTACGCCAACCGTCCCGGAGGATACACCCGTATCCATAAGTTTGGAAACCGCAAAGGTGACAATGCACCCGAGGCCATTGTTGAGTTGGTCGACAATCCTCGAGATCTCAGATGGGAGATGACTTCGCGAGCAATTGGGTGGGATGTATTGAGACAGAAGCTTGTCGGAACGAAGGCTTCCGCACTGGTCAACGACCCTCATGCAGACATGCAGCAAATTGTGAAAGCCGAAAGCCAGATGCCTTCCAAGTCGCGTCGTGGCCTCTTACGGGAGAAAACACGGTGGAATCTTCAGAAACTCCTCAAGTATAGGAACGAAAATGCCACGAAGGAGATAGCTGGGAAGGCTATGGGACATATGGTGCGTGAGCTTTTCGCTCTAAGCCCCTGAGTACTTACACTTCATCAGGACCAACTTCTAGCCACACCCGTGGCTTATAAGGCGCTCCATGACGAAATCGCGGCCGACAAGCCACGAAAACTCCCCCCAAGATTACACGCTGGGCAGCTTGTGCCTGGAGAGCAACGTTCTGCCCGTCAACTCGCACAAGGGAAACTTGGCCCAACACAATCCTTGCCCAGGGGTCCTCTTCTCACAATGAAGAGCGTGTTTGGACGAAAATACAAAACTGTATGATACATCCATTCCCTCCTATCTTAGAATTTGCTAGCCGCCTCAAGATCATCGGCATTCAGCCAATCCGCACCACTGTCCAAGAGTTGCTGCCAGACTTTGTTCCTTGCGAATATCGGCCAACCCGGGGTATCCCAAAACCTCGCCGTAATTCCAAGGCTATGCGCAGTCCCAACCAATCCCTCTATAGTTTGCTTTTGCGTGTCCGTAATGTCGTTAATACCATTCCATCCTACGGCTACCATGTAGTCGGTGCTTGCGATTGGTGCTATATTTGGCGACCAGGTTGCATTCGCTGGGTTTGTATCGAGCCCGGTGAGTGGGGCGTCGAAGAAGTAGTCTCGGGGTGTGAGTTCCAGAACGCTATCGAGAGGCGTGTTACCCGTCCCAACCACGGTGACCGCAGATTGCTTCAGAACGCCATTACCGAAAGTGGTTAAATAGCCCTTTGACCTGAGCGGCTCTAGGGCACGAAGGATAAATGGCATGGCACTAGGAGGGAAACCTCATGAAAGTTATCCTCAGGCAGACGACTGATACTTCGCTCACGTTTTGCCGTCTGTCTTGATGTCCACTAATAGCTGCAATGGAGTGCCACTCGAAGTATCAAATAAGCCACTGTATGCCGTTAGTTTGGTATCACAAGTTCGAGCAAGGGCGGCATACTTGGGTCTAGATAGATTGGCTGCCTGAGTGAACGCATTCTTAGGATTCTGCTGGTCCAGCATACGAACAAGAGGTTCTATATATAGCGAGTCGAACGCCCTTTGTGCCGTCAACGCAGCAGGTTCATGTCCGACCTATTTAGGCACACTCCATTAGCCTCGTAATGAAAGAAGTGACCAGACAACTAACGAGGAGCTGTCCATTGAACAGCCAAACGTCCGCCTCGACGCTCGCAACACCCAGGCTCACCGCTGTTAACAGAGGCACATCTCGCCAGTCTTGTCATAACCGATCGATAAATTACCATGTAAAAACAACGGTGAGGCTTACAGTCGTTATGTGAATGGATAGCTTTGGGTACTATGTTTTGTGTGAGCTGTGTCGGATACTGCAAGAGCTTAGAATGGCTCGATTCTAGGTGCGAGATGTCCTGCAGAATACTCGGCTGAGCGAGAGCAACGCCTAAGCCCCCGCCCAGGAGCATGAGGAGAAGCCTGGGAAGAACCATAGTTACGGTGGTAAGAGCTGTCTTCATTTTCTTCATCTTGATTCGGACCCTTCGGCTTTATGTGGCTTTCTGGAGCATCCAACAGTTGGGAAAAGGCCATCAAAAATGGGGCCGATATTCTCAGAAATGTGATGTGTAGCAGGTGGCGACACGCACGTGCATACAAGCAGGAGCATCAGGTCGAATAGCATGAGAACACCCAAGTCCTGGGTGACTGCTGATATATAAGCATCCTTCATCAACTTCCATAGAACCTCAAACAATAAGCAAAACCCTGCTACACGTTGGACTAGAATATCTTGAGGTTCTATTTAGGGTTCAAGGGGAGGGGGGGGGAGAATTCTTCATCATCCTGTACTTCTGAAATAGTCGTGTGGGGTCGAGGAGCCCGTGTGGGTGACTGGTGGGTGACCAGCATCGCGGGAGACAAAAATAGTTCACAATAAGCAGCATAAGTCGAGTAATTGCGGGGCTTCACAGACCCGTCTGCGAGTACAGTATGATGTGCCAGGATCTAGAAGAGCGACAGAAGGGTCAGCGCGACCCCCGGCGAGCTGGACAGTAGTCGCCTACCACGGCCAAACTTAACATAAGCCTTGTGATATTATTCATGATTCACTCCAAACCGACGTCCGGAAGTCCCTAAAGAGACCATCCACCCTGACGCCATTATCTGGCGGCGAACTTTCGGACGGTGTTGAGATCGAGCTCGAGAGCACATGAGATAATTGACACTGCATATTTCGCCATGTCCTGGCGCTGATAGAACGGATGAACAGGTCGGACATACGAGACGGAACGATGAAACGCACGTTATGCTAACAACTCGTGTGCGCACCTTTACTGCGTATCGATAAGACGAGCCGGACTCCAGGACAAGGGTGACCGATTCGGTCGCGTTGAGGAGGACAACGCTCCCACTGCTTCGTCCGTAGTCACGAAGTAATTGAATAGTTACCGACTCTTGCGTGTCATTGGTGAATTCGAGGAGAACATCATAGTTGTCGCAGAGGGACGGCATCTAGAGAAGAGAAGAGACACTCGGTGGATTTTCAAGGGTGCCAGTGGGTGGGATGCAAGAGGGCGGATCTGAGCTAGAGGAAGGTGGGTCCAAGTTAAGAGTGAGGCAAGGGGCGAGAGAAGACTGATTCTCCAGGCAGATATAGTACGTGGGTAGATAGAGGCAACATGAAAAACGCGGATGACAATTGTGGCCGAGAACTAGACTTCATGCGAGCGTGAGGTAGGGGCCGGGAGAGGAACTGTTGGTTGCCACGTTTAGTTTATTGTCTTGACCTAGGAAGAATATTTTTGTCGAAGGAGGGCGAGTTCAAAAAGGCAATCGTGGACCTAACGCGACTGGAGAGGAATCCTGATGAACTGACCAAGTCTGATTCTTTGTGAGGCACGCACAAGCAACGAGGCATCACTTTGCCACTACTTGATCCTTATCCCCGATCATATATTATTACAGCATTCCGCTAATCCCATGATTTGACCATGGCACACGTTAATGATATAATATATGATGCCGTTGGTACGCGCTAGAAAATCGCACCAATTAATTGACTTCCGAATTGCCGAATGATTAGTTATCAACTCAACCGACGAACCAAGTCCTAGAAAGAGGGAAAAATTGTCTAGACATGAGGAATCACTACAGGTAGTATCATTACAGGTCCATTAGTTCTGCGGAACAATTAGGCCATAAAAATGGAGGCAACAAGGGGTAGAGGGAACATTACATGGGAATGGAGCGTGATGAAGTCGGAGCATTCAAATGAATCCACCTGTATGCGCCGGACGGTTCTGACGAGAAGAGTCCGTATAATAACCGTCATTGGCATGGGATGTCGGTAAGGCTGGGAGGGGCGCATTGTAACCATCTTCTGGTTTCTCCCGTGGCGCATTATAATACGAGGACTTGTAACCATAATCATTGGACAGGCCATCATTTGGCTGTTGGTAAGGCTGGTTGAGGATATCCGAGGCACTCGCGGTACTGATCTGTCGCAGGTGTTGGTATTGGGCACTATCCGATCTGGGTGGAGTGGACTCGATGGATGGCCGAGAGTCCCATGGGTCTCCCCGATCGGCCATGGGAATTGAATCTTTCGTCAAGGGATGAGTAGGATCAGTCAGTGTATCATATTGGTTGTGATCCCTTCGTTGTGCAGAACCATAGGAAGACAAGACCAGGAAGAGATAGCCCTAGCAAACCCGTCAGCGAGGGTGCGCTTACAAAAATTGTCACGTACTTGGAGAATAGCCAACAGAAGCCACAATCCACCCATGATTCCAACGTCTACCCACGAGAAGATCTCACATAGGCTCTGTCCTTGGTTCTGTAGCGATGTATCGGAGAAAAACCTCCCAACACAATTGGATGATGCTGTGGAATGGCGGGTAGCAGATATAATGATCCACACGGCTGCGATTGCGAATGCAGCAGCGAGAACAAGTCCATGCAAGGTAACATAGCGGCGGTACAGGATTGGTTTCTCCTTTCGATTTGTCAGCGTATTTGCAAAATGAGATAAATGTGCTGCGTACTCTTGTGACACCAATAAAGCCAAGTACTTGCAGACCAGCAGCAATGAAACAGATAATTCCAAGTAGCCAGCCAGCGAATGAAGGAGTAGCAGCGCCCACGACTAAAGATTGTAACTGTTAAGTGCACTGAGAACCGACTCGACCACTACAGACACATACTCGATGGCGTGGCTACTGACAGAACACCTATCAAGATGCCCGCTGTAAATTGCTCAATGAGGGCGACATAAATGCCCGCATTGACCATAGGTATTGCACAGCAACAGTACTCGCGAGGCTTCATGGTTTGAAATGTCGTGGCCGAGCAAAGGAGAGGAGTGGTAACAGGGGCTGTGTAGCCCGCGGCCTTGGTGTACGGTCGTAACCTTACGTCATCACCGGGTTTACATTCATTCAAGGAAAGTCAGGGGACCCCCCGCTACTTAGTCCTTTGAGGCGCAAGATGACTGAGAACCTTGCTAGTTTTTTGTTTTGTTGGTCGCTCTCGTAGAAAATGTCTGCTGCAGCTACTGAAGACTCGGAGTCATCAGTCATGCGATAGTGCTGTTGCACACGCGTGACATGTCACGTATTAACGTCAGAGCCGGCGAGCTTCGAGTAACTGGCCCTGGACTCGCTCTCTGGTTCAACCCATCATGCGTACCTTTGCTACCCTCGCCTTTATTGCTCTTTCTCTCTCTAGCTTTGTAGCTGCTTCGCCTCTCGAGGCCCAGGTTGTCCTTCCCAATGATGAGATCGTGGAGGAACCGCGTTGGAAGTATAGTATTTGTGGTACGTTGCCTTGCGCTTCTTTCGTAGTTTGTTCCTTTGCAACTAGTCTCCAATACACAGGAGACGACGATGATATTGTCCAGATTGACTCTATTGAGGTGGTACCCGACCCACCTGAGCCAGGGAAGGACCTCACTGTCAAGGTGAAAGCGACAACGAGCGAAACCATCGAGGTGGGTTTCTTCATTTTCACGCTCTTGAGATATTTTAGCGACCAATAAACAGGAAGGCGCATATGTAGACGTGACCGTGAAGCTCGGCCGTATCAAACTCCTGAATAAACAGTTCGATTTGTGTGAAGAAGCGTGCGTCTGATGTCCTCTGGGCTGTTACCCACTTATTTACCTGTCTCTTGCTGTATAGGCGCAATGCGAACACTTCTGTCCAGTGTCCTGTTGAGCCCGGGCCTTACGAGGTTCAACACACTGTCGCCCTTCCGAAGGAGGTTCCTCGTGGTAAGCACTGAGGTGTTCAAGCGGTCAAAATTGCCCTGACTACTTCTAGCCAAATTCGATGTGCATGTCGAGGGATACAGTGCCGATGACGAGAATTTACTCTGCCTAGATCTAGAGGCAGATTTCCGCTGGAGGTTTCCCCATCGTCTCTGGTAGACCTATGCAACCTGGCATCCGACCATCTTCCGAATCCTTGTTCGCCTAATTTCTTGGACGTTTATGACTGATGACCATGTACCTGTGTCATGAACATAATCTACCTAAATCCACTTATGAAGCATCGTGTCTCTTATATACTCGAGTAGATTCAATTCCAGTTCCTAAATGCGACAGTGTCAATTGCACTGAGCAGAAGAACCAAACCAAGCCCGAGAATGTAACGTCTGATTCCAGGAAAACATTTGTTGAGGTTCTACTTCAATATCCATCTTCTGACGACGAAGGGTACGGTTACTTGAACCTTGAAGCTTGGACTTTGGCAGCATTCCTTCATTGTCCAGTATGTCAGAGTAGTTATTTCGGCAACGAGTACGCTACTTGCCTGAAGATATTCCACAGGAACGTTTGATTGCGATAGATGGCAAGCCCTGCAGTTGACTATCAACGGTCGCCCAAAAGAAGCTGAAATATTACGAACCATCATTGGGCGAAGCCTGGACAAAACTACGGTCAGCTAATCACGACGAAATTTTCGGAAATTCAACGTACCCCGTCGATGATGGCATCTGCGTATTTGATGAGTCGATTACCCCCGCTCTCCTTGAGACCATTCACTCCAAATTGCCAAGGCATAATTCTATTTAAAACGTCAGCTTAGGAAATTGATGTCAGTACAAATCCCATACCCTCTACAAGAGGCTCGTCAGTTATATTTTCATCGTTATGTCGTGGACAACGTACCCATGCTCAGTCTTCAGAGCCAAGTCCACCCATGCTGGGTATACATCGGTTTTGTTGTCTATCATTTTGTCAGACTTGCTTACGGCGCTGTGCAAAATGAACCACACCCACCGTATCCTGAGAGGCCGAACTCTTCAAGAACGACGGGCTTGTTGGCCTTCTTCGCCGCTGTCGACATTAAAGAGGCGTTGGTTTTACCAGTGGCAACATAAGGCAAACAACGCACCGTCTGCATGCTGTTGGATCCACTCAAGACCCCAGGACTTGGTGGTCCAGTTGGACCCAGGGAAATCCTGTAGCCACGTTCAACGTCATCCGTGAGGAAGGCAACTCAAAAATAAGATAGAATGAACAAACCAGGAGAGGGTACCTATGCAACATATTAAATTTTGGCTGAAGATTCCAATGGTTCGAGAGGTAACGCTCACCAGGATTGTGCATAAATGTGCTATATGATAAGCTCGATGAATAAAGAAAAGCTGTCGAAACCAGGAGAGACATACGTAGGTTCCGAAGTCAATATTCTCCAGCTGAAGGTCCAGATCGAAGTCCTCGCCAGCTGCGATTTGTTTAGGATTGATATACGAGGGACGGGGGATCACAGATACCTTGTCCGTTGTAATTGTGGTCAGAGATCCAGGTGTTATTCCACCAATAGCCAACAGGCTTCTTCCAGTAAAAGTGACCCTCTCCTCCGGTGGTGATCATGTGGTGAGGGTCGCTAGCGCAGGGAAAAACAGCTTTAGTTGAGAAAACGATCTCCAATGTTACTCATAGGGCAGACATACAGGCTGCGCACAAAGTTGGCTTGCTCTTCATACCACGTATGGAGGGTGTTAGACCCAGGAACGCAGTTAGGACCGCCCGGAAGATCGCCCAAACATCGAGCTTCGTTCATGAGCTCCCAGGCGAAGATATTGGGCGATTTCTTGTAGCGGTTAACAATTGTTCGGACGTAGCGTTCTGCAGAAAAGGTCAAGCCAGCTCTGAAAACGGACTTAGAAACGGAACATACGGTATGAAGAAATAATACGCCTATCCGTGTAAAAGACATCATGGGTATTGCCCGCACCCGCGATCCAGTTAATGTATAGTTCCATGCCCTAAACACATTCAAAGACCGTCCTCGTGTGATTGGCGAACTTCAGAGACTTACTCCGTATCCAACCCTGGCATGACGTTGGTGATATTATTGCTTCAGAATGAGCGGGGGACACACCAATTGTTCGTAAATGCCAGGATGAGTTTGATCCCATACTTTCCTGCAGTCTCGACAACATGGTCCAGGCGCTGGAGGCCTTGGGGTCCGTCGTTCAAAACCCATTCCGTTGAATTCCAAAGCTGTAATGTGTTGTAAGCTGACTGTTTGATAGTATCATGAAGTATTCTTACTTGATAATAGGTCAAACCAGACTGGAGGGCACCGTCCAATTCAGACCCATTGATGGCATTGAAGCCCCAAGTACGGACAACCTTGACGCCACTAGCTTTCATCTCCTTGAATGTGATCTCAACATCCTCTTTGCTCGTGAGAAGAGGAAGCCACTATGGACTGTCAGGAATTGATAGCAGCTGCACTAGAAAATCAAACCGTACATATGAGTTCGCTCCTACGAAAGCCTGTAACATCCATCAGCTCATGCAAAGAACCGGGAGATCATAACTTACGAATAGCTTTCCATCCACCTCGAAGTTACGACCGTTGGTCGTCGCGAACCCTTTTGGGACATTGCCTGGCCGCTTGGCACCAGTCAGAGTAACAAGGGCAGCCAGCAGGGAGACGAGGGGTAATCGCATCCTTCAGAGTATCCCCACCCCGAACGAGCCCCATTTTATGCTCACGACTTTTCCCCCAGACTTCGCGAGAAGGGGAGCTCGGCAAATCATCGGACGCGGCGCTTAGCGATATTCTTCAAATGGACGAACCATGAACCAATCACAGTAGTACAAGTCGGAAAGAGTGCGCCTCTGATTTTGCCGGGGCACGGGACGAGATTCGACCAGGTTACAATCTAGTAGTGTAGCAAGGTCAGATGTTTGGTGCGTATGGTGATCGTCATTTCCGGGATCCTGAGCGTGGGTAGCGCGGAAAACGGACAACAGTATTAAGAAATCGTCATGTATAAAATATCATTGACGATGTTAGCAAAAGTACAGTCCAACGAAAGTTGTTGCCACTACTTACGGCGTAAGCGTACAGGCGCCCCTGCAAAGGCAAGTCAGTACCCGGGGTCTTTCTCCGTTCAATAACAAAAGTGATGGGGTCTTGGCCTTGCCCAAAATCTAATCGTGCCTTGCAGATTCTTTGCCAACATTTCCTTCCTATTACTCTGCTTCCATCGAGCGCCTGGTGGAGTTCAACCGCCCTTCTTGGCTGATTTATCAAGACCATGCCAAAAAGCGCCAAAAAACGCAAGGACAAAGCCGCAGATTTCGCTGTAAAGTTAACTCTTGTCACCTAGTCCCACCAACGCTGACCAGGACGCAGAAAGCGAAACTAAAGCTAGGAAAGGAGAAGAAAGCACCTTCCAACGTTATTGATACATCATTCAAAGCTCGTTGTGAGTCCGGTATTCCTCGTGAAAAGGCACCTTCAGACCAAAAGTAGCCATTGCCCTCCCAACGCAAAGTATCACTGCGGCCAAGGATGAAAATGCCCCCACGACGAAGAGAAAGCTCACCATTGACGACTTGATCGCACATTTGAAACATTACAGTCCCTCTGTCAAAAAAGGTATGCCTTTGGTTTTAGAACCACGCAAAATTTGCTAGACCTTCAAGTAGATGCGCTCGCTGGCCTGACTGAACTGCTGGAAGCACATTGGACGCTTGTGGACCAACATCTACCCCAACTTATCAACCAAGTTGCTCGTGTTATCGGCGATGAGGTACGTTTCCTTCGCCCCGTTGACCGAAGAAACTTCACAAAACATCAGGACGCAGGTGTTCGAAAGCAACTTCTCTCATTCCTCTCCTGGCTCCTTCCTAGGTTATCCAAGGTAATACCGTTTCACCCTTTGAGTCCGACTGATTACGGATGCTTGTTTTGTAGGAGGATCTCATCCCCCACGTGTCCACGCTGTTGTTATTCACCGCTTCCGCGCAAACCCACATTTTCCCTGAAATTCGGATAGACGCCGTTCGCTTCCTTGCCCTTTTCCTAGAACACATCCCAGAACCGCTAGTCGAAGGGTGGAACGCAACGGGTCCCAGTCATGGAAAGCGTATATTGGAGGGCTATCTCGGAAACTTGAATGCGGGTACAAAGTTCGGTGGTGCGGAAGGTGAGTCTCCTCCGTTCTCCCTCTACTTATCAACTTGACCTATAGGAACAGGTTCTACGGTGGCGACATCAACTGCTAGCGTAGTTCTCTCACCGGCGGTGGGTTTTTGTTGTATACAGTCTTTCCGTCTTCTGACGACGCCACAGTCAAAACTCGCCATATTGCAGTCGTTTTCCTCCTTCCTTCGGGCGGGGTTGTCCAGAGACAATCGCGAAGGTTTTAACCAGGATTCAAACGTTCCACTACATGCGTGGTTCATGTCGCAGTCTTTCGCAACGCGAGCGGCTTTCCAGAGATTCGAGGACGCTCTAACACCCAAATCTCAACCGTCTCCAAAGACCTACTCTCAGAGATCTCTCGTCCGGCAAACATCGAGTTGTACTTACACCCGAAACGGCACCGATGAATATCATCTACTGGTCAACTGTGAAAAGTCATGGACGATGCAAGAGCTAGAAGAGGTTGTCATTTCTTCAGGAACGCTGATGGATGGAGTCAATATCGAGGAGTCAACATCAACTTTTCTTTCGGTGTGTGGTTAACAAGTATTGACTACAACCTGGCTCATCTTCCTCCAGCATCTGGCTAGAACTTTACACCCTATCCTTGTGTCAACGATTCTAGATTGTGCACCCTCCGTTTTTGCACCCGACGGCAGAGGAAGTGAAACTGAAGCATCAATGATCATAGCTGTCAGCCAAATTGCGTCGCTCCTGTATGGAGCGATTCTCGGAGGTGCCAAAACGGTAAATGACGCTGTTCGTTATTCATTAAACGTCTAAAGTCCGTCTAGGTCCCCACTTCGTCGTTATCAGAGTTAGAGACATTTATGGGCTACATGACACCCTATTTCCCGTTCACATCTCCGAAATCCCGAGATGTTAAGGTTAGGGCCCCTCTCGAGTCTATATTTGCGACGTGTTTGTGCTTACGTCTAGCCAGTTTGTCCAGGGCTTCCAAAATCTGAACCTCATATATTGCGAATTAACGTCACTGTTGGTTCTTCGCTCAAATCCTATCTCATCGAAATCTAGGCGATGTAGCCAGACAGCGGACAACCGGTTATCGAGCGCCCTAACTATGCAGGTCACACTTGTTAGCGACTACATTACCAAGCTTCTTCGCGGTCAAAGTACATCAATCAGCCAAATTCCTCACTCCTTACCTGCAGGATCCTATCTTTCCCTTTTGCCTAGCATCTGGGCAATTATTAACAACTCATGTCCAGAGTTGTCCCCGCATACAATCGACGTGAGACATGCGGTATTGGATCACGCACACAAAGTGTCTTCCAAGTCCAGCGCAAAGCGTCTCACGATTGAATTCGTGGCGCGATTGATACTGGTTAGAAGTCCATCATGAATCGTCCGTTACGTTCTATCAATCAGTTGATACCTTTTTCTTGTGTTTCAATTCTAGGTTGAGACAGAATCACAATATCAAGGCGCTTTCGGAGTTGGGAGCAATGATCAAGCGAAACAACAGCTTGAAACTTGGTTGCTTCACCTGCCTCAAGTACTTTGGGAGATAGGTAACGGCGATCTCATGGCCACGGAGGTGCAGTCCACCATGTTCTTACCAAACTTCAGCTGACACGATCATCAGGTCATCTTACGATTTCTATTGCGTTTATTGCAACGCCGATCACCGTTGGTTCAACCAAAAGTGTGTAGTCGTTCGGTATTGACACGGTCAACAGATTTCTGATCTGATCGTGTTAGGCAATCTCTGAACTTGCGTTTAGGTTGGCACCCTACTTCACTGTGAATCATTCAGTCCGCGGACAACTCTTCGGGCCGTATGCCAAACTTCCATTCACACAGTCACACCTCCGAAGGCTGTGTTTAGATGCGGTGTCTACTCTTTTGGTCTGTGGCGACCAGCTTGGCACCGGTGCGTCCGAGGCTTGTGGTACACTCTCTAGGGCGGTGGATTTGGCAGTGGCAGGTACAAATGAGGCGGAGTATTGGGCACATCTGTACAACGGTTTTCCCGTTGATTGACCATAACATTGAGAGAATGAAGGAAAACTTATGATATTGAGACGATGATATCCGTCCAGCTTCAGGCTTGCACAGGCTGCACCAAATGATCTTCTATATCAATCATGCTGCTCGTTACATATTTTCTTAAATGGGTGCTACCAGAGCTATGGAAACAGCTAGGACAGGAAATGCACATACATGTCTACAGTAGGGAGGTGGCTTTGCCAAAAATATCGAGCACGCTCGAATGGTAGGGGGTGATATGCCTCGCAAACCGGACCGTAACCTCAAGTAAGGTTCGGAATGGGCGCGTCAAGCGCCGCCTATCACCAGGTCGCAAACTTGAAAATAAACAGACAGAGGATATAAACAAAGGAATCGGGAAGTGGTTGTGAACGTGAACGAGGAGTTTAGTTCCAGGTCCACTTAACACCGGTGAGGCGGCCGTCGTCTGGGCTGGCAAGTTGGTTAAAGGCAGCCGGAGAGAAATCCAAGTCGGTGACGGCACAACCGACACAACGGTCTGTGATGGCAACAGTGACCGACTTGCCTTGGTCTGATAGATGGTCAGCGCTTGATAGATGTCATGAAATTAATGCACACTCACAAGTAGCGGTAACTTTGCGTCCACAGATAGGGTTTTGGTTGGGGTCGCCACCATTGTAACCTCTACATAGCAGATCAATAAAGGGAAGATAGCGTAGTGAAAACAGAAAAAACGTACGGGAAGGCATCAAACAAGAGATGAGAGACTGCAGCGATCTTGTCAGAGTCAGTGTTCGTGATACCGCATGCGCCAAGACCCGCTATATTCGAGTCAGGAGGACGAAATGAAAAGGCAGAGATAGATACGTACTGTTGTACCAAGTGCCTTCGCCAGTCTGGGTACCAACCATGAAGCTGGGAAGATTGGAGTCGGGCTTCTGAGTGGTGGCCGGAGGCGGCTGTTGCTTGGTAGTAGACGGAGAAGGCTCAGGAGTGGGCGAGGGCTTGTGTGTAGTGGTAGGTGCGGCCTTGGTGGTAGTCGGGGCAGGGGGAGGAGCTTGGGAAGTGGTGGGAGCGGCCTTGGAGGTGGTCGGGACAGGGGGAGGAGGGTCTTGGGAAGTGGAGGGAGCGGCCTTGGTAGTCTCCGGAGCGCGAGAAGATGTCACATTGGCAGGCTGTGCAGAGACAGAGGAAGGACGGGACCTGCAACGCTTGCCATTCTGACGCCTGCGAATAGGAGCAACAGGAACGTCCAGGGGAGCGGGAACGGCAATGCGACCGGCGAGAGCGCGGTGGTGTGCGCCGCGGGGGACATGAGGGGTAGCGAGAGCACTGGCGGAGGCAAGGAAGGAGAGGAAAAGAAGGAAGGCCTTAGAGAAGGACATGATGGAAGGAGTGCTTGGGGCTCTGGAGAGCGGAAGTGTCAGAGAGGGTACTTATAGAAAGGAGCGAAGAAGCCTGCAAGCAAGGGATATGAAGGGGACAAAGGGTAATGGACAAGGAACAAACACGCCTGCAATCTAAAAATTAAAGTCTCGTAACCGTCGCCGAGCTTTCATCTGTTTGTCCCTTGTTTGCCTTCACAACGTGCATCACACGCCTCCAAAAATCTCACAACGCCGAAAAAAAAAAATACATCAGATCCAAATTTATCTATATCACATCCCGGCACCCGCCTTGGCAGCATACATTTTCACCAGGCTCGTACTCGATGTATCCCCCAGACTCTTTGCGTACGCGTCTATCTGCCCCAACAGCAATAAACTTTCCAGACGGCTGGGTTCCGCTGGGATTTTGAACAACCGTGAGACATCCTCCTCCGGAAGAGGAGCCAAGCCTTGTGCAATCCGTGCTTGATTCTCCTCCTTCCGCTTCGCAATGTAGTTATCAGCCTTTGCCCGTTCTCGAGCGATCTGCCGTATCAGGTACGACACATTGCCATCCTCTGTCCGGTATGCATCCACCGCCTCCACGATCTGTTCCAGGTTTCGCGTCACGCCTGCTGTTCCCAGGTCAAGTGCAGCATGGGAGGGCGAAATCGCCGCCTCGTATGCCTCTTGGGGCCTTGCATCAGGGAGTGGTGATGGTACTGGCTTCGCCAGAGTACCGAGGAATGAGCTGAGAAGAGGGTTCGAGCGGATTTTGAGAGGAACTTCTTCCAGAATGGAGGAGAAAGTGAGTCGATGGTTAATCAGACTGCAATGACTCCTCGTTAGCACATGGTCTCCAAAAAGAGAGAATGAAAGCCCCGCGCAAACGCGCCGGACGTCCGATATACCTTGCAGTGTTAAAATTAGATTTCTTGTATGCGTCCATGAACGCTGCGGTTAAGCGGTATGCGCGGAACGAGGCGTTTCCCCGGGCAGTTTTTGATAAATCTAGAAAACGAGGGTCCAACGGACATGAGCACCCTCAATCGTCTGCGCCTATCCCCACCGGGGATCGACTCACCATGCACAATAACAATACCACCGTGACGGAGCTTTTCTTGATGGAGAGCCTGAGTATCCACCAGGGTTTGGTTAAAGAAAGCACCGAGCGTTGTTGCCTGATAGAATCCAACTACGCTGTCATCAGCCTGTACTTCTTTCAGTGACCGCAGCATCGATGCCTGGTGACGGGCTGAAGAGACCAACGACCAGTTAGTCCAGATCTTCATTTATGCAGCGCAGCGCGTACCAATAGCTTTAGCAGACTTTTCATCGTCGTCGTGCGCGTGATATGGCAGGGGAAATGAATTAGAAACCTCGAGGGTACCATCCAAATCAAGTCCCAGTAGTAATCCATGAGCCGTTGAGGAAGGCGCTTCGCGTGCATGTTTAATGATTTTCGTCACGACCTAGGCGTGGTGTTAAGCTCTTTTCCAGATAAAGTGGGACACCTGTAGTCATAAAGATTGTTCTAATGAGAAGGGCGGCTCACCATTCCATCCAGTTGAACTGTTGCAAGAGGAATTTCGGCCTCGATGTCAATCACCTTGGCCATCGATGCCGGAATGGCTTCATATTTTGGTTGAGGAATGGCAGGGGCAGCGGTAGGGGCAGGAAGAGATGCTGCAAGAGCAGCAGCCATAGATGGGGCAGCCATGTTTTGAAATGTAAATGGCAGAAATCACTGACACGGTCTAATCAATAACGAAGACGGTATGCAGGCAAAAATCGTCAAAGCCGCTGCCAAGCAGAGCCAAATACTGCATTAAACATACTAATCAATCAAATATCTATTCGTTTGAGCCTGAAAATTCGAGCCCAGCTGTCAGCTTCGTGCGACGTGCTCGGAAGGCCATTCCGAACCCATAACCCAGTCTCAGGGGCCAGAAACACGATAAGTCCGACACGAGGGCATCAGCGAGTTTGATGGCAGTGTCCCTACGAGGCCGCATGCCAGGACAGGTCAGGGATTAGCTACCCACGGTGGTGTCCAAAAACAGCACTAAATCAGGTTCTTTGGGGTATTTGAGGGAAAGATTTGGTGGACTCCTAGGAGCTCTCAAGAGCCACAGTTGGTACTAAGGTGGAGAGAGAGCCGGCTGACAAAGATGATCAGGTAGCAGCCGGTGAGAGAGAATGCCGTGACCCGTCGGCATCCCGACATCGTGACCAAATCCGTTTCTGCCCTCCTCCTCGTCCTTCTATCGAGCATATCGCTCACCTGCTTCAACATGGGCATGTCCCGTTCCGCTAGAATAACCCTCCTCCTCGTCTTAGACGTTATCTTTTTCTTCGTCGAACTCACCGTCGGTCTGTACTTGCCAACGCCCACTTTAATGTAATCCTTACACTGCGCAGGATATGCTGTTGGTTCTCTGGCTCTCATTGCAGACAGCTTTCATATGCTCAAGTACGTCATCGTTTCCCCGTCGATGCCATTCATTCAACTATATCTCCATAGCGATGTAATGAGCCTCATCGTGGCTCTGTACGCTATCAAGGTTATTGCAATCCCTTTCCCCCACACTCTTCCCGGTCTAAGATTTGCGTTCTAGCTGGCTGCGTCGACCGAGACAGATTCCCGGTATTCTTACGGTTGGCATCGGGCCGAGATCCTCGCCGCTCTCGTCAATGGTGTCTTCCTCTTAGCTCTCTGTTTCTCCATCTTTCTGGAGGCCTTGGAGCGATTCTTTGACACTCCAGGTACAGTGGCACTTCTTTCCACTAGTCTTTCTCATCCAATACGCCATTAGAGATCTCCAATCCCCGCCTTGTTGTCATCGTTGGCTCGCTTGGCCTGGCATCCAATATCGTGGGCCTGTTCTTATTCCATGGTATGCTTTCATCCCTCGTCATTTTGCATAATTGCTCAATGCCTCCGTAAATAGAGCATGGCCACTCTCACGGCCACTCTCATGACCATTCACACTCCAAAGCCCCTAGCATAGCTGCGAACTCTGGATGCAATTCTCCCGTAGGAGATGTTACTCCTACACAAAAGCGGCCAATACCTCGTGGACGTTCACCCTCACCCAGCCTATCAATCGACGAAACCTACTCCTCCCTTTATGGACATCCTGCCGCTACTCGCGCCTCTTTGGTTTTGACGGCCCAAGAGATCGCCCAAGCGCGCTCGCCTTCCCCCACCACGCACCGCCATAGTCTGCCCCACGGTCGCCGTTCCTCTGATATCAATGATCAACCCAGACGTATGGGACGTTCGGGCTCAATGTCAACAACTGATCCCATCAGCAATGAGATTTTAGAGATTTTACCTTCACCCAGCAGCGAGGGAACACCCTTACTGCAAGACCACACAAACTCTGGCCCTACATACCCACATGGACATTCCCATGGTGGCTCAATGAACATGCGTGCGCTCGTTCTCCACGTATTGGGCGATGCTCTTGGCAACGTTGGTGTCATCGCTACTGGCCTCGTTATCTGGAAAACGTCGTGGAGCTTCAAATATTACTTTGACCCGATTATAAGCCTTGTTATTACTCTGATCATTTTCTCTAGTGCCCTTCCCCTCGGTGAGTTTTGGGAATGCACCAAACACATGATTTCTCTCTTCGCTGACAAGCATCATACAGTGCGAAGTGCTTCATTTATCCTCCTACAAGGAGTACCATCAACAGTGTCCCTTGACGAGGTCAAAACATCCATCTTGGCGGTACCTGGCGTGATTTCCCTCCATGAACTCCACGTCTGGCAATTGTCAGAAACTAAAATTGTCGCCTCTGTTCATGTCCTCGCCGAAAGAAAATATGACTTCATGCGCATAGCCGGTAATATCCGCAGAGCCCTGCATCACCTCGGCATCCACTCGAGTACAATTCAACCCGAGTATATCCAACCCGATGGTCCTACGGATTCAAAGGTTTGCTCATGCCTCCCTTTTGCGAAGTGATACTGATAATTTTCGACTTCCAGCGAACCGATGAGACATCGTGTCTTATACTTTGCCCTCCGGATCAGGCATGCGATCCATCACAAAATGCGTGTTGTCGTGAGCCTTAATTTATTCCTCACACCATCGCTCGTCCTCATCTCCTCATAGCCCCACCTCCCATCGAGGTCTAGAATGGTATACCCGGGTTATGTACAATAGATCACAGACTATATTTACCTTATGCATTTAATTCCGTCATGAAGAATGGGAAGTTCGACACAAAACTCTGCGAAGCTGCCAACTTCTGAGCGACCAAATTCCCAGCCTGTTTATGCTTCTGTGCACGCAGCCCGGCGGCTAGCTGTCTCACCATTGCTGGGCTATGTTGTCCTAAGACCGGTTTGTGTTCGCCGCTGATTGTCCTGACCGCCCAGTCGAGATGCGCGGCTGCAGTGAGAGCAGATGAAATGATGGTAACCAAGATGTCAACGGTAACATTTTGTTCTGCTGGCTGTTGTGAGTCGATGCCGCTGATTAGTGATGGCAACACAACGTGCAGAAAGATGGGTAACAACGGCGGTGTTTCTGATGATCGGGGCATGGCCAGAACGAAGGTAGCTAGGCGTTTAACTGTCTCGGTCTCCCTCATATTGCCGGAAATTAGTATTTCTGACCAGAGGTAACGAAGGAATTTCGTTGGCGATGAGAGACGCAAGCATTTCTCAACATTGAGGCTGGGGGCCTTTTGAGCGGATGCCGTGGTGATCGCATTGTGGATGTCTTGTTTGGGCTGTTCCTCCCATGTTTGCAGATCAACTATGGGTACTTTGGTAGCATCTGGAATATGCATCGAATGGGTATCCTAGATATTCATTTGAAGATTATTGTACCTACCGGAATCACTTCTTCCTGTTACTCCGTGCAATTTCTTTCTGACCGCAGTAGCGTCAAAAGTAGTGATATTCTTGAGCCGTTTCAGACTGAGAAGGCCGTAGAGTTGATCTTTGCACAACAGCACGACGGGACGAGGGCACGAGGGCGACAGAATGAACGTCTGGAGGATATCAAGGAATGCGGGATTCATAGGTCTTACAGTAATGAAAGCGTTAGCAATTGTATCTACGGCCCAAGTTTATGATTCACTCACTTAGTTGATTCAAATTCTTTGATGATTCCTCTCACAACATTGAACAGGGTCCAACAGAGCAGAGGGCTTGTGAAGTACGATATTCCGTTATTCAGGACATCACTCTCAAGTTTGGATCTGAGGGCCTGCGCGATTAAACTCGTCGACAAACGTAATAGGAGCTTAGGAGGGGTCAATCTTTCAGAGAGAAACTGAGTCAGGGAGTTGAACAAAGGATGCATGTCAATGAACTCGCCTCAGTATCGTATCCTCAATGCCTTCGCTGTTACTATCAAACAAAGCTTTGAACCAGGCAGTGAAAGCGCCGGCTTCTTCTGCCGATAGCGTTCCAGGATCTTGGACGTTGGCAGACGAGAAAAGATAGGACGCGGACATCGTTTGATCCAGCATGGAAATGCTACTGGGGTTCAACTGTTCTTCGTCAATGAAGGAAGATACACAACCACTAATTCTCACCCGAAATCGTATAACAATGTATTGCACTAGGAGCACAACATCCCCTAGGTGGCTGACAGCGGTCTGTGGATCTCCTACAAACACTTTAGCATGTTCCTTTCGTGTTTGTTCCCCTCTTACCAACGGTCTCGCAATCGTACTCTTCCAGAAATCGCAGGGCACGGAAGA
Organism: Podaxis sp. C-F-92630; assembly: GCA_018524945.1. NCBI lineage: Eukaryota > Fungi > Basidiomycota > Agaricomycetes > Agaricales > Agaricaceae > Podaxis > Podaxis sp. C-F-92630. The sequence goes on from JAEUWS010000980.1 coordinate 345,675, forward strand.
CGACCTCGGTGAGTTTGATGTGAAGTGAAAGAATGTCTAATGCGGAATCGCTAGTATACAGGATCTTGCAAAGGTGACTGAGATCATCAGCATCGAGGGATGTCGCGAATTGGGAGAATCTCTAGAAAAGCTTTCGTTATCATCCGTCCAGGCAAGGAGTATACTTTCCGACCTGCATACCTTCAACACAATTTGTGCAAAAGTATGGTGGCTGCTGCTGTCACGCCAAATACGAGCAACCCAGTTGCATGCGTCAGCTACTTCAACGTCCGATCCTATTTTACTCTCGAGGTACAACTGACGGGGACCGGTGAATTCTGGACTTTGTATGGAGGAGTCAAGCACGTACTGTGAAATCAACACCCGCTTCTTGCGCCTCAGCGAAAAGTCGGGAACCGCTCTCCATAGTGAAGGCAGGATCCAACTGAAGGGCGAAGCTCGTTGTTGTGAGTTCATGCCGGATGAAGGAATGGAGCAGATCGCGATTAAAGGAACGGCCTCTATTATACCCATTACCACCAGCACTATCAACTTGAGATTGACACTTACAAATCATCCTCAGAGTTGCCCGTCGCCCGAGACAAGATATGTTCACACTGGACAATGAGGTCTGGTCGTCTGTAAATGTACTCCAGCGCAGCCGACATTGCACTTCTCTGCTAAGGTCAACTGCCTATCGTTTTGACTCGCTCAGAGTTGCTTACCCAATCTTCCTGCGATGCATTATCACCTTTCGTCGCAGTTTCGAATAACATCAGGAGGGGAGGGAGCTACAATTTTGTCAGCGAAGCATCTAGCCCGTCAGACACTGCTACTCACGCGACCGACGATGAAAGCTTTCCATACGGTGGTCGTCCCAGGATCCTGTGCAAGACACATGAGAGCCGTCGTCAGTAGCTGTGTACAAAACACAGCTGGGGTCCAAGCCGTCCACCGGAGTATGGCAATCAGAGTGGCCACAGCATCGTTCGTGCAGCCAACTCCGTAGTCGTGGCCGCGTTGACTGACCTACGTGACATAAGCGCATTTCCATGATTCGTTTGGGAAAAACATACCCATTGATGAAGTACGAGACTAAAGGTAATGACATCTGCATCCGAACCCTGAACATCAGTCTTCCCCGTGCTGAGTTGCATGGATTGTATCATTTGGGCTTCGCGCGCGGCCTTCACATCGTCTCCCATTGAGATACTCAAAGCAATAACAAAGCTCTCCAACATTTGTCGAACTTCTGGTTCTAAGCGATAGTTCATCATGAGTAAGTCGTTTGCATCGGCATAGTGCATGGCAGCTTGAGTATTGGATATTTGCGAGAGATCAGAAACGCAGGAAAGGAGCAGAACCAAAAGTTGCGAGGCTGAACCAGTTACCGATTGGTGAAAATGCGAAATTGGCAAGGTGTATGCGGTCCGAAGGAGTGCCACTGCATCTTGGATCTTATTCAATACGGTTGCGGGAGTCTCCGTGTAAGAAACGATAGAGCCGATGGGCGACATGCCAGACGCATAGTGGGCTTCGAGGGCAACACGACAGAGCAAGTCTAGTGTCGCAACCGTGTGTAGTTCAGGCGATCGAGCGGCCTGTAGGAATGTGGTGACGTATGTTGCTAGCGACAGCATCCCGCTCTGTATCGCATATTTCAAGTACCCCTGAAGCTCAGAGTCTCCTGGGTACGAAGGGAACAGAGCAAGGATGGAATCTGGTAAAAGAAGTGGATTCAGCGATTGACCATGCGGACGTGACCCACGGACTGACTGCTCAGACTATTTTCCAGGATTTCATGGGAATGAGGTGTAGGACTTCTCTCTATGAATTTACGACAGAGAGCTAACCACTTGACGGGGTTTAGGAATCGCGTGTAGGGACAGATGGTCGAGCCTACGCACTTTAGGAGCAGTGAATCCGCTTTGAAAACAGTTTCTCGTGAGTTCATCGAAGTTCATGCTAATCTCTTGACGACATAAATCTTGACAGAAATCCGCACGTCCACCAGTCTGGCCGCGAATGTCACCAAACCTCAGGAGACCAACCAAGAGTCTTCTCAAACGAATCACGTGAGTACCCAAACGGTCGGTCGGGATCATTTAGACCCCTTACTTTTCAATATGTACTGAACGTTCAATGTCCAGCTTCCTTCGCCCAGCGACTCAAGCTCAGGGGAAGTCGCGAAAACAGAAGATATCCTACTCTTAAAAGTAAATGTAGCCAGTGGCTCCTCTTGGTCTTAGTGGACTAATCGTATGGATAGGACACCAGCGAAGATTGTATTAATGTATATTATTATATTAGGCCGTTCGGTATTGAAGCGTATTTTGCACACGGTGCGTCGTGTGGATTGTTGTATCCTGCAGCTGAAGAGCTTCACGAAGCCGAAGAAACTATGTAACTTGTTAGGCAAGGGATTGACGGCACGCGAGCAATGAACTTGTACTACTTACCCTCTCTTCCTCCTTGAAAATCTGCTCCTTTAGCTGCTTGTTTAACTTCTCCATGTGAATTAGGAGTGACTAGGAGCATAAAGAAATCAAAACCAGCAGAGATGCAGATAACCATGGAACCACACTAACTCGAATGGACCTGCTATCAAGACCACCAGAGTGTTCGATATATTCGAGAGGTGCAGGTTCAAGACCAAGGCGACGGAAATGCTCGTGAAGAGTTGACACGTAGTGCTCTAGACACTCGAGGTAATGCCTCTTCTTCTCGTGCTGCGTTATGGATTCCTGACTCGTGCGATGGGGAAGGGGAGCCAAAAACGAGGAGTCCAAAGCGGTGGATGTACCAACGGCGGTGCAATTTGGAACCTTGGATCGTGAGGGCCTTTCTCGGGTACGCGAACGCCCAAGGTCTGAACGAGGCGAACGGGGAGTATGATCATCATCTTGGTCTGATAACTGAATCAACAACTCGCTAGGAGTAAGGAATGTTGGTTGCGACGACACGACAGCCAGATGCGGCTGGGGGTGGTTGTAATCGTGCCGTTGTGCGGGCAGATAAGGATGCGACTGAAGATTGGTATGGTACTGGGACAAAAGGGGACGAGTGGCGGGATACTCCACGCTTGTGGTAGACAAATATCCCTCTGAGTGACACGGCCGGCTTCGAGGAATCGGTGCATACCCCAGTAGAGGCACCGGAGCATGAAGTTGCGAGAGCCCTGGGCTCTGACCGACATTCGCTCCTGTCCAGTACGTGCCATTAGAGGACTCTCCACCAACCCGCGCGAAAGTATACGGAGTGTTGCAGAGATCCTCCTCGGGAAAGCTGACGTTTGCTTGCCCATCGGATTCTCCTACCAGAAAGGGAGCAACCGCATCGACCTTGAAACGGTCATAGCTCTCCATGAATTCCTGAAAACGGCCCCTCAGAAATTCTGGCCCATCCAGACAGACGTATTGTTACTCACTGGATCATTATTTGTCCCAGAACGACTCAGTTGAACAAGGTCCTCATGGCCATAATGCACCATAGTGTCTTGGAAAAAAAGGCCGAAATCGAAGACGACGAAGGGGTAGAGGATGCGGCTAGGGCCCGCATTTGTCTCCCGGTTTTAAGCGTCCAGGGCGATTTGGAGCCAGCGGTGGAAGCCGTAGTCACGCACCAAGCGGAAATTCTTGTCCACGAACGTAATTGGGAACACTGTCAAGGAGTCAGTCGTGTTAGGCAGACCGGAGTTACCGATATGAACATTGTGCGTCTATATCCTATACGATGGAGAGATGAGAAGTCAGATGGCAAACGTAGAGTGAGATAAAGACCCAGATTCGCCAAGATCTTGAGAGGTAAATTTAGGGGTCGGTCCACAAGACGGGAAACTGGATTCTTCAAGTGAACCAGTGACACGGACGAACTATATTCCAGGAATTATGGGGATTAGTGGTCAGTTAAGCATGACAGAGCAAACGCGCCTACATCGGAGAATCACCTATGTGGTCAAACACTCCGTCAAATTTTGATAAGCCTTGGTATTCCACTTATTTGGGAACAATTCAGGCTGTAGGCTGCTGCGATTAAGATTTACACAGAACAGAAGGACGCCCATTGCTGCCTAGGTGCTTGATAAGTCCCACGGTTTCAGCGCAAGAAGTCGCAGGGAATGATCCAGAGAGTTCTTTCGCAAGAGAGGAAACCTATTACTGGAATCAAGAGCCTAAGAGGAAGAAGTGAATCCTCGAATCTGATTAATCCAGTCTGTGTGGGGCGGATACGGTGGATGAATGCGTGTTCCAGTCCAACCTGCCACGAACGAAGAAAGCGGTTGCGTAGTACCCTATGTTATATGAGAAGTATCAAGAAGCAGATAAGTACCTGCAAAGAGAACACGGCTCAGTTCAGGGTGGTTGTTTATTTAAATATGCGGTGAAGCGGCTAAAATTGGGATTGATCTGACCAAGTTCAGTCGTGAGAACTGAAAGTACGTCGCGGCAGAAAGGCTAATTCACTATAAAGTTCCTTTGCTGACCGGATCGGACTGTCATACATAACAGGCGTCCAGATCTCTGAAACCTGCAACAATCTAACCCAAGATCTAAATGTGAATCTTTAATGGCTAACGCGCGGATCGAGCGCCATAGTTCCCCACCACGCCAATCAGCGCACACCGGCATTGGTCTCGATTCTCTCCGTCAACCCGCTTTGATGGTTCTTGCTCGCACGGCCGCCCAACTTGGACAACTGAGGACTTCTTGGGCCTCCCGTATTGGCTTCGGGAAGCCATCTAAGATTCTATTGAAAAATCCATTCAGTGCCTGGACCTACATATAAACCTACAAAATCCGTGAACTCGTGGCGATCGCGACGAGATTTTGACATCCCACAATTCGTAGAGAGCCTCTCTATCCACGCCGACAAAACATCTGCACCTGTTATGCCTCGAACTGTCTTCTCTGCTTCACCAGACGACAGCCACCGTTACCCTCCAGCTTCGAGTAGGAACACCTGTTCTCCGGTTGGCTCGCCATTTACAGGTCAAATGCCACTTCGGACCTCCCATGAATACTTTGCGCAGGCCTCGTCAAGCACACCGCGAATTGCGCACCCTTATGCTCGATTATTTGCCAAAAGGGACGACGCGAAGCGGCGTCGAATTTGGAATCATGCACTCGAGAAATCAATTTTCACCCCCTATGAACTGTAGTTAACAATGGATCACTCTTGCGGCCTGTGATGAACTTGCTGATTTCATTCTGTCAGATCAACAGTTGGAGCGCCTCAACGACGCAAAACATACCTTGCGAGTCTGGAGCACCATATCAATAACTCACATGCTCAGCTTCTCGAGTTCGTTGTCTTTGGGTCTTCACCCACGGCCGTCTTATACTGATCACCTTTTAGTATCGACTGTTTCCCTGTTTCTGCCGCAGAACTGGAGCCTCTCCGAGGACTCAACTGCAAAACTGCGAAGGCATGGCGTCCTTCCTCTACACTCGGCATTGACGTGCTGACATGACCTAGAGCATGGTGTGCATTCTTCAACACGAGGTCTCATTATCCAGGCTCAAACTCCTTGAGCTCGAGAGAGCGGTAGGCTTTCCTAGCATGTCAATGTTAGCCTCACCTGACATTTAGGCAGAACGCCGAACTGGAGTGCCTATTGCGCACTTCGGGAAACATACCAAAACTATCCAAGTTATGATCCGCAAACTAGTTAGCAGTCTCCCCATTTCCTACACCACGTAAATGCGCACAATATGCTCGCATTCAGTAATAGGTTTACAAAAAGAGTCGGATATGTAAAAAGAAAGACTTCGAGGCGCTTTCATTCAACCAACCAGGTTCTTCCGGCCGCGTCTGATCCTTTGTTTGACTCAGATCATCTTCAACGGCTGGTGTTCGAAGCTTGACCGGGTTGCTAACCGGGATGCATGAAGGACCTATCCCACGCGTAGTTCAGAACTGAATTGCAGGTGCATAGGAGCTTGAGAGAACCAAATCAGAACCAGTCCTTGTGCAACGATGCTAGCGAGAGCCCTTTTTTGTATCCGAGACTAATACAGGGGAGGGGGTCATTGCATATGTCGTGAAAGAGTAGGATAATAGGCACAGAAAGTTATATGGCCGAAGGGTACAGGGGGGGACTGCAGCAACGCAAAGAATATGCCGGGCCTCTGAGCCAACTCTGAGCTTGGCAAGGACGACACCTGGCGATTCACGAGGGCTTTTGCGTAGACAGGTACTTCTCAGGATAATACTACGGTGAGAAGATAACGCAGTGCTTTAGTCAACCAGCATAGACAGATCTCATGTAAGGCCAATCGTTAAAGCCCTAGACAGGGATAGACCATAAGCCAAGATAGGTGGACTGCGTGTCAGAAAACTCTGAATAGTCCCGCAAATATTCTTGTCCTTCGCGTAAAAGTTGTGGTTACGCCCTGAGCGAGGTGAAGTGTATCTCACGAAGGAATAATATTTTGGCATAGAAGACTACGGTCCAGTGACTGAGGTTATCCTCAAATCCCTGAGCCAAATCGGGGCACCGCATGGAACTGATCCTTGGGTTGACAGCTTCCGTAGGTGTAAAACCATGGGATGCTAGGACCGGCATTGGCGCGGTTGTCCATTCTAGAACGAGAACATTGATCCTATGCCGAGTGCTTCCTTTGGTCTGGGGAAAGATCGAAGGATGGAAGACAAATGAGGGACAGTGGTTACGGCGGAAAAAGGTAAAAGTCACTTAAAGTATGGTGTGGTCTCCTCTCTCAAAAGGTGTGGATTAGGCGCGTGAAGGTTCACTAACGAAGACGAAGAGGCGCAAAAGTCGTGATTAGACTGAAAGTATTGTTACAAACGTCTGTGAATTGAACTCCCTGTAGGTGCCCAGGTCAGGTTAGAGTAACTGAGATTGAGTTGAACATACGCACCTATTGTTCATCGTCTTGAACTACGAATTTGTGTTTCGTCCTCGATGCAACCTCAGTCATGCCCCGACCACTTCCAGTGACACCGACTGCAGGGCAGAAATCAGCAACGCCGCCCTAGATGGGGTATGAGGACCGACCTTTTCCTGTCGGATTGTCCGGGGTTTTAAAGATACTTGTGCCGCTGATCCCGGCTATGTGGACGCCCTTCTTCTCCGACTTCTTAGCAAACTTCTGCCAGCTTGCTTGCTTCTGCATTTGCTCCTTCGCCTTAGCGGCTCTTACTTCAAGCTTTTTCTCGTTCTTTTTCTTCTTCCTCTCCCTCTCCTCTTCTTCCGCTTTCGTGAGTTTGCGTTTGTTGGACGACTGGACAGTTGTCGAATAGTTCAGAGGAATCGGCTTCAGGTCGGCTGCCTTTACCAATTCCGTCGTGTTGTAACCTTTGAAGACAATGCTGTATACCCGATTCTCCGTCGCACCACCTAGCGACGTGATCCGCGCAGGGTACCAATTATTGTCCTTGGAGTATTTTGCTAGGCACTCGTCCCCAGCAGACCAGGTATGAGCAGGTGTCGATGTAGCCGATCGACGGGAGCCCTCCGCCTTGGAAGATGATGCAGCTTCTGCCTGAGCAATGGCAGTCTCGGTGAGTTGGATGAGCTCCTTGAGCTCTGAACGCAGAGAGGCGAGTTCCGTGTTGTCGGGGTCAGCGGATAGAGCCGCTTCAACTTGGGATAGTTGAACTTGGTATGTTTCAAGATCCGTTCTTTCCATTATAGGGTTCGAATTTGGTGATGAGAGCGGTGGTTGGGGGGCAGGGAAATCTAAGGAGCGAAACTTGGGAGTGAGGTTCTGTGAAGAAGGAGCGTGGGAACTGCGCTTGCGGCAAGCCTCAAGGATGCACTCCGAGTACGCACAGCATTGCAAGGCGCTCTATCAATTTTCCAGTCAAGCAAGGTGTGATACTATTACAGCGTGGGTGGTTAACTACATATACCTAAAACTCAATCCCAGATTCCACTACGATCGAATTTTACCTTTTTATCTTGTTTAGCCTTGCTGCCTTGGGGCCGTCCGACCTGGCGTGTACTCCGTTTTGAGTGGTATTTGCGTTGCTGATGCGAGCGGGTTTTCGAGAGATCTGACGTGACCTTGTTCCTAATATCTGTAAGGCTCAAAGCTACCATATTCTGGGAAAGCTCTCCAGGAGAAGGTGGGGGAGAATGTGAATCTGCCGAGGATCTTGATGTCGCAGTAGTTGTCAAGGTCGGTATTTGAGTGGCGTCTCTGGGAGCAATGGCCGTCTGGGAGCGGTGGTCGCCTTCAACGGAGATACTGGCGTTCAAATTTCCATCGTCACTGTAAGAGTGGCGTTCTCGCCCAGTTTCCTCTCTTTCCTTTAGCTCTTCCTGAGTATCCTCTTCGCCCTCCTCTCCATCTTCATCTGTACTTTCCTCACTTTCCTCCTCCTCCTCCTCCTCCTCCTCCCCCTCTCGGTGGTCCTCCACTTGGTTCGTCCCATCATCATCTTCTTTAATGGCGTCCATGTACTGGAAACCGGTCATTATTCGCTTCCTTGATTACTAGCAATACTGCGACTGACTCACCTGTTCTAGTGTTTTCATTTCCTTGTGTCCAAATCCACTAGCGGCCACCATTACATCAAGCCGGAATTCTTCTCCCGAAGGACCCTCTTTGAGGGTACGACTGAACTTCGGGTACAACATACTCTCATATTGGAATCGACGTCGGAAAAACGTTCTAATGCATTCCACATCGCGATTGAAATACCTTGTCGCAAGTAATGTTCAAGCCACCAAGCACACGTCAATAGAAATCGACATACCACTCCGCGTTCTCGTGTGATGTGCTGACCATTTGTGGAAAATCGATGACAACCGGTTCACCGGTTTCTCGGCGGACGAGGATGTTGAACTCGTTGAAGTCGCCATGAATAAGACCGGCATGGGCAAAGCGAACTATGAGGTCCATAAGTTTAGAATACAGCTTTCCAGGAGATGGCAGCTCGGCGACTTGGCGTCTTCGCATTGGGAATTAAATCAAAACCCATGTTTAATTTCCGCTACAAGGCACTCACAAAGGATAAGCGTCGATATACTCCATGAGGATGCAATGTCTTGCTTGGTCAACAGGGCGTGGCACAGGGAAGTCATGGTCGTAAAGGACCTGGCAGAATGCAGTTAGATAGGGATCAAGAAAGTGATCGAAATCATCTGACTTTCATGAAAGCCCACTCCTTTTGGGCAGCAAGCCGCGACATGTACATCCACGATGCGGATTTCCGTTTCCCCAGGTAGTCGCGTTTTTCTTTAATTGCACGGAAAGATATACGACCTAATCTAGATCAGATTCAATTCAATCCTCTCAGTCTGCGCGACGGATACCCACCTATGGAGTTTCAAGACCAACTCGTTCCCTTCTGAGTCTGCAACAATATAGATATCTGTAACGGTCTATTGAGTCTTCCGCTTGATGGATTCTCAGCGTGAACTCACCGGATTCTTTGCCAACCCCGATCTGGTTTCCCACTGAATGCATAGAATCCCGTTTTGAAAGCGCTCGCATGGCCAAGTAATCGTATCCCCCGTAGGTCAGGCGGTATCCATCGTCTGGGACACAGATTAATGTGAGCGGCAATGCCGACATTCAGGAAGCGACTAACATTTCGAATTTTGAACCTTCGAGACGAGGTTACGTTTAGCAAGGCTTCCAATCAGCTTGTTTACACCGCCATTCCTGAGACCGGATATTTGAGCGATGAGCGGTGTCGGAACCACTTCGTGGTTCTTAGAACCCATTTCAACCTGAAATTTTGGAATTAAAAACTAGGACTCGCATTGGAGGAGCAGGCGCACCGCAGTGAGAACGCGAAACTCATCGGAGGTTATGTATCTGAGGTCGGTGGCATCCAGCTTCATAGTGGTAGTGCACGAAGATAAAAATCAGAGAAGGTATCCTCTTGTGACTCACTGTCACATCCACGAGGTCGATCAAAAATAAGTACCCCTTTTGAATGCGTTATCATGAATGAGTCCCGTTTTACCACATACATCTCGCCTACACATTCTCTTGGGCGACGCGGAGGATGAGCAGGAAAAGTGGTCGAGTTCGTCGAGCTGTCAAAGTCGGTCTCCGTGCTAGCCGATAGAGACTTGTGTCTAATTTCCTGTATCATAGGCAGACTCAAGCGAGCTTTTGGCGTGTCTGGGTGATGAGAACCCCTTGTTGGTGCCAAAGCTAGTTCTATAATATGAACATAGCCTATGGAATTCTGCAGGCCTTTCCTCAAGATTTCCCACAGCTCGGAGTTACAAGAAAAGGAAAAGATAGCTATCTGGGATCTTTTCCAGGAGAACATGTTTGACCTGTATGTACATCGTATCATTCAAGGAATGTATTACAGGCACCAACAAAACTTAAGGTACTCCAATTCGTCCTTCGGGTGGAAGCCCGCGGAAAGAAAGAAGGAAATATTTCACAGCCTGTCCCGTTTCTTACTTGTATATGATTCAGAAGAGGCAGCCAATATGCTCGCTTTCTGTATGTTCAGATTCGAGAATGACGAAGGGGAGATCGTTGTTTACTGGTATGAGGTATTACAATAGGAATGCCTGGCAAACATCATTGACTACGACAGCTACGACATCCAGATATCCTCCCAGTACCGGCGGAATGGGATAGGGAAGAAACTCTTGGAGATTCTCTTCACGATTGGCAGGGCATTTGAAATGGAGAAGATTGTCCTGACAGTGCTTAAAGGTCTGACACTCTCACGTACCCTACGATCTATGATGTGACCTCATGCAATACTTCCATTAGCAAATACAAAGGCCGTTTCATTTTATAAAGCGTGCGGGTGCGTTGATCTGTTCCTGGTGTTTGAACCGGGGAAACGGTGAATCTTCTAACGGTTATTGCTAGCTTTGTAATTGACCCAGGCTCTCCCAGTCTATACCTTCCCGAAGATGATCCTAGCAGAGGAGAATATGACTATGAAATCATGTCGAGGGATATCGACTCATAATCTCAATCCAGAAATTTAGTCCGTTCGATTCCATTTGCAAAGCCACTACTAGGCACTTGCTGCAAGCAGCAATAGTGGGATGCTTGTTTGATGTTGTTTGGCAAAGGCTCCCCACGTCCAGCTATTCCGAGTGTGGCCCTTCTCGAAGCCGTTTTGTCCGTTGAAATCATGCTGTCGACTACCCTTCGTGCTGCACGTCCTTGCGTGCGTCGTATACCCGGGCGCCGTTTTGCTTCACATGAGGCCCCTCAGTATAATGAACCCTCAGGCTACCTCTTTGGCGAAAAGGCAAGCTCTGGCGAGTATCCTGGTTTCCACCTGAGCTAACCGGTTCCCCTTGATTTAGCCTCTGCCACCCGGCCAAAAGCGCGTGAAGGAAGATTGGGAGAACATTTGGTACTGGGGAATGTTTGGTTCCATGGCGTTTGCAGCGGTCATGTTGTACTACAAGCCTGACACCAGGTGCGCCTTACCTGTTACTCTCTTCATTCCAACCATGCTGACTCATTCTTCAGCATACAAACTTGGGCTCTTGAAGAGGCCAAGAACAGGATGGAGGCCCGCGGGGAGAAATACAAATACGAACCATCGTCACCGTCATCATCATCCCCTTCATAATCAATACTTCTGGCATTCCATATAATATAAACACACTGGATATCTATTCCGAGGACATGCTATTCTAGACTGGCTCTGAAGGATGAAAGAATTGACCAAAACTATGTCTATTCATGAATGGATTTTAGTACTCAGTTCTCCTCAACGAATTTAGCGTATGCCTCCTCTGTGAGGAGTTTTTCCATTTGTGAGGGATCCGACAATCTGATTTTGCAAAGCCATCCTGTAAAATCGAGTTTAGCCATTACTTAGTCTTATACAAAGGAATGGGCCTAACCATGTTGTTCGGCAGACTTGTTTAGCAGACCGGGTTGGTCTCCAAGAGCTTCATTTACCTCCTCAATAGTGCCGGAAACAGGAGAATACTATCGGGAAAACCGGTTATTTATAAATGGAAGGCCGAGGTTGGATGCGACTTACAATGTCGGAAGCTGCCTTCACGCTCTCTACGGCACCAACCGGTTCTGGGCGCCTTCAGTGACATGGCAACATTTGTATCATGAGGACTGACCTCCTTGCTCGACTTGTCTCCCAACACTTGGCAATTCCACGAACACGACATCTCCGAGAGTCGACTGCGCATGGTCGGTAATGGTGATAATGCCAATTCCTGTCTCGTCGTCGAAAGTAACAGTTTCATGCTCCTTGGTATAACGTTTGGCTGGAAAGCATTTGAAGAAGTTATTAGTGACGAAATGCTAGGAGCACTGCTACTCACTTATCAGGGTACGAATTCCAAGGTTCGGGTAGGTCACACGGGGAATAGTATGCCCACGAAAAGCGAAAGGAACTTGTCTTGGGCGAACAGCGGCTCGAAGAAGGGACTGCATGGGAGAGGTGGAACGACTTCAGCAAAGGACGGGACGAAGTGGAATTCCGCTGCGAAATTCCGGATGGAGCTCCTTCCCTTGCCTTTTATGTAATACCTCCTACAGCGTCCGCACAATTGGTTCCTTTTCCACCAGTCCAGGTCCATGTTGGAATTGGGTAATTATCGAGATTCACGGGAAGCGGTAATTGGTCAAAAGAAATTCGAATTGCGGGGAATGAGTCTAATAAGTTATGCGACACCAAGATGAGCATAGTTAGAATGTCATCCACGACAGGCGTTTGAACCTAGTGGACAGGGGGACACCGTAAATCTACTACTTTTCATATGGAGTAGGGATGCGCGGTCATATTACAATTAATGTGTTCGTCTAGAATAGTGAAGCAACTCAGGCCTCCTCGAGAACCTTGGTAACGATACCAGTGCCAACTAGAATAAAAGGTTAGTGGGGGTGCTTTCGTGAACAGTGAGGATACCCACTTGTCTTGTTGCCCTCACGAAGAGTGAATCTAGTAAAGGATGAGAGAATGTTCGGAAGAGCGGCAGTAACAAGCTTACCGAGTGCCGACTTCAGCGGCAACATCATGGACGAGGTCGCAAATAAGCTCAACGTTGTCACCAGGCATGATCTATACGGTCGTATGAATAACAAGTGAGAAGTTCTGAGTCGTAGAGACTGACCATCTTCTCATTGGCATCGGGAGTGCCTTCAGGCCATTGGAGGGAGACGTTGATATCAGCAGTGCGCAAGTAGAGTTGAGGCCGGTAGTTAGCCATGAAGGGATTCTGACGACCGCCTGGACAGGGCAATCAATGTAGGTTCAAACACCAGTAGTCGGTTGACTTGCCTTCATCCTTTGTCAACACGTAAATCTGAGCCTGGAACTTCTTGACTGATTTGATAGACCCGGGGGCGGCCAAGACTTGTCCACGACGGATTTGTTCACGTTTGATACCACGGAGGAGGGCACCCATGTTGTCACCGGCTTGAGCCTGGAATGCAGTGGTTAGGTTCGCCCCAACTGGAGTCAGGTTTACATACCCTGTCCAATTCCCTACGGAACATTTCTGAACAAGGCTTGAGCAATAATGCACAAAGGGGAGAGAATTGGGCCTGCTCACCAATACCAATAAGGGTAGTCTTCATGTTAGAACCATGACCGATGATTTCAACTTCAGCACCTTTGTTGGCAGTTCCACGTTCGACCTGGGAAAACGTTGTGAATCAAGACTGTTGTTAGACAAGGAAGATGCACTTACGCGACCGGTAGCAACAGTACCACGACCTGAGATGGAGAAGACGTCTTCAATGGGCATAAGGAATGGTTGGTCAAAGTTACCTAGCACAAGAAGTTCAAGCAAGGAACACAAACAAATGATCGACATAACGTACGAGGGGGAAGCTCAAGCCAGTTATCACAAGCCTCAACCAATTCCTTGATCTTGGTAGCACCAATTTCCGGATCGCGACCTTCGAGAGCAGCAAGAGCAGAACCCATAATAATAGGGGTATCATCACCCTCGAATTTGTATGCAGACAGAAGTTCGCGCATTTCCATATCGACCAGCTCCAGCATTTCCGGGTCATTGATTTGATCGACCTTGTTGATGAAGACAACCAATCTCTTGATTCCGACTTGACGAGCAAGGAGAAGATGTTCCCGAGTTTGAGGCATTTGACCATCCGTAGCTGAAACCACAATAATTGCACCGTCCATCTGTGCTGCACCAGTAATCATATTCTTGATGTCTATATCACGTCATTAGTAGGGAGGCGGAGGGAAGGTAGGGAAGGCTCACAATCAGCGTGCCCCGGACAGTCAATATGACCATAGTGGCGGTTTGCTGTTTCATACTCGACGTGGGACGAGTTAATGGTAATACCACGGGCCTTCTCCTCCGGGGCCTTGTCGATCTGATTGTAGTCGGTGAACTTAGCACCACCCTGCTCAGCAAGGACCTTGGTGATGGCAGCGGTCAACGTCGTCTTTCCGTGGTCAACGTGACCTAGGACCTGGTCAATACCAAGTGAAGGAAACAGTCGCGGTCAACATACCGATCGTGCCAATGTTCATGTGAGGTTTCGAACGCGAAAACTGTTCAGCATAGCCCCTGCGAGCAACTAGGAGCTGTTAGGACACGTCGGAAGCGCGTATGTCAACATATACGCACTCAAACTAGCCGAGGCGGACGGAAAGACCGGCTTGAAAGAGCTGCGTTGGAAGGCGGTCAAAAGGGAGACTGCAACGGGAAATAAGTATGAAGGATAGACGACGGGAAGCGGAGACATACGGCGGGATGATGCCAGTCCACGAGAGACGGCCTTGCAGGTGGCCAGCGGGAGCATGGTGTTCGAATTGGAAGAAGAATTCGGGCAAACTCTCGAAATTTGTTCCACCGCCGGCTAGCTCCGCTGAGACATTGATGTCGTTCCAAATACAGCAATGCCCCATCGGGCAAGTACTCGTGAATCCCGTTGCGCCTCTCCGGTCTCTTGCAAAATGTCTTCCCCGGATCGCCAGGAGCTTGTTCGAAATGCTGTCGTGTTTCTACAGGACCCAAAGGTATAGTGACAATACTTCTCTTCAACGCATTACCTGAGTGTTCGAAACAGACGCAAGCATCTCCACTCACGCAACGGATCCAGTTCCTTGAGGCAAAAGGCTTAACCCCTGCTGAAATTGACATGGCCATCAAGCAAGCCTCCGCCAGCGCTCCCTCGCCAGGGTACCAGCAAGGATACCCTGCTAACTATGTCCAAGCACCATATCCCATGGCTCCCCCACGTGCCCACGGGTGGGACTGGCGAGACTACTTTGCAAGTTCCCCTCCTTTCAATGCCTGAGGATCGTTGCGTACTTATCATTCGTGCTAGGTGACCGCAGTTATCTCTGGTGCTATAACTTATGGAGCAGTTTCACTGTTCAAGGCACGCTTCAACTTTCAAAGCGACTTGGAACTCGGTCTCATTCTCTCCTGCAGAAATACCTCCTTCCCCATCTCCAACCCCCGACTGCTTCGGCTTATGAAGAGGACCGGGATGCCCTCAACGCTCAATTCGACGCTGCGGAAGCTCTCCTCAAAGAAATTCAGAATGAAACTGCTGCCGTCAGAGCGGCCGTCGAGGAGCAAAAGTCGAAGATTGACAAGACGACTCAGGATGTTGAGGTTGCTGTTGGCGAAATGCGTCAGGGTGAAATCAGAACCCGTGACGAGATGAGGGAGATTCGGGAAGAAGTCAATAATATTCGCGAGATGCTACCAAAGGTAAAGAATGGAGAGTTTGACTTCGGTTTCGTACTCATTCTTGACGCAGATGATTGAGAGAAACAAAGAACACCATACCCAGTCTCTCAATGAGTTGCAACAAGAGGTCAAATCGTTGAAGGCGCTCCTACTCAATCGCCCAACAGGGGTACCGACATCGCCGAGTCCCCTACCTCCGATGGCACGTCCGTCAATACCTGCCTGGCAACTTGCAGGCTCTACAAGCACGACATCGACAGCAGGTAGTACCATCGCTGAATCACCTGTAGCAATTCCAACGCCAACATACCCGACCAGCACTCCAACAATTCCCACCAACAACGATAAGGGCAAGGAGGTAGAAAAGGACGCTAGCACCCCTTCCTCCTTTTCTTCCACTTCTTAGAATATCCTGTGCATTTGGTTCCGTTGCCGGATCTGTAGATATTGTTATTTATGGACGTTGGTTGAGGATAGCTAGAAAACTGGTGTGCGTAAGCACGTGATTACCGGGTGGTGGTTGCGTGGTTGCAGATATACAGTGAGAACTAGTGTTTCATGTTCTCTCAGTTCCGCCACGCCGTCGAGAGCCTCGCCGCCCAACCTCGTAGCTCGACGGACACCTTGCCAGATGACCAGAGCAACTCAATTCCATCTCGATCCCGTTCACTGGACACATCTCTCAGTCCAGCCTCGCCAATGTCATCAAGCCAATTAGCTGAGTCTGCGCTTTCAAACTTGCGCAAATCTTTTGCGTCACAACGGACGGGTGGTCCCATGACAAAGAGCGCGTCATCGCCCTCTATCGTTTCCTCGGAGAAACCACGACAGAAGATGAATTTGGAGGAGCGACTGCGCGCGAGCCTATCCGCCGCAGATGCCTCCCCCACTTCCATACCATCGTCCAAGCCCTCTACAACCGCAACTATCACGCAGAAGGAAACCCCGCTTTCTCCTTCATCGACACCGCTTCCTGATTCTCCTATGACCCCTCCTTCCGCGAGTGTCCAAGATTCACCTCGGACATCCGAAGCGAAAGAAGAGGCTGTGATGCCGCAAACACCTGAACAATCAAAAGCTGTCTCCGAAGGGGCTGTTGTCAAGGGCTATTCAGCAGAGGATGCCGAACCAGAGGCAAGAGCCGCCATCTCAGCTGTGTCCGAGACTAAAGCGGACGTCGTGGCGGATACCGCGGAGGTTGAACCTCCGAATGACGAACCCGAACCCGCACCAGCTAACGAATCGCCTAATAACGAGCTAAAGGAGCAGCAAGTACTAGAAGAAGAAGGGGAGGAAGAGGCTGCGGAGGAAGGGGAACCGGGGCCGGAGTCCTCTCCCGAGTCAGTTAGAACGATGACAGATTCGCAGGAAGGACAATCGAAAACATCAGATCCAGCTCTGGAAGGACAACAAAGCAAAGAGACGGATGTAGAAGCTTTACAGAAGAGGCTGAAGCAAGTCGAACAACGATTTGCAGGTCTGCCATTTTCATCTGTTCCTCATAAGCTCGGCTCACTGGACGCACTCAGATGTCTCGATTTCGTTTAAGCGCCTTCAAGCAGAAAAGCTTGCTGCAGACTCCGTTCTCTGCGATATGACGCCGCTCGCCGGTATCCAAGATACTGCTGCTCTGAAGGAGTACTTCCAGAGCATGAATTCAAAGCAACAGGTTTTTCAGGAGGAGATCAAGCGGCTAAACGGGAAGCTTGAAGGTAACTTGTCAGCCCCCGTTATTCCAGCTATCACTGAGTCCAGTGTCTACAGTTCAGGAGGACCGAATTGAAGAGCTGAGGGAAACTCACAAACTTTCCTCTGCCTCACAACTGGATCAGACTGACAGGTTGCAGCGCCAGCTTCGAGAAACTGACGCCCTATTCAAAGAGGCCCAGAAAACGATAACGACATTCGAGGAAGCTGTATCGCAGAAAGAGAAGGAGATCGCGACCCTCAAAGCTAACGCTGAGAAGCTGGACACAGTAGTGAAGGAGGAGGAAGAGAAGCGGACAAAAGCAATCAGCCTCCTTAAATCGGTCAGGCAAAAGCTCGTCAAGGCTGAAAAGGAAAAGGAGGATGCATTGAAGGAGATCGCCACTCTCCGAGAGAAGGATAAGGCCGATGTGGAAAAAGAACAGGCAGAGAGGAAGAGACTGGAGCGAGAGGTGGAATCTGCCAACGCAGAGAAGGAGAAGTCGCTGGCAAACCTGCGCACCCAATTTGAGAAGGAGATTGCTAGCCTCAAGGAACGCCATGACAGGGAGATGGCAGCGATGCGAAGTCAATTTGAACTGGAAGCTATCACAACAAAAGTATGTCGTCCTGTTACACAAACACTCGGCAACTAATGTTGTGGCCTTTAGAGCGCCCACAACAAAGAAATTGCTGCAAAAAACTCGCATATCAGTACCCT
Organism: Podaxis sp. C-F-92630; assembly: GCA_018524945.1. Lineage (NCBI taxonomy): Eukaryota > Fungi > Basidiomycota > Agaricomycetes > Agaricales > Agaricaceae > Podaxis > Podaxis sp. C-F-92630. The sequence continues at coordinate 363,677 of JAEUWS010000980.1, forward strand.
GGAGACTTCCCTCAATAATGTAACGAGGGATAAGAATGCGTTCTTTGAGCAATTGCAACTTCGCCAAGCCGAGACAGAGTCTGCGCAGTCCCATGTGGAAAGCATACAGCATCAGAACGCTGAACTGCAGTATCAACTCCGTGAGGCCAACGACCGTATCACCTTGTTGAAGGAAGACCTCAACGAACTTCAACGCGAACAAGAACTCCGACCTCGTGAACCCTCCGCCTCAGCCGAGAGTATCGCCCACCTGCTAGCAGCTACAGAATCCAAGTACGAAACAAAACTTGCGGAGTTAAAGCGGATTAACGCGACGTTGGAAAGGGAGAGGAATGACAGCGAAGCTGAATGGAGTCGCAAACTCAAAGATAGAGGTATGGAGATCGAAGAGCTCAAGCGGTTGTTGGGTAATACTGCTAAGAGTAAGGAGGAGGAGGAGGAGGTAGCTGCTGGGCTCGAGGCGGAGCTTCAGCGCAAAAATGATCAGATTATGACTTTGGAACATCAACTGGCTGACATGTCCAAGACCTGCAGTCGTCTCGAAAGTGCCCAGGTAACGTCTTGATCCTAAGCGAGTGCTAGTTCCATTCTAATTCTTGCCCTATCTACAGTCCTCCGCTCAAGCTGCGGCCAATGATCTTCAGACCAAGATCATTATATTAGAGAAACAGATTGAAGAAAACAAAGTCAAGGATGCGCAACTACGGCAGACCAACAAGGTAAAGCAACTTGGTTCCTGGAACAACCTTTGAAACCGAACAACGTTCCCCTTAGTCTCTACGGGAAGAGTTACGAAAAGTACAGTCGTCGGTTGCTCTGCTAGAGAAACAGAGAAACCCCGGCGTCGGCTATTGGACAACCCGGAAGAGCGAGAGCAGCAGTCCAGGAGGGACAGCAACGACGACTCCCACAACCGGTACTCCTCGCGCTAGCTCTCCCGTACCTGAATCATCGAGCAATAAGAATGAAGAGGAGGTCAATCTCGAATACCTGCGCAATGTCATCTTGCAATTCTTAGAACACAAGGAAATGAGGGTATGTCCTGTTCTTAAGAACGGATACAAAGCGTCAATACTCACTCAATCATCTATGTTCAGCCTAACCTTGTTCGAGTATTATCCATTATCTTGCACTTCACACCTCAAGAAACACGCCGTTTGATTGCCAAAATCTGATACATGTCCGTGACTATTATCATGTACTTGAGGAGATACCCAGAGCCAATACCATCCTTGCGAAAACCCGATCAAAGCATTACGAACTACATAACTGTCCAGAACATACATAAGAGAGCATATCAGTACTAAATGTCTTGGTAAGGGGGTAACTCGTCATCTCCGCCCTTCTTTGCATCTTGGTTCGGCTGGCTGGAGGATCCCGCTCTGAGTAAACGTTCTCTCTCCTCCCTCTCAAGCCTCTTCTTCTCTTCCTCAGCGCTTTCGTACTGACCGGGCACGTTCATCGTAGCAGCAGGAGGTCGAGGAGGCTGGCTTTGGGAAGCAGACGCTGACTGGGAGTAAGCAGCAGCCAGACGTCGCTTCTCCTCTTCAGCAGTCTCATACTTAGGAGCTGGGCCTGGTTGTGCGAGGGGTGTGGCTGATCCTGCAAGAGGAGAGTGATGAATTTCATGTAAGGAGCCACTGACTGGACCAGGTCCTGCGGCGCCTGCGGTCACAGGTATTCCCGTCTCTGCAACAGTCGGGGTGATGGCAGCAACGGGTGAAGTCGTCCCTGGTGCATCAGGTATGACGGCGGGCGGAGGAGATGAAATGGCCGGAATCGGTGCTGGAGAGTTGTTGAGGACAGTAGGATCGAGTGGAGGGGATTGCGTCTTCTGAGGATTCGTGACGGGTGATGCAGCCGCAGAAGGAGAGGGCTGTGCTAGGGAAGCATGGGATGACGGGGGGCTAGATTGAAGAGCTGTTTGGGAGGTACCGATAGCAGAAAGTTCGCTGGCGTGGCTTTCACCAAAACTTTGTGTGTCCGATCGAGAGAGTTCGGAAGGGGCCAATTGAGGCGGAAGATTGATGTGACCGGTCTTGTAGTTATCAAGTGCCCGCTGGAGGGACGCTCGGGCTGCACCAGTAGCTTGGGCGCCAATGTACGGGTGCTCCGGAGTTGGGGGAATAGGAGGAAGGGCCGCAGTGATAGGAGTAGCCGCTTGTGAAAGCAAGACGAGTTTCTCTCCGTACTAGAAAATTCTCGATCAGAATCAATGCCTAGGCAAAGGGGTTGGACGTACTTCTCTGATTGCCTCCCATTTGAGCCGCTCGCTTTCCCTGACAGCCTTGCGTTTAAGAATCTCAATTTCGCGTTCCTGACCCGCATCATCCAACTCAGCCTTTCGGATTTGGTCCTTGACTTCAGCGATCTTCTTCTCCTGACCTCTCTGTTGATCATGTTCGAGTTTCGCAAGCTGATTATGCAAACTAGTGCGGATGTTGCGGCGGGGAGCGATTGCAGTCTCAGCGTCTCGCAAGGCTTTAAAAGGTGCACGAGCTGCGTCCAATTTCGTTGCCAGAGTGCTTGCCAGAGAGCCCTGAACAAAGTTGAGATACGCGAGTCGATCGGTTACTATGTAAGTGGATCGATGAGCGATCATTAGGCAACTTTGGGCTGCGCGGGTACGTACCGTCTTTGAGGTCTTCGGCTTCATTCTGTCCCCATGTGTATAGTTCTTTGCTCTGGGCCTTGGAATTACGTGCAACGCTGTCAAAGTCGAGCGCGACACCCTTTGCAGAGGTAATGATTTTCTGCACGGGTGTGGTGGTAGAGCTGCATCGGGGGATCACCGGTCAGAGATGCGTCGATTTTAAATGCAAAGTAACGCACGAGTATTGTTGGCCTAGCGTGCGGATCTGGTGTGAGATGCTCTCGAGTGCATGGGATCTGTGTCCTCCTTGGGCAGCAGTCTGGTTGGCGGGGGGCTGACTGCCAGCGTCGGGGCTATTTGGACGGTTGTGAGAAGGAAGATGGGCGGCGAGGGGCGAGGCGTTGATAGCAGACTGAGCCTTGTCGGCGAAGGATGCAAGGAAACCTGGGACGGGCATTGTAGGCAGAGGAGTTGGATACTGAAGGGATCTATCTTATATGGTGATAAGAAATGTCGTCATCATACATAGCTTACACCAAACACGCCATTACACCGTCACTAAATCTGGTCAAAGCAGTGCAGAAAGACAAACTACACAATGATTTTCTTCGCAGCCTTGCCCTTCTTCTCAGAGTCCTTATGCGACAAGAACTCCACCTCAGTCGCAAGCGGTCCAGCCAGCCGTGCGCTTTCAGGATACCCTAACACATGTGTCTTGAAATATCTGCCCACCACCTCAATCCGTTCACGCAACTTGTCCTCCTCCATCGGCGAGGGCGCAAGCCTTGTCCAAATCGATATACGGTAGAACTGCGGACGTATCGAGACAATGACGCCTGTGATCAGTGACTGCGATAATGGCCCTTCCGTCTCTTCCGGCGTCGGGTCAAATGTTTCGCCAATGGCAGCGAGCATCTGAATATAAAAATGAGCCCAAAATCACAAATGGCAGTGCTCGAAAGCCGGATACCAACCGTGTATAACCACATTTTATCGACATTTGCTCTGTTTTTGTCTTTTGGCAACTGTATGCTCCATTTACCACCATATTTATTTGCTTCATCTTCCCAGGCTGGGATGATTCCCTCCTATATTTAACGGTGAGAATACTCTCGAGCTTAGAACCTGCGAACGCACCTTGAACAGGTAATAATTGGCCTTTTGGGGTAGTTGTGAAGGAGGAACAATGTTATTATACAATCTGCATAAAAGCCTCAGATTGTTGATTGGCTCCTATTCAATGGAACAACTCACCCCCAAAATTCTTCAACGCTATCAAAGCTTATGACCCGTTTGATGTCTTCCATCCATCCCTGTGCAGCCGCCACGCTGGGCGTCTGAGGAACGGGGGTTTGAGGGAAAGCGGACACGGGAGTTTGGGGAAGGTTGCGACCTTTGGTAGCGACAGAGTCAAACCAGAGAGTCCAAGGGGAATAGAGGGGATGCTAACATAACGTTAAGTCGATTCAGGATGGAAGCTGACGACGTATTGAAAAGTCACCTTGACATTGAAGTTTTTAGGATCACTGAACACAGTCCGGATGCCTTCAGCTTGCTCCTCCATGTCGATTTCTTGGATTTCTCCCGGCTCAAGGTCGTCAGCCTCGTTGTTGGTTTGAGGCTGGTCAGCAAGAGCTGCGTTCAGGGCAGCACGAGAAGCTTGTAGGGCGGGCGCGGGGAGAGTCGAAGCCATGTTACCCAGGTAATGGTTTGAAGGGGTTCTGAAGGGGTGAGGACTGCAAACTCAAAAAAAGAAAACAAAAAATATCAAAACGAATTTGTAAAAGCACGAGAGAAGGTTACGGAAATGTGTGCAGAATATGGGACGCTCAGCGATACAACGAGGTTCAAGTCAGAGTTGTTATTAGGAATGTGATGATCAACGATTTTTCGGCCGGCGTCGTCATCACGTGGAGAAGCTCCGGCATGGGGTGACTTCAGACTCCGACATATCTGATAAGATGAGACTGACGACACTCTTCGGCATTGCCCCGACCGAATTTCGCTGACTACATTGTTCGGGCTACGGCCATTATCCTCCTCCTCTTCCTCTCATCCTCCTCTACAACACAGCTCCATGGATCCTTTCCATGCGAAGCTTGTGGCCGCAGCGACAGGGTCCACCCTCACTGCGCTCACCAGTGTGTTTTTTTTTGACGCTACAATTTACTTTGTTCACATATCAAACTTTTTAGTGACCCCCTTCGATGTCGTCAAGACACGCCTCCAGACCCAGCCCGTTCGTCCCCAACCCCTCTTCCCACAACCTCCACCCAATACCTGCTGCCAACCCACAAAGGCAGAAACCTGTGTGCGCAACATGTCGTCGGCACGGAGTATGTCTTCACTCTCACGCCCCCTTCCTGGAGAAGTCGTGTGCATATGGCACAACGGTGTTTTTAAGACGGAACGGGTCAACGGTTTCTACGATGCTTTTAGACATGTGTGGAGAGCAGAAGGCATCCGTGGGTTATGGAAAGGTGCTGGGACCTCCTTGTGAGTCATATACCCAGGTTTTGCAACTTGACAAACTCAACTATTTCCCAGACTCATTGGAGTGCCCTCATCAACAGCGTATATTCTAACGTATGACCACCTGCTCAAAGAGATCCTACCCACGGTTCTTCCAAATGGCCCTCTCTCCCCACTTTGTGCAGGAGTGCTCGCACGCTCGGTCATAACATCTCTCGCGTCACCTCTGGAATTGATCCGTACCAACCTTCAGTCCACACCGCCTTCCCCCAATAATCCACATACATATAGCTCCGTACTTGCGTCAATACGCAGTCTCGTCCAGCAGCACGGTGTCTTCTCCATGTGGCGAGGACTTGGCCCTACCTTGTGGCGTGATGTACCATTTTCCGGCATCTACTGGGCCAGCTACGAAGCGTGGAAAGGTTTTTACGCTCGCCGAGGACGCGAGGGAGCATCCGTGGCATTTGTGTGCGGTGCCACAAGTGGGATTCTCGCTACCCTTATCACATCACCGTTTGATGTTCTCAAAACGCGACGCCAGGCACTCATCATGTCTGCAAGTAATCCACAACTTACATCGACTATGCCTTTGTTGCTTCGGATCGTTCGAACAGAAGGACCTTCTGCACTATTTGCCGGTATTCTGCCTCGGATCGTCAAACTCGCACCCGCTTGCGGTATAATGATTTCATGTTTCGAGGTATGTCTCTTCTGTTATTATCGTCAAGGCCCTCTCTGATCACCAATCTATAGGGTATTGGAAAATTGCTATCGAGACCGCAACCTTGATGCATAGATTATGATACTCATATTATCTCCTACGCTGCGATATAATGCTCTAATAAATGATACACCCTGCGGCAAATGAAATGATACATGAGATAAGGGCATGCGTAAAGTGTGATATTCGAGGATGCATCAACCCAACCGGTTCAGTTGTCGGTTTGTCCGATGCAACTTGCTGGAAACCTGGTCGACTTCGTTGGACAAACCATCTAACAACTCGTTCTGTTCAGTTATCTCGCTGTTGATAGCTTGTCCAAGCTGTCGCTGCCGTTGGAGAATAGTAGTAAGGACCGACAGCTGCTGGTCTTGTTGTTGAATCTGAGCTTGCTGCAGCCCATAGAGTCCAACATTATCCAGGGGTCTTGTCACCTCCGTCTCCTGAGGCTCGGACGCACCGAACACCCTCCTAGCAGGTTTACTCGCGGCCTTGGGTCCCAGCAAAGCTTCTCTATCAGTCTCCAAAGCAGGGTTTAACCCTGCAGATCCCCCAGCCGTCACCCCACGCGTTGAGGTCTGACGAGCAATGGTTACAACTTTGCCGAGTTTCTCGCAATCATCCTGCAGTCGTGCGACCATATCCGTTCTCCGCTGCAACTCTCCCTCACTCATCCCTGCCAACGCCAACTCCTCCAACCCCTTTCCGAGAGTCCCAATCCTTGACAGCAAACCGGCAAGTTTGGTCTTGGCATTGACGTTGGACTTGTGAGAGCCAGCGACGTCGCCACGATCAGAGAGCGCATCGCGCTTGTTAATATCCGCCCAGACGTCTCGCAGCCGAGCCTGAATGTCAAGGTGCTCGTCTAGCCAAGAAGCGGAAGTGAACTGTGTGGGTGCCACATTCTGTGAAGTGGATCCTTGACGACCGATAGGTATGCCAAGAAACTCGCGGAACGCAAAGTGCTCCCGCCATTTGTCGTCTCTCGCGCTGATGATAGCTCGCAAGTAACGTTCCAGGCCTTCCTTCCGCTCTTCGAGGACTTTGGTATTATTATGCGATCGTAGGATGGAGAATTTGTGTTTGGGAGGGAGGGGACAGGGTGGTGCTCCAACGGTCTTTGTGAGAGCGGTATGGAGGTCATCAAACTCGGAATATCTTCTCCACATCTGCCATGATCGGACATGGGCCTGGATTTCGATGCGGTAGACGATGTGGGCCTTGGGGGCGGTGCGTTCTTCGTAGCCGCGAATAAAGACGGCTTGGATGGCGGTCATGGTGAGAGTGGGGCTTGCATCAAGTTTGGGCAGCTCGAGGCTATGTACTAAAGCCGTTAGCCGATGATCCTCGCTCTGTGCAACGTGCTGCGTTCATGTCTGACAGTCATCACGACCACCACAGCACCTAAAAATGGTATATTCCATGATACAGCTACTTGCATACATCAAACCTTTCGATCCCGTGCCAATGACAAAGCGAACATGAGCGCTTGAGGTTCGAACCCCCTTCCACTACGCTCCAAAGCCGGTGCACAGATGCCACAAACCTTTCCTAGGCAAAAACTAGACAGCATCCATGTACCAGGCCCCCAGATTCTCACACGCAAATCGTGTGGAGGAAATGACACGAACCGCCGGAGGACAGGGGCCGCAACTTGGGCGCCGAGCGCCCCCCAGCATCCTGTTCCATGTCTGGATTCCTGGGTGGGAGGACATATCCGCAGAGAGGGATTTACGTGAACACACCAAGAATTATCCCCTATCCCTCCTTGCGCCCCATTGAGATAGAAAGGTGATACAAACTCAGAACAGAAATGCGCCTTTCAATATCCTCAGTACAACCGCTCACTCTCTTCAATACCATTGGATCTTTTTTGTAGATGTCAAATCGAAATCGTCCCGAGAAAGGCGATGAAAACGAAACCGAAATCAAGGATGGAACAAGGTCAACGGTGGGTGTATTGGGCACGCCCTGTTGCCATTGTATACGAGGCCCAAGCAGTAATGCAGAGTGCTCTTGTGCATCCGGAGATCGTGTAGTGTTTAATCTGCAATGATGTTAGGTCTCCATATGATCGATGATTATGTTAGTACTTCGCCGATTTCGCATTTGCATTCACGCTGCCACACCACTCCCACTGAACTCATCTACATTCACCCAGGAGCCTATCTGTGGATACTACCTTACCGAGTGACTTAGTGTGACGCGAGCACTGAGACAGTCGCGACACATGAGAAACTTAGGAAGTGAAAGACTCGACGGGAGCAAGTATCGCTATTCCAGAGTCTGGCCAGTACGGGAGATAGCTAGCTATTTATATACGAAAACCATCCCATCAGCTTAAGTAAGACAAACATCGGAGATAAACAAATGACAGAAAACAGTATCTGGGGCGACGAAGTCACGGAGCCGCTACACTTAGTCGCTAGCTGATCTTAGTTTACGCTCACCGCGTCTTAGCCGTGAGTTTGCTTGTAGCCGTAAAGAAATCCAGATTTTAACAAACACCAACTGACACACGCTTAACTTGGCATAACCGCTGCCGTTTTTGGACTGGTGGTACTGTTGCGTTCCACGTTCAGGAGACTATGGACTGGTCACCGCACTCTACAAGGTCTTCTTAGTACCCTCGATCTTTGCCGCCAGCCTATCCATAGACGCCTCGTGTGCTTTGGTCATCGTGCTGATGATATACGGAACGAGGAAACACAATGCCTACAATATCCAAGTTTCTCCACCAAGCCTTCGAGAACTATGTGAATGCGCAACTCACCCGAAGTTCCACAGTTTCCAACACCTCCACCACCCCGGATTCTTCCGTATCCTTGACCCGCAGCCTATTCTCGAGCTTCGGGAACAGGAAACTCTGTGGCAGCTGGACCGACGCATTTACTCCCCGACCATGCTCGTCCTCCATCGGCACAAACACTGTGTGGTACGAGCTATCATACTCCCATAAATGTGCAGGCCCATGCAAGCGATCTATTATCTTGTATCGTTGGGGGTTCGCGGGATCCTGTTCAACTTTGATCACCAACGGATTAAGTTGACACCAGGACTCGACATTTTGGACGACTTCGCAGACGTCGGTAACAGAACCACGAATGCGTTTGCGGATAACAACTGTGCGGTCGAGATAGAATGGCCACATCTTTCTAGTCGTGGTGTTTGATCAGAGTGAAGGGTGGTGAACAAGACGCTTTCCTGCTTGGTTTTGGTGCCTTTCCTCTCATCATCAGACTCGGGGGTCACGGGTTCAAACCTGTTCAAACTAATAAATGGGGCATGCGGGACTGTGGTATCAAGGGACGAGATTACCTACTCTACAGCCGAAAAGCAGATCAATCAAACAAGGGTGAGGCTAGAATACAGAGAGATGTACGAGAATATGGGCTAAGATATTTCCATGAGCGGGAAGCAGAGGACGTATCATGAAACGGGAGTGGATGAGGATGGATCAGTGGAAGTGGTGTGTGGCTTTGGTCGTGGTTCGCTGACGTCTACATGACCAACGATGTAACGGAGAACGTCACTCAATGTTACGATCCCCAATAGGCGGCCCTTCTTCCCGCCTCTCTTCTCTTCTTCCTAATTCGGAGATGAATAACGGGTGAACACCGATTTAGAAAAGTGACATTACCTCGCCTTCGACGACAACTAGACGGTGAACACGGCGCTTTTTGATAAGCTGGAGAAGAGTTCCAAGGGAATCTGAAGCAGTACAGATGACTACACCCGGGAAGTCGGGAGCACGCTGTGTGAGAGCCTCTCTGATTTTGAGATCGAGGGACTGATAAGCTCCCAGGCGGACAAGTGTCTATAAATCTGGTTAGGCATGTGAAGAACAGTGACGGATCAAAGGCGCACAATGACATCAACAGTTTCATAGAGGTTCACGACGACGCCGTCCTCGTCGATTATGGGGACAGTAGAAATAGAACGCTCAGAAAACATGTGAACAACATCGAAGACAGAGGTGTCCAGGCTAGCAGTGGCGATGGGATAATAAGGATTATTAGGATCTGGCGATGGGGACGATACGTATGTGCCGATTTTGAGCCTCTTCAACGGCAGATGGAGTTGCTGGATTTCCTTGTGGCACTATTGTGTGGAGATGTGGACAGAGCAAGAAAATGGTAGGAGACTGAGCCTACATTAATAGAAATGAACTTGAGGAGACGATACTGGGTGAGGACAGAAATGATAACTTCGTGGCCGGTTTCGGTGTCGTTGTCAAGGAGGGGCAGGCGGCGGGCATGAGTCTGGATAAGAAGCTTGGCAGCATCAAACAGAGAGCTAGATGGATGTTCCCGCGTTAGCGGAGGAGGGGCAACGCCTAAATCCCTTTCGATCTCTAAAGAGCTGATCTTGAGTGTGGTGGACGAAGAGGAAACAAAGGCAGACGGACCACGAAGGGACTCGAGACGAAATGTCTCGACGTCAGTAGTGGCCTGGTCGAAATCTGCAGTGCGGTAGTAGTACTGAATGAGGTGTATGATATCGAGGACAGTAAGCATTCCGGCGAATCTGGAGTGTTCGCTGTTCCATAAGGGGGCGGACACGACACCTGAGGAGTGGGTGGGATCACCAGGACAGGGACAAGGGAGAAGAGAGAGGCAGACCATTGAGAAGAAGACACTGGAGGGCCTTTTTGACAGTAAGCTTTGTGTCGAGGACGATGAGCCTGAAGCTGACGGGGAAGGCGTCGTAACAAGTGTGGCATCTGAGGAAGTTTCGGATTGCGCTGATCCCGGCTTCGTGCAACTCGTGGGCGGGATAGAGTGCCTGAGATCCTGCACGGCGACGGCCGGAGGGCTTGCGCCTGACATTCATGGGCGAGGCTGGGGAGAGGGTGGCCATGGATGGTGGCAAGAGGGGAGGAGGGGCAAGGGGATATTGCCGGAGAGAGATGCCGAAAGGGGGAGAGTACCGGCCGGAGGCGGTGATGGGAGTGTGGGGTATGTTGTGTGTGATGAGAGGTTGCTCATTGCAGTGCCGGCGCTCAGCCAACGCAGTTATCGTCTTTCTCTCTTCGACTCCCAATGTCTCCTCAACCCTCTCTCCCTCCATCTCACCTACACCTCCAGCCTCCAGATCCTTCGCCCCAGCAGCCAGATGTCCTTCTCGTCCTCCTTCCCCTTCTCATCGTTCTCTCCACCTTCCTCTTCCTCCTCCTCATCTTCCTCGTCTGTGTCCTCCTCATCCGCAGACGCAGGGGCATCGTCCTCCGCGATAATGATGGCCCCGTTGACATGAGTCGCGAGGAACTCATCGAGGGCGAGGGTGGTTTTGAAGGCGTCGAGGAGCGCTGGTTAGAAAGTGTTGATGAAAGCGTCCGTCGCGCCTACAATAGAGCCAAAGGTTCGTTCCCTTCTCTTGCATCATACTGCGCCCCTGGACCCTCATCCATCTCCTTTCCATAGATTACCAACTGCAATACCCTCCCAACTCCCTTCCGACCGATATCACGCTATCGCAATTCCTCTCAATTCAAGAGAAAGGCGTATCCGCATGGTCTTTTGAGCCAGATTACGAAACTGTCAACTCCCTTCTCGTCCATGCCCGTACAGAAATTACTTTCCTGCCGGACCCTGCCTCCTCATCATGCGTCCAGTCAAATCTCCCCCTGCCAAAACTCAACGAGGTCTATTACTGGGAAGTCAAAATGTTTGACCTGCCCGAGACCACTATTGTATCCGTGGGCCTTGCCACCAAACCTTATCCTCCCTTCCGTCTCCCGGGCTACAACCGCTACTCTGTGGCATACCATTCTAATGGCGACAAGTCCCACAACTACCCTTTCATGAGCTCTCCTTTTGGTCCCCGCTTAAAGGAAGGAGACGTTCTCGGAGTTGGTTATCGCCCTCGCACAGGCACTGTCTTTTTCACACGCAACGGCCGCAAGATGGAGGATGCCTTTATTGGCCTTAGTAGGTGGAATCTATTTCCCACCATTGGGGCCGATGGTCCTTGTAGTGTACACGTCAATCTGGGACAAGTGGGTTTCGTGTTTATCGAGGCCAACGTGAAGAAATGGGGTTTGGCACCCAGCGTCGGTACTCTTGCTCCCCCACCAGCTTACGGAAGTGAACGCGGTAGCATACTCCTTGATGTCGGGGGCCGTGTTCGTTCCACTACGGATGGCACACCTCCCAGCACGCCCGGTGCTTCTTCGCCAACGCCGAGGTCTCACCGTTTACGCCGATCACGTCCTTCAAGCAGCGCCATTGGTTCATCACCTCTGCGAGCCTCTCCGCTGATGGAGCCTTCCATGACTCCCCCTCCGCCTATTACTCCTATTGACGAGGAGGCTGAAGAAGGACAAAACCCCACAACCAATGCCTCCGGCTATGCTGATCAGCCTCCCCCGGATGGCCCAGAGGCCCCACTCCAGGGGCAGACTGATGGTCAGCCGGTCACCTCTGCACCGTCCTCACCTAGCACTTCCACCCGTTCACTGTCGCCAAACGCAGGTGCGCGTAACCCCTTCATCCCGCCTCGACCTCACCGTCGTTCCCTCACTCATGTTGCGACCTCATTGTCTCAATCAGGGTCAGAAATGACGATTACCCTTCACCCTCCTCCTGATTCACCCATGAGTCCTAATCCCAATCCTCCGACCCCCAACCAACGTGATATTCATCTTCGTGCACTTTCGAGCATAAACTCCCATCGTCGCACAGACAGCTCTGCGAGTAACCAGCAGGCGAATGACGATGAGCAACGCGTTTTGCATGACACCAACACCCTGTCGAGACGAGATCCCCCTGCCTATTCGCCGCTTGACGCATACCGGTATGCTGAAGGCGTGCACCTGGACCTTCCGGCCGATGTCATTGCTGCGGCGCTTGAAGGAGGCACCATCCCAGCATCTGCAGTAGGACAGAATAACACATCTCGTTCGTCGGATAGAAGGAGATCTCGAAGGAGATGATGACCCCCACCCCCCGGCAGCTCACATTGCATAGGATTTCATTTGGTCTGTGCACCATTTTCGCCAGCCGATAATGCTCCTTGGCTCATTGGTTTTTGTAGTATTACCACAAGATTTGATTCATACTCATATGTCTGTACTAAAGCCCAACACGCTCATGTTGTTAATAGATAAGCTCGATATAGGATATTTGTCCATCCGGACGGTTTTTCTATAATGTACTGCGGATAAGGCTGCCACCCGAATTTGCGGAACGGAGTATGACCAGTGTTGCAAATGTCATGATGCATAACGTCCACATCGATCATGACAACTTGGGGCAACAGGAATGATCTCCATGCAAAACAGGCCAATTCGGGGTACTCGGGTAAAAATACATCGGTGTTCTTCCAAGTCACGAAGTAGACTGTCGCAAGTTCAAATTGTACAGTCTAACGGCATACTCCCTCTTTGCTGGCTCTTCACAAGCTTCACCGCTGATATATTGGGCATGGCTTTTGGATATGAACCTCTAATTTTTGGTCCGTCTGATCATCCTTCGGCGTCCGAACCTGCGCAATCAACCGATCTCGATGAAACTCCAAAAATAACTTCAAACGAGAACTAACCTCATAACGGACGGCCTGTACATGCTCAACCTCCCATCCCGTCACTAGGTTTCCAGGCTCACCGTCCATCTCCCTAGCTTTCTTTGTAACGTGCATCACGGCCCCATCGGCAGTTCGACTTCCTCTCCCATGTCTGCTTCTACTGCGGCCGCGACTCGAGTCCCTCCACGATTTTGATTTTCGCTCGGAGTCTACATTTGGCTCCGACCTGGTTGAATGTGGCGCCCGAGTGCTGCTATTAATCCGAGGATGATGGCGCCCCGCTTTCTCCTCAGACGATGCCGAGGACGTCGATGATGTTGTCTCCAACACAAGAGCTACCTGCTTCATAGCACCGGCCTCCCGCTCATCATCCAATACTGCCTTTTCTTCTCCTCCCCCTAAACACCGACAATATTTTCTCCGCATCTGCCTCGGCCAACGACCCCAAACGGCATAGGCTACTAGCACCAGAAAAATCATGCCTGCCACCATCTCGATGCCTATGAATCGATGTGGCCCAGGTTTCCCATAGTCTGATGGGCCGAAGGGATAGTCGTCTTTCTCCGAGGGGTCCGAACCGACGATGGCAAACGACGGCGCACAGCTCATCGAACCCTTCGTGCAAGCATCGGTGTCGTCTCGTCTGAGGATATACATGGTGGCTGGATGGACGCACGGGAGGTGGGGGGAAGAAGTGGGGGCAGAGGCGAAAGAGCTAGTGTAACCTCACCTCCTCCCTTTTGTAAGCTATTAACTCAAGAGTGACCAGTGGCATAACCTATTCTACGCTAACCTATTTCGTACCCAATTCCATGACGGCTGACGATTATTATCAGCTCATCAGGCTTACTAGCAATCCTTCTCTTCGGATAACGTTGATGCATCAGTGCTTCTGGATCGCTCCTCGGCAGACTAACGGGAGGGCGTGGAGTATTTTGATTACTGTAAACAATTGTATAAATTTCCTTCTTTGTACGTACGAGACAGACGAGGAGATATGTATTTGCATTAGGGCTCCAAACGTTTAGGGTCTCTTGGGAACAAAGAGGCTCGTCGGATGTTGTTCAGCTTTAAAAACAGCATGAGCACACGTTCCAGCCCGATACCACCTCCTCCGTGAGGCGGGCAGCCCATGCGGAAGGCATTCACGTAATCCTTCATCGACTCTGGATCGACACCTTTGCTGCGCATCTTCTCACACAAGAACTGAGAATCGTGGATACGCTGGGCTCCGGAAAGGATTTCTTCTCCTCGCATGAAGAAATCATAGGAATTAGAAACCGTCTGCGGGATGTTCTTAAGTCAGAGCTCGGCGGAGAAGAATAACAACGCGTACAGAATCCTCTGGATCAGGCATGGTATAGAATGGGCGAAGCGCCATTGGGAACTTGTCGATGATGAAATAATCAGTGTCATACTTAGCCCTTACAACTCGGCCAAGCCTCTTTTCGTTCTTGGTACTGGAGCCAGATAAGCGGGTGTGGTACATCAAAAACAACCGGTGCTTACTCGATGTCATCCAATTCTTCCCTCGGAACGCCATCTTCAGCCAGTAGGTCAACTGCTTCTTTGAAGGTGAGCCTAAGAGTTCCCTCTGGACCTTCTCTCCATTTAAATTCTTCGGCAGGGAACTGTCGGCGAACGACCTCTATCTCCTGCTTATATCTGTCTCGCAACCCCCGGAAGATATGCAAGAAGAGACCGTCGAGCAGCTCTAGGACTTCGTGGTAATGTTCCTCGATGGCCATCTCCAAATCGAGTCCAATGAATTCTGTCATATGACGGTGCGTATTGGAATCCTCAGCACGGAAGACAGGACCAATCTCATAAACACGCTCAAAGTCAGCGGCTATAGCCATCTGCTTTGCCAATTGTGGTGACTGCGCAAGATAGGCGTTACCTAGCAGTGACTCAATACCGGCGCACCCTCTCCGTGAAGAACGACTTACCTTTGAAGTAGCCGACCTTGAAAACTGATGCACCTGATTCTGTAGCAGCACCTTGAAGTTTCGGGCTGTGAATCTCAGTGAATCGATTGGTGTGAAGATACCCGCGGAACAGCTCCCCGATAGCTGCCTGGAGTCTGAAGATAGCCTGGTTGGTTTGGGTCTAAAATATTGTCGATAAGGAGAGAACATCTTTGCACATTGCATGTACTCACACGAAGATCAATCACACGATTATTGAGACGGGTGTCTAGGAGTACGCGGTTGTACTGAACATCAGTTTCTTCAATCTCAGTCTCTGGCCGAGAAGCGTCTTCCAAGGAGAACGGCAATCTCCCCTCTACGCCTGAGATAAGGTGGAGCTAGTAAATTCGTGAGATAACTGGCAGAACAAGGACGGACAACAGACTTACCTTGTTTATATGTACTTCGACGTCGCTGACGGTGGCGCTCTTGATAGGCTCGGGCGATTTATGTACGACACCCTCGACTAGCACAATGCTCTCGTCAGCCAAACTAGCAATCCACTTGACCATCTGTTTAGAAATCTTCTCAGGGGTGACAACTGCCAGTGCTTGGACGGAATCGGTTCGTTGGCGCAAGTTTAGGAAGACCATCTTGTTTCCCTGCGCACGAGATGTTTGCACGCGAGCACGGAAGAGAACGATTTCTCCATCACGATTAGACAGCGAGATAAGGTCTGTTCTCTCTCGACGTGGCCGGGATTGGGATTGGTTAAGAGGCAAGGGGCCATAGAATTCTGCAGCAAAGTCCTAAAAAAATTATCAACGATCAAACCTGGCGAGGACACTGGAGCTACAGACGGGCTCGGCAGCAGCTTTTTGTTGCTCAAGCTCCCGTTGCTTGGCGGCCTTCTCAGCGGCCCTCTTCTCTTTTTCGGCAGCCTTTGCCTGTTTCTTGAGCTCACTCTTGGATGGACCTTTCGGCGCGTTGGTGCTTCGGTTATGTATGAGAAGAGTAAGTTAAAAAGTCAGAGAGGAGAGCTCACTTTTCTGCAGGTTCAGACATGATTGAGGAAGAAAATGGCGGAAATTGAGTTGATAAAGGTGATCCTGTAACGAGTCAGAGCTGACGTCGTTGATAATCTCGCATAGATGTGTTCATCAGTCCCTACAAGGGATTTCCTGAAACGGACAATGTTCTCCCATGTGCAGTACTTTCATATACAGCTCGGATCAAACCGCCGGACGGGGGCCACGCCGCGTTTTGCGGCCGAGAGAGCAGAGTTGACGGCTGGTTCATCCAAAATTTCAAAACTGTTATATCCCCCTTCCCTACACTTTTCATCCCTCCGTGTTTCTTGTTTATACTATACCCTCAACTATGCTTGCCTCTTCCCTTGCTCGTCGTTCCGTTGCCACACTCAACAAAAACACCTTCCGTTCCCTCTCTGCCTGGTCTGCTGTCCCCGCAGGCCCTCCCGACCCAATTCTTGGTACGTCTGTCAATATTATTTCATCCTGGTCGTTGTCTTGCACAAAAACAAACATCTTCGCTTCTGGAGCCAGCGCACATGATGCTGACTGCCTCTCTCTTTTTTAGGCGTCACCGAAGCCTTCAAAGCTGACAAAGACCCCCGCAAAATCAACCTCGGTGTCGGCGCATACCGAGACGAGGGTGGCAAGCCTTATATTTTGCCTTCAGTGCAGAGGGTATGCGCCATTCCATGGGAACGCTGTATCCTATATTCACTCAGCAATACAGGCAGAGGAAATCATCAATGCATCCAAGCCTGACAAAGAATACCTCCCTATTACTGGTCTTGCCGAGTTCACCCAGCGCGCCGCTCGTTTGGCCTACGGCGCCGAAAGTGTTCCCTTGAACCAAGGCGCTGTGTGTAGTGCTCGCTCTCTTCCCCGGTCTTCTAACCAAGTTGACATCCCTCCAGATCTCCGTCACTCAATCCATTTCGGGAACCGGTGCCCTCCGCATTGGAGGTGCATTCCTTGCCCGCCACTACCCTAACTCTAAAGTCATCTACGTCCCTACTCCCACCTGGGGTAACCACATTCCTTTGTTCCAAGATTCTGGTCTCGAAGTTCGCGGCTACCGCTACTTTGACAAGGGTACTGTCGGCCTCGACTTTGAGGGTCTCAAAACTGATCTTCTGGTACGCGGTTCCATTACTTATTCTGGATGCGATATTTATGGATATGATAGGCTGCCCCTGAGGGTTCGATTGTCCTCTTGCACGCCTGTGCACACAACCCCACCGGTATTGATCCCACTCAGGAACAATGGGTTACCATCTCCAACGTTGTCAAGGAGAGGAAGCTTTTCCCCTTCTTCGACATGGCCTACCAGGGCTTCGCCTCCGGTTCGACCGACCGCGACGCGTATGCCGTACGCATGTTCGTTAAGGAAGGCCATCAAGTTGCTGTCGCTCAATCGTTCGCCAAGAACATGGGTCTCTATGGCGAGCGTGTTGGCGCTTTCTCTTTGACCACTGCCGATCCTGAGGAGAAGGCTCGTGTCGACTCTCAGCTCAAGATTATTATTCGTCCCATGTACTCTAACCCCCCCTGCCACGGTGCTCGCATTGCCAATACCATCCTTGGCAATGAGGCTCTCTATACCCAGTGGACTGGCGAAGTCAAGGGTATGGCTGATAGGATCATCAGCATGCGCGAGAAGCTCTACAACCTTTTGACTCACGACCTCAAGACCCCTGGTGAATGGGGTCATATCAAGAGCCAGATCGGAATGTTCAGGTAAGAGGCTCGTTCGTACAATCTATTTAACCGAATCTGATACTTCCATACAACACTAGCTTCACCGGTTTGACTGCTCCTCAGACCAAGGTTCTCGCCGAGAAGGCTCACGTCTATATGACCTCCAACGGTCGTATCTCCATGGCTGGTTTGAACAGCAGCAATATTGAGTACTTTGCTCAAAGTGTTGACGCTGCTGTGAGGGGAACTCTGTAAATTATAGACTGGATGGGCCGGGCTAGGTATTCATCCTTAGATGCGTCGGATCACTAGTTCTTAATGATAGCATTCATTCATTCGTCAACCCAAATCCAAGTCACGAGTTGCGCATACATGCTTTACCCCGGCCTTAGCTTGGAGTCCAGGTTTCGCTCACTTCTTCGCAGACTTTGCTTCCAAATCCAACTATGCTTCCCTCACCGTCCAGTCCGTCCCCCTTCGTCCCAGGGGCATGGCCAACTAGCCCGAGTCCGACGTCGCGTCTGCGAAGACCAGGGGGTAGCCTTGGCGAGCCGCATTATCTACGCTCCCGCCAGCATACACCTGACTCGCATTACCGCAAAGTTGCTACTCAATGCGTTAGTCATTCATGCTGTAACTCTCGCAAGGGGCCGCCAACTGAACAAACCCGTAATCCCAACTTGAGTTCTCGGTCCGCTCTCCCAACACCATCTACCTCAGACAATACACCAACCAACTTTACCGTCAGTGTCACTACCTGTAGACGCGCACTGAGCTGATGTATCTAATTTAGTCCGGCAGCCCCAGCTTACAGTCTTCTCCAGCAGTAGGTTCTAGTGAGATCATTGTCTGAATATATACCCTCTAAGCAACTCGCCTCCCAGAATACTTCGCTTTCAAGCGCATACACGGGCATTACTCCTCTAATATTCTCTCTCTCGCCGAATAAGCTTGCGAAGCCCAAGCAGAACGATAAAACCAAGCCATTACGAAACCAGGAAACCGATACCCAATACCAGTTCCCTAGGCGGGGAGTTCACGACTATGACCTACCGGAGGTATTAGAAGCGGATCAAACATTCCTGTCACTCCCAGAAATTCCGGACCTCTCCTCGCTCTCTTCACTGAAGGAAGAGTTCCAGATTAGCCGTGAAGAATTTAAGGCATCCAACAGTGGGCTCCCTCCCCAATTTTATCTCAACGAGACGCATACCTTCTCCTTCCAACATGAATGCCTCGACATCAAGCCGCCGTCTTCTTCAATTCGGTTCCGACAGAGCGGTTTTTTACCGGCGCCCAGCTCACTGGAGCCAGCCGTCGAAATCTTGCAGTTTCCCCAACCTGATGGCCGCAATTCCTGGACACTTTTCTTGTCTCCCACACCGACTCGCTCTGAAGAGTCTTCGTTTCCGGAGCTAGCCCGGACGTCTCCGGGTTCGACAGCACCAGATTCTGGATGTAGGGCCCCGAGCCCGACTTCTCTGCACGCACCGAAGAACTGGAGATTTTTGAGCGGTGATCAGCTTCAACAGGAAGAGTCGAGCGCTAGGCGATATGCGAACGATGTCTTGGATCATGCGTTCAATTTGAACGGCGGTGCATTTACCTCAGGTTTTGGAGCCTCCGCCGTGGGGAGTGCTTATTCTGCACACCCTGGTCCACATCCAGTCAAGAACCTGAAAGTCTCTTCTTCAGACCCTGTGTACAACAACATTGCTTCTCCTGTCGGTCCTTGGCGACGAGTGTACTTCTTGCGTGCTGTCAAGCGAATACGGAAGAAGCTGCACTGGGTATTCGCGAAATTGAAGACTAGGGACGTTGAAACGACGAAGCCCCAAGAAGAAATAGTGAGGCCTGTTCGGCCTCATTATGATGATCATAAACCCTCGGCCACAAGAAGCAGCGTATATGCTAACTCAGCGAGGTCAATACGTCAGACGCCACCAAGTGTATGTCGCACGTTACCTCACAGTGGGATGTACATTGACGGGGGTTCCACAGTTATCGTCAAGTACTTTTGCTCGTCCAGGAAAGCAATACGCTCAAAATGATATCTGCCATCAAGATGAAGCAAGACCAATGGACTCACCATTCAAAGTCTATAATACCAGGGTTCAACATCGTTCGACAACACGACCGGCGTCCAGCGGACTTTTAGCTAGTTGTCTCTCGCCACTCCAGCCACAACAGGTGCTTACGCCAACTAATATCATTCAGGATGCACAACTGCTACAAAAAACCTCAAAATCCAGCCGCCGGTCCCCTCCTGTAACCCCCGAGAGACCGAAGAACAAGCAGCGCCGGTCCTTCCTCTCTCACATCAACTTTTAATACGAAGGCAATGAACAAGATTCAGTTATCATATATCCAAGTCATCGTCTGGATCATCATCATCGATGTCGTCCGCGGAGTCAGGATCATAGAAGATAGTTCCAGTGTTAGTAGCACCAGTGCTCGTCCGTTGACCTGTATACCTTGTTTAGATGTCATTGAGCTACCTCGTGATTCTGAACGACTTACCTTCGTGGGCATATGGAAGCGGGACTTGCGCCCGCGATTGCTGCTGAGATTCGTTCAGGCTTAGGTTGAAAGATAAGTTTTGTGTCGGGTCTGGCGCAGCCTGCCGACCGAGGTTAGCAATCCGGTGGATAGCATATCATGAACTGCGGTCACCTCAGTCGCAGGTTTTTGTGAGAAGAGTGGCTTGAGGTCCTGTAAGTCGGAGATAGAACAAGGGAGGTTCTTATTTGAATCCCATCCTTCCAGCACCCTCTCAGTGCCTCGTTTTCTTGAGCGATTATTGATGCCTCGAGCGAGGATTTCGATGATGAATTCACTGCCACTACCACTTCCTTCGCCATTGGGCCCAAAAGATAAACGCTCAACTTCGTGTGTTCGTTCGCTGAAGGGTATGAAAATGCTCCAGAATTTGACATCAGTGGTCACAGGTGGGGGTGATATCATAAATTCCTTCGAGAGGTAGTGAAACAGTGACGTTGGGTGTGCGGTCAAGTGAACCAAGGACGAGGAGAAATCGGTTTGGAGGAAGAGAGTGGCGGTTTCGCTTGGTTTGACAGAGTGTACGATCAGCTGGGAGGGGCCTGGAGAAAACGGCGAAATTCATCAGAACGGATAACTGCGGTCGAGGACAGGAGAAACGAACGGGGATGGTTTTTGACAAGCTGCAGTATATCATGAAGAAGCTCATATGTTTCTACTGGCGATGCAAGGTTTTCCGACAGGGTCTCCAAGGAATCGATAACAATATTCAGAGGTTTATCTCTCGGAGCTGGAGGCCAGTCGGATCAGCACGAAAGCGTACGCGATAATCCGAATTCAAACTATACCAACCGTTCTTCACCGTTGACAGTAACTCGATTTTGGGATCCAGTGAGCGACCGTGTCCCGGAACTTCTGCACTCCAATCATAAACTTTAGTTACTGGGGTGATTTGGTCTACGAGGGAAGACGGCGCATAGAGAAAAGTGTGAACAGTGCTGTATGTTCCGGGTCGATTGCACAGGGCACGAAGGAAGGGGAATATGGATTGAGCCGCTGTGGACTGGAGGAGCACGAAGGGTTGACCTGGCCGAGGTTCACCAAGTAGCAATGGAAGCAACATCGTGACCATTACAGTCTGCCTATGACGTTTAGATACGGAAGCAGCACACTACTATATCAGGATAAGATACAATCAACTGCCACTCTTCCAATCCTCTCTCTGCAATGTAACTGTATGATACTTCCATCGCCCTAGAATACCGACTGATTGAAAATTCTGTGAGGGATGGAACCCTGCCCGTTGGTAGCTGTCGTGGATGTATGGAGTGAGAGCACACCCATCCACTCCTTCAATGGACTCTATCGCGCGACTTTTGTCCAAGGCAGTTTTAATGGCGTGATTCAACAGGTCGTCCTGTATGTTGGTTTTCCGGTATGGCTCCTCCACGTAGAAATGTCTAATAATCGCTTTTTGCGTCCTTCCTGCGTCATTGGCATCCAGAGCAATAAGACCAATGAATTTATCTCCGTATTCCAGAATCCAAAAACCAGATGTGGGTGACTGGCCGTAATACGTGGCCGGACTATGTAAGTCCCCCTGTTTGATTGTCTCCTGTGTGCGCTTCTCGAAATGGGGGCGATTACTCCTGCAGTAGTGGATTCCGTCAGCTCTACATCCGTACGGTCGTACGACTGAAATTACCAGTCAATTGAGACCATTAACGGGACAGCCATTGATGCAAAGGCTGGGAGAGGCTTGAGGTAACCTAGGATTCCAAAAAGACCGGAATGACTTGACGGCCACCAACCCATTACATGGACGAAAGCCAAGGAGAGCAACGTCCATACCCCAAGAACGAGAGGGTGGGTATATGCTTCAATGGCCGAAATGAGTTCAAGGCCGCTGCCAAGGGAGAAAGCAACGACGCCGCACCTTGCCTGTTCGCAACAGCAAGACTTTCGAGGTTGGCTTTTCCGACGATGAACGTTACGAGTTTCTTGTCCGAAGCCGTGACGGGTCGAATACGTGCCGTCTTATTGTCCATAGCGTAGCGACTTTTTGGAATACGCCTTGGGGGTTAGGTTCGCGAAAGCGAAAACTTGCGATTGGATGGTCGTTGTTTTCGAGGAGGAGCCGCAAACGAGGAGGGAAGACCACTTGCCATCAAGGCACCGTCATATGTCATAGCAAACGTTCGTCGGGCCTCATCAGGCTCATAGCCGATCACTAATCTGTCACTATCACTCTAGTGCCTACCACCAGCACAGAATAGCATCCAACAGTCTTCCATTGTCAGATACACTGGTGAATATACTATGCTGATCACCAAGACGCACTACGATATTCCTTCGAAACTCGACGGTGGACGACCGATCAGAATTTTTGTGATCTCGCCCAATCTACCCAATCACCCCCAGGCCAAATTCCCAGGTAATGCCAGTTATCTTGGACGAATCTGCTTCAATCCTGAGCTCTCGTACCTTCTTGTCTAGGAGTTGTCGTGTTCAGGTGAGATAATGCCGCCACACCGTGCGATCGCGTTTACGAACCTAATTACCCCTGAAGTGAAATCTACCAGGTAACTGGTCCTGTCGAGCGATTTGCAGGACAAATCGCCAGTCAAGGTTATGTCGTTGGTGAGTGTCAAAATGCCTGAAGAGATGAACCACTCATTCCAACTATATGCAAGCATGTCCTTCCGTCTATCATGAATTTGAGGGTCCTGAGCCGATCCCATATGATACTGAAGGTGTGAGAGGTTATCCTCTTAATTTCTAGTTCCCCTTAAGCCTTGGATCCTTCTTCCTTCCAGGCACAGACAGAGGAAATAACTACAAGGTACAAGACCACTTCCTTCTCAGGTTCACTATCACCAATCTCTAGGGCAGATCGAGAAACAAGTAGCCGCATATGATGAGGTATGCCAACTATCAAGACGAACAAAACCACATTGCACAGTTTGTCCATGACATAAAAGGACGCCACTTTGTCTATCGATCTGCTTATTAGTCTGCCAAACTGTAACGGACGCATTGCTGGTTCGGCTTTCGAATACCTGTCTTGTCCAAAGTCGTCTAAATATCGCTCCCAGCGACTGGAATGTGCCTGGGTGGACACCTCGTACGTCCCATCACCTGGTTATTCAACTTAATTGCTCATTTTTGTCACTCAGGCCTTCCGGGTATGTGAGGTACCTTAGAAAGTGATGATTGCTAACACTCTCACCACCAGGCTGCCTTTGATCGAAGGGTCCTCGCATCTGTTTGCTTCTTTGCTACTGATATCCACAGCGCGACTCTCGGTAAAGGAAAAAGCGATGACACCCTCATTAGGGTACGCAATGGGGACTTGACTGGAAAAGGCGAAGTTGTAGTACGTTGAAGTCCTTTTTTTTTATTTTTTGGTTGCAATTGACTCAGTGATCAATAAAGATGATTTTTGGAAAACAAGTACACAGTATCACTTGTGCTACAGATTCCTAATCTAATGGAACGTTGGCTAGGACACCCATGTTCCGCGGGAGGGCCGGGATCTCATACGGAAAGCTCTCGAAGATGCAGGGGTGATAAGCTCGGTGAGTTGATATAGGGTTGCGGTCTCCAGTAGGTGCACCTAGTAATGCCAGATTAGTTTTTGGAAGTACAAGCACAACACGCGTTTATCCGGGACGAGCACTCCAAGGGCAGATGGGACGCCGCACTGACACGAACCCTCTTCGGATTCATGATGGAGGTCTTCGAAAGGACGATCGGGAGAGACCTTGGCCCACGACAAGCTGATAGCGGCGCTCCAGAGCATGTCTGTTAAAGCGCCCCCGAGTACTTGATTGTATTTCTCAGAGTACTTTAAAATCACTCGTCTTCAAACTTTGGACGGTCTGTGCTGCAAGCACTCTGGTCGCAATACGCCTTATCTTATATAAACACAACAGCTAAGTGTACTACATGACGCGGGGCGGCGATTCTTTGCAATTTTGATACATCAATGGACATGCGACGAGGTAATCCCGCCGCCAGCTTCGTTATGAAATATACAGATGATGTCGTGAAAGCAGAGCGTAGCAACGTGAGTACCAATGAAGAAATAAGAAAAGAGAAACAAGGGTGAAGAGAGGAGAAAATATGCAGGGTTCGACTCTAGTTTATTTCTTCTTGGCAGCCTTCTCAGCGGACTTCGTCACTGGAGAGAGAATATGATGAGTACAATTTATAAGGAGAGAGCATAAAAAACTAACCCTTGCCACCAGACTTGTCGGTCTTCTCAACGGACTTGATGATACCGACAGCAACGGTCTGCCTCATGTCACGAACGGCGAAACGACCGAGAGGAGGATACTCGTTGTACGACTCTGCAGAACTCGATCAGAGGCAGCCCTAATGACTAGAATCTTGATTGATACCCACCGACACACATGGGCTTGCTGGGAATGAGCTTGACGATAGCGGCGTCACCGGACTTGACGAACTTGGGGTTGTCTTCGAGGGACTTGCCAGTTCGGCGGTCAATCTTCTCCTTGAGCTCAGCGAACTTGCAAGCAATGTGGGCGGTATGGCAATCGAGGACGGGAGCGTAACCAGCACCGATCTGACCGGGGTGATTGAGGACGATGACCTGAGCAGTAAAGGAGGCAGCCTCCTTGGCGGGATCGTTCTTCGAGTCGGAAGCGACGTTGCCACGACGGATATCCTTGACGGAGACGTTCCTAAGAGAAAAAAGGGGTCAACTTGGATGGTACCTGAAAAGAATCAAATCCGCGTACTTGACGTTGAAACCAACGTTGTCACCGGGCATACCCTGTTCGAGTTGTTCGTGGTGCATTTCGACGGACTTGACTTCGGTAGTCACGTTGGAAGGAGCGAAAGTGACAACCATGCCGGCCTTGATGATACCAGTCTCAACACGACCGACGGGCACAGTACCGATACCACCGATCTTGTAGACATCCTGGAGGGGGAGACGGAGAGGCTTGTCGGAGGGACGGACGGGGGGTTCAATAGCGTCGATGGCATCGAGGAGGGTCTTGCCCTTGACGACTCCAGCCTTGGTCTCCTTGGTCCAACCCTTGTACCAGGGCATGCTAGAGAGAAGACGTCGTTGAGAAACGTGCAGAAGTTAATGTCACAAGTACCAACGTACTTGGTGGACTCCTCCAACATGTTGTCACCGTGCCAGCCAGAGATGGGCACGAAGGCGACAGCCTTGGGGTTGTAACCGACCTTCTTGATGAAGGTGGAAGTTTCCTTGACGATTTCGTTGAAACGGTCCTCGCTCCACTAAATGCAGTGTCAGTCTCGTCAGAGGAATGCGGCAACGAGCGCGTAAAATATATACCTTAGTAGTATCCATCTTGTTGACGGCGACGATGAGCTGACGGACACCAAGGGTGAAGGCCAAGAGTGCGTGCTCGCGAGTTTGACCATCCTTGGAGATACCGGCCTCGAACTCACCAGTACCACCGGCGATAATGAGGATAGCACAATCAGCCTGAGAGGTACCTGTGATCATGTTCTTGATGAAATCACGGTGTCCAGGGGCATCAATGACCTGAGCGATCGCGTAGATTAGATGGAAAAGACAGACAAGGGGAAGGGTGCAAAAAGACGTACGGTAACCATGTATTTAGGAGTCTCGAACTTCCAGAGGGCGATATCGATGGTGATACCACGCTCACGCTCGGCCTTGAGCTTATCGAGCACCCAGGCTGAGAAGCAATGTCAGGCCTCGTGGGCGCTAAGATAAATTATTGCAACATACCATACTTGAAGGAACCCTTGCCGAGCTCAGCAGCTTCCTTTTCGAATTTTTCAATGGTACGCTTGTCGATACCGCCGCACTTGTAGATCAAGTGCCCAGTGGTGGTGGACTTTCCGGAATCGACGTGGCCGATGACTGGAGGAGCGGGTCAGGATGGAAAGATAAGCAGATAACGATTGCTCAACTCACCGACGACGTTAACGTGGGTCTTTTCCTTTCCCATTTTGAAGTTTTTCTAAAGAAGCAACAGTTAGGACCGCGGATCGTACGGGAAGAGAGAAAGGAGGAGACGGGCTCAGGGGACGTTCATCGCAATTGATGCGATTAGATCCACTGATGATCGTGAACATGGAGCGTTATGGCCCATCGAGGACGATATTGAAGGCGACAGTGACTTACTTAGGTGCGTAGAGACGAAGAGGAGAAGAGAGGGAAGATGGTGGTTAGAGAAAGGGAGAGTGGAGGAGAAATCTTGCAGATGTTTGTCCTAGTTATACTGGAACGGGGAAATTTTTTTTATCGATAGATGGATCTGATGGCTGATAAAACTGCAGCGTGATCACACTGATCTTGACTCCCCTCCGCCCTGACCGAGTCACCGGCGCCGGCCTGGCCGCTCGTGGGGCTCGGTTACCACTGTCGAGATGGCTTACAATGCTTGGCGATCTCAATAATTTTTCTTTTTAATTATGCAGAGTGAAACGGACTACTTGCTTGAGAGATGAGATGTGTATAAGTGTGTATAGTACAGGATCTTCATTCGTACTCTACAAATTGATATCGGCGGCAAGGGTGGGTAGCAGCGAATCAATGATTATGATGATCGTGTGACAATCGGTAATCAGGGATACGGTAAAGACGAGGGCAATGGCTAATAAGACAGCAACAAGTGGTCGGTATTGTACAGAAATAGTTAGCGAAGAGTGGGTTTGAGCGTGCATGCGCGTAACTGGTACCATGCCATCGATAACAAGTTGATGGGGATTGCGTAGTGCCTCGTTTTTAGGCGATCGTATATGGCTGCTTCAGCACAACAGCCGATACAATCCATCGAAATCAGTCGAGATCTTCCATGCCCCAACCTCCATTTCCGGATAGGAAGCGACATTGTAAGATTTTCTCAAACGTTGGCCGTGCAGCGACGTCAACCTGGAGACATGCGCGGACCAGTACTGCAGCGTCTCCGAGAGCACCACCACCATCTTCCTCTCCCCCTTCCCTCTCCTTGCCATCAGCACATCTCTCATCCAAGGCGATGGATGCGTTTGTGAAGGGAGATTCAAGCCCGTCCTGTGCTTCTGCCATAGTCATAAACGGACACTCTCCAACAAGGAGAACGTATGCCACTACTCCAAATGCCCAAACATCTTGTTCCTTGCCATAGTATCGTTCACCACGTAAGATCTCGGGACCGGCGTAGTCGAGTCTATGAAGCGCTGGATTAAGTAAGACATACAGGTAGGTAGAAAAATCAACTTGCGTTCCACTAAATGTATCCCAGCCACCTTTCTTAACCAACCCTGAGCTCCCAAAGTCAATTAGAATGCATTTCCCCTTAGGTCCAAGTACGACGTTTTCGTCCTTAACGTCCCGATGCACTAATATATAATCAGCAGGCAGCCTTGGGAGTGGGCTGGGCACCCACCAATTCCACGGGAGTGCAAGAAAGCCAACGCGTCTGCAATCTGGCCGAGGTATGTTCGTATTGAACTTGGGGGCAATCCGTGAGGGAAGGATTCAACGAGATCGAAAAGATCAGACGGGGCGGGAGTTTCGTTCGGGGATTGCTCTGGTGTTGATGAAGGAAGGATCAAATAGTAATAGTGGCTGTCCTCGAAAAAATCGAGAAGCGGACAGATATTGGGGTGTCCTTTGACAACTTTGCCTTCATGCCAGTCTTCATCATTATTAACTGTCTCACCGGGCTCCTTGGATTGAAATCTCGAAGGATCCCAGGGCCGACGAGGCGGCAGCACGTATGAAGTATTGGAGATAGCAGACATAACATAGATTTCGATGGGTATCGTTCCATGCGCTGGATGCTTCTTCCAGCAATCGGCCAGGATTCGAGATTTGATGACTTGTTTGATGACTATAGGTGGCTACCATGACATAGTTTCAGGGAATTAACGTGCAAGGCGAGGACGATAAGGCTTACTCCGAACGAGCCATCAGCATAAATCTCTCTCGCCCGCTTCACAAGACCATACGCCCCTCTGCCGATCTCACCTTCTATGAGAAATTCTGATATACTCCTTCCACCAAGGAACGACCGATCTTCTGAAGGAGAGGGTGCGCGAGTGCTTGCTGATACGCTGAGAAGACTCCCAGCGCTACCTGAGCGTGTTAAGCTCCGAGGGAGCATTGGCGGGGGCGATGGGGGTTCTATGGGCGCAATGGATACTCGGCCAGCGATGAGAGATACTCTTTGTTGCGATGAACGACGGCGTGGACGGGGAGAAGAGGGGGAGCGGGATGGTGGACGGAAGGAGCCGACAGACTCAGAGGGAGAAGGCGCGTGAGGTAAGGGGCGAGACAAAGGAGTGTCTTGTGGAATGAGAGGAGAGGACATTTTTGGTGGTAGGGGTGGTGGTGACAATGAAAGGCTGGGGAACAGGGGTCTAGGAACAGAATTGTGATTGTGCTTGCGTTCATGTGGAGTGCCATTTGTTTTAACCGTGGAACCGGACTCTGAAATGGGCGGGCTCTGGGATATTGGCTCATTCTGGGATATTGGCCCGGGCTTCTCCTCCTGGGCACGCTCTGAGTTTTCGGTCTGACGGTCGTCGTGTTTGGTCCAATCAAAGCCGCGACCGATGGAGGTTACGCCCCAGCTGCCAACACTGGCAGCCCGATAGAGCTTCGGGGGACACGGAAACGACCAATCATCGTCATCAAAGTTGAAATCGACAACAGGCGCTGAAAGCATAAATCAAAGGAGGAATAATCAAGTCAACGAGGAGGAGAAGGAAGGAAACAGTCTAAGTCTCCGAGTCAATCTAACAGAAACCAGCCAAGTCGTCAGGCAAAGGTGGCGCTGGAGCTCTGATGATACCTGCACCGACTCAGGACCCCGGTCCACATACCCACGTGCATCCACATAAGTACCCTTCCTTCCGCTCCCCTCCGCTTCCCGTCTGCTCTATGAGGCTCTATGCTCATCTACAACTTTCCGTCCTTCCATTTAATTAAAAATGCCCATTCTGCCTCGTTTTTGACTCTTCTATTTCATCCGTACACGTTCTCAACCCAGTCCGATTTCAAGTCTGACTCTCTCACGCCATCGACCGGGCCGATGCACGGTCTTCGTCACACTCCACAGCAACCCACTGACTCCCACTGAGCAATGATATGTGATACATAGCGCCCGGCCGTACATTACATACTTTGCACAGCTATGCGATGTACTAGTTGTACTTTGATTGCATCAAGCTCATATTCCGAAGGCAATGAAAATAGTTTACGATTCGCTTGTCCCCGGGAAGCTCGCAAACAACCAAGTAGTCCTTTCAGGGTGTTCGGGGTACTTGCTTACCTAAGCCATCCCAGGAACCTTGGTGCTCTCGTCCGTAGTGTCAACGCCGTCACCCTCAAGCCCAAAAGACTAGTGAGTATGCCAGTTCTCGTGCTGAATCGCTGCAGGAAGCCTGTCTGGATGTGGGCCATGCTGGCTGTATGACTTTGTATGGCTGGACGATGGAATTCGCGCTGGATGCAACTTTCGAGACTTGGATTACGCTCCTGATCATTCGTTGCTCAATTTCGTTCTGGAGGAGTTCACTTACTTATTTCTTCTCTCTATAGACCGCCATGGCCGTCAAGATCCCCATCGTCAAAAAGCGCACCAACAAATTCAAGTCCGTGCATATCCACCAATATCTAATTCGACCGCCTTGTGCTGATCATCGCTTTCCAGGCGCCACCAATCGGACCGGTACCACAGTGTTAAGGAGGCATGGCGGAAACCCAAGGGTATTGACAACAGGGTAAGGCGTCGCTTCAAGGGCCAGACACCCATGCCCAAGGTACGTCGTTTGCTTGAGATATCGCCTCGGCCACGTTTGATGCTTTATATAGATTGGCTATGGCAGCAACAAGAAGGTATGAACATGTAGGGACTGGTTTCAAGGCATTCTTCTGAACTAGATTTCAAGACACGCCACTTGCTCCCCAACGGCCTCAAGAAATTCCTTGTCAACAATGTCCGAGAGGTTGACCTTCTCCTCATGCACAACAAGAGCTTTGCCGCCGAAATTGCCCACAACGTGAGCAGCCGCAACCGTACTGCCATCCTTGAGAGGTGAGTTTATTGTAGAGTCTTCCGGATGCCTCTGACATAGTCCGCAATAGGGCCAAGGTCCTTGGTATCAAAGTCACAAACCCTGCTGCCCGCCTGCGGTCGGAAGAGTAAATTGTCGCGTGTTTTTCTCTTGCATCCACCTCCATGTATTTTCTCAGTATGCAATAATGCACATGCGATGATTATGCCCTGCGTGAGACGGAACGGAAAGTAAGAGCAGGGGGTTCTGATAAATGTTGATCAATGAATACTCAGCGGCCAAGAGGCTTGAGGAATCCCAATTTGGGCTGTGAGATCCGCATTTAGTGTCACTTGGCAAATCACTGGCAAGTTCCTTATTATCGATTTCCAACCTCCCTAGTTATTTCATATTCACATACGACAGAACACATACCCGTTTTTCCTCATGGATCCGTACAGCCTTGCTTATGAAGATGAACACAGATTTAGGGGCGCCGCGCACGCGGGCTCATGGTATACCAGCAACGGTGAGATGACCCCACACAATGCATCGCTATCCATCTCCTAAATTCCCTTCCTAGCTCCCCAGCTTACCGAGGACTTGACTGGTTGGCTGTCGCTTGTTCATCCTCAACGTGAAGGTGAAGAGTTCCCAGTACCGGGGTGCAAGGCCATCATCGCACCGTAAGATCACATTTGCTTTTTCGAGTTCTGGTTGATTTCTAACGTAAACCAGGCATGCGGGTTATGCTTATTCTGGAGAGAATGCTGCTTGGGCTTACAAGTGCATCGATCCATCCAATACGTTGGTTCTCTTCCTCTCCTGTGCGCTCCTACTGACTCATCTCCTGCGACCACATAGTCAAAGGGTCTTCATCCTTGGCCCGTCGCACCACTGGTATCTCGATGCCTGTGCACTCACCAAATGCCACACGTACGATACACCGATCGGGACTTTGCCAGTGGACCTAGATGGTATGCACCCTCACCGACTCCCAAGATACGCAGCTGGGTGACTCTATCGTAGTGGTACAGGAGTTACACAACACTGGCCTCTTCCGCACGATGACCATGTCACAAGATGAAGCGGAGCACAGTATCGAGATGCAGCTGCCGTACCTGCGCAAGGTCTGTGAAGGGTGAGTCGCCTTTTCGGAAATATCACTTTTATCTCTGAACGATGCACCAGGAAGGATATCAAGATCGTGCCAATCTTAGTCGGCAACATTACGAAAGAACAAGAAATGCAATACGGCGAACTGTTGGCTCCCTATCTCGCTGAAGAAGGAACTGTCTGTATCGCCTCTAGCGATTTCTGCCATTGGTCAGCCAACCCAACGACCTCCCATTCACGAATCTAAACCGATCACACAGGGGCCAGCGCTTCGAGTATACCTTCTACTACCCTAAGCCGAACTGTCCTCTCTCCGAAAGTTATGATGTAACCCGCGCGAGTGCGCCCGAGAAGTCGTACAAGATCTGGGAGTCTATCACACAACTGGACCATGCGGCCATGCGCATTTTGTCCGTCTCCGACCGAAATGCTCAAAAGGCACACGCAGATTTTCACAAGTATCTCAAGGACACTGGCAATACGATCTGTGGTCGTCATGCTATTGGAGTGTTGTATGGGGCGCTCGCGCATGTGGAGAATTCGACTGGGAGGAGGGCTGTTTGCAAATGGGTCAAGTATGACCAAAGTAGTCAATGCACGAAGGCATGGGAGTCCAGCGTCAGTTATGCGAGTGCTTGGATCAAGTTTTAGTCCGTTATATCCTGCCATCCATGCTCACCCGATCTTGTAATATAGAGTGTAATTCTAGACAGATATAGCCAGACTCGACGTTAAATTCTAGATTGTTATAACAGGCTCTGTGTGATTTGAGCTCCTGTAGGACCTTCTGCGTGATGTTCAGAACCAGGAACGCCCGGGTCTTCGACAACCTGAAAACACTTGCATTAGTAACGCCACATCTTACTTGAAAGAGGAGGTGAAAACAACCTTTCCGGCGTCAATCTCGATATCCTCGAAACCCCACTCCCTCGATGCCCCTTTCTCAAGGTGTCCTCCATCGGCGAGTCTCTTCGCCTCCCAAGCACCAAGTATCTTGTCCTCCCTTTTTTCCCCCAAGGCCTTGGGCACGAGCTCTGACAACGAACAACAACCAACTTTCAGAGGCAAGTCTCTATCCCCGACTAAGGACCTGACAAGAGTGATCACCGTTGCGGCATGACTGACCAACAACACTCGCTTATGTTTCCCGGGGAATCTGCATTCCAGTTCGGGAATGAATACCTTGAGGAAGCCATCTATGCGGTCATGTACTTCTGGGACGTCCTCGCCCTTTTGAGATGGGTACCAGACGGACGACCATTCTGGGTCGATTTCGGGAAAGTAGGATTTGAGAGAGGTAGCAGATCCCGGGCGGGGATGGAGACCTGTTCCAGGTACGACGGGTGAATACCACTCGGAGATGCCTGGTTCGATGTCATAGCAGCTGGTGAATAGGGTGATGGACCATTGAGACGAGTGACTCACGAACCGTGTTCGATGTAAGTAGGAAGACCAAGGGCTCGTGCTGTTGGTTGAGCTGTTTGCAAGCATCGGTCTAGACGTTCCATTGAGCTTGGCGATCGAGTTAGGTATACGAGTTGAGGTGGGCGTACAGTACGGAGAGGAGAAGATAGCTGTAGGCCGTTCATTCTCTGGTAAACTTAGGAAGTAGTCTGCAAGTTCCTTTGCCTGGGTCTGTAATGGGTTGCGTCAAGATTGGATTGGATCCTCGCAGGGAAGAAGGGAAGAGGACATACCTCTCCGTAGGCTGCAAGGGGAGGATCGCGAGGCAGCCCAGTGGCGCTCTTCCTTCAAAGCAGGTGGTTAATCGATGAACGCCACCCATCTGTGAGCATAATCCGTTGTGGAACTTGCCAGGTGGTGGTGACCCAGTTCAACCTGAAGCCTAAAGGATACGATCGTAAATGTGCTTTGGGAAGGCAAGACCAGTCGATTATTTACCATGACGAGCGATGTATATTTTCTCAAGCGGCATAACGATTTATGTGAACGGAATTAGCGCCCGGAGCTGGTGACTTGGTGAGATGTGGATGGATCGACGCCACTTGAGATAGGAATGAATCCCGAGTTTTAACATGACAGTGCGGATGCTCCGGCTCGATACACGTGTGATAAGCGGGGACGTGTCAATGGTTGTTATCACCGGGATTGCTCACTAATTTCAGTTTGGCATAAAGTTATTGATTTGATAGATCATGACCGTGAGGGGCGTATCGGAGAGGGGAGAACAGCAAAAACAAGTAGAGGTACAAGAGAGAACTACAGAACAACACTGATTACTACTCCCGCAACCCTATCGAGCACACATTTTTGCAGAACACTGGGAAAAAAACTGCATTTAGGAGAGAGAGGGGAAGGCAGTCTGGTCATCAACGTCAATAGCAGGAGCAGCGGCACCGTTCTGGCGAGCACCACCGCGAGGAGCACCACGGCCACGACCACCGCGACCCCTATCACCACGACCACGACCACGACCTCCACGCTCAGGGCGATCGAAACGTCCGTCGATCTCAATAAACACCTTCTCTTCCTTCTTAGCACGAGCCTTGGGAGCAGATTTGGTCTGGCGGACAGGGGATTTAAAGGGACCGTCGAACTTTCGAAAAGGACAGTTTACACACCTTGCCAACAAAGTAAGCTTCCTCTTCCTCATTCTTGGTAATGGGGACGGCGTCCTTCCAGAGCTTATCATCTTCCAGGCCCTCGTTAGCCTGGCGGGTGGCCTCGATTTTAGGAAGATTGGCTTCCTTCTCCTTCTTCTGGGCGAGATATTGATCGAGGGTGAGGGTAGTGTCCTCTTCCTCTGGCTCGCGCTCTCTGCGAGGACGACCACCCTCAGCCTTGTCCTCAGGGGCGGTTTCTGCGGCCTCGACAGGAGACTCGGGAGCAGCCTCTGCAGCAGCGTCGCTGGCAGCGGCTTCTTCTGCCTTTAGCTCGGTGTTGCCCTCATCGCCACCCCAACCCTGGTGAAGCTTTTTGTCAGAGTCGCTGGACAGAAATGAGCTGTGAGACAGGGCGGAGAAAAAGTGGAGGGGATAATGGACGTACGTCTTGCCAGTTTGGCTGTGCCTATCAAAGGGGCGGCGACCGCCGCGCACAGCGCCACCGCGACCTCGACCCCTGCCACGGCCTCCCTCGGCTGATGAAGGACGAAGGGAAAGAGAGGTGAACAAGGGGATGTAGATATGGGCCAGCAGGGGGGACACGAGATCGGAATTGCTGGCCATCAGAGGATATACTCACTTTTCCTTTGATTCTCAGTTACGGGATCCTCTGCTTGAGGAGGCTGATTGGAATCCTTGGGAGCAGACCTTGCGCCGCCGCCGCGGGCATAGTACTTGCCGCCGCGAGAAGCGGGGCCTCCTCTGGACTTCTGGGTTCCTCGGGTTGGTGCAGATGGAGCTGGAGGAGTGGCCTTGGCAGGAGCAGGGGTAGGACTTGAAGGCCGGGAAGCATCCTCAGCTGTTGGAGAGAGAAAGTGGATGATGATGATGATGAGAATAAAGATAAGAGGGAAGACCAGAGACAAAACACACCATCCAAGATGGCAAACGGGTTTTTTGTGGCCACCGACATCGTTGACGGGGCCCGTGTTCAGGACAGTCAGTCGGATGAAGGGCTTTTGAAGCGGGGGTAGATTGGCTAGATTGGAGAGCTGGGCTTTTGCAGCGAGCAAGGGAACCCGCATTGTCGCGTGGGCCCCCGAGGCCAGATTCCGGGGTCCCGGTCAGCCACGGGTTGGAACTGTACAGTTATTCGGCTTGTATAAAAAAGGAGCCTGGGAGAGCTGCGGGGCTCAACGCTTAACCACAGGTGAGTGCAGTTGCGCGGTAGGGGAGGGATGGGACATGGGGAGCTGACGAATGTTGTTCTGCAGCCGCACAAAAGCATCTCGACGAGGATCCGCCCGCCTTGATAGGACTGGCGCGGATCGAGGACCTCGAGACCGTCATTGCTGGCTGGAGAAGGAGAAGGCAGTGCTGTGAGCGATGAGACTTGGGTGCGGCGTGCTCGTGCCGGAAAGGATGGGAGCGATGATCTCAGCGGAGGATCGTGTGTGGTCGCCGTGTGGGCCATGCTGCAATGTCTCGTTGCACAAGTGATGTGTATGATAGGTGTACTATGAATGGATGACACTATCGATGTGTGTGAGAAGACTTGACAAGCGTGTGTGAGCCGAGAGATCTTGCTGCAAGATCTGTGGCAACGCCAAAGGCCATGTGAGCCAAGGAAAGATAACCGACCCAACAAGGCACAAACAACACCGACACCTCCCACCTCAACCACCATGGGCTCTCGTCGCCTCGACATCTCCTCCCTTCTCTGCCCAGATCAGCCCCCCGCCCACGATAACCCCGCCACACATTCCCAAATCGTCCCCGACCCCGTCGTCCTTGCCCCTCACCTCCGCAATCCCGCACTTGCCGCCCCCTCCCGTGACTCCCTTCCCCCTCGCCGGCCGCCCTCCCCGCCTTCGGCTCTCCCTCCCGTCCCTTCTGCCCGTCGTAGGACATACTCTGACCTCTCCTCTCATGATGCCGACATTCCCCGGCCCCATCCCGAGCTTCCGCGCACCCATCCTGCCCCTCGTTCCATAGACAACCTTATCCATCCTTCATCCCATCCGCCTCTCCGGCAACCACCACCACCACCGCCACATCAGCAGCAGCAGCAGCAGCAATTGCCACAGCAGGATCCATCGTACACACCGTCGCAACCCCGCCCATCTTCCTCGGCCTCACTGCCTGCGCGTTCCCCGGCCGGAGGATACACATATCCCGCCATCCATTCGCCGACCCTTTCGCCGCTTGCCCAAATATCGGGCCTCCCGTCCCATCCACCTCATCCAGGATATACATCGCCCAGCCAGCAACGATCGTCGTCGTCACCGTTCTACCAGGCATCCCAGGCTTCGCCGCTCCTCCACCGACCACCGTCGTCACACTCCCAGCTGTCGCAGTCGCAGCCGCGTCACGCCTCTGTTTCACACCGGTCGCGTTCCAACACCACCACCTCTGCAAGTCCCACGACCAAACTCTATCCTCTTCCCAGCCCACAAATTTCCACTCCTTCCCAAAACAAAATGGCATTTGCTGGGCTCGAAGCCCTCGTCCATGCTGCTACCGAGGAACGCAAACGCCTCTCTGCTGGCACTCCCGTTGACCACAGCCCTGCCATCGAACGCCAATCACCCATCCTGCCTCCTCACCAGAGACATCCACCATCTCGCTCACCCGAGGGTGCTTATCGCATGCCCCAATCCATCGCCAGCCCTTCTTTGACTCACCAGCGCGAATATCCCGCAATTCTTCCTACTTCCCACGCGCCCCGTCATCGTACTGTCATCCAGAACGACGACCCTCGCCCCGCAGACGACTACCATTCTCGCCCCTCCTCCTCGCCATACTCACGACCTCCACCCATTTCTCGTCAACAATATGAAGAGGAACAGCGTCAGTACCTCATCGCCCAGCAAGAACGTGAACGCGGAATTCAGCTAATGGAGCAACGAAGGCTCGAACAGCAGCACAAGGAGCAGAAAAAACTCGAACTCCAGAGACTGGAGGATCGGCGTATCCTCGAACAGCAGTGGGAACAGCGCCACCGTGAAGACGGGTATCGTGAAAAGCGTCTGCAGGAGCGTATGCTCGAGGAGCAGGAAGAGATGGAACGCCAGAGGTTGTTGGAGCAACAACGGATCGAGTCCAAACGTTTGCAGGCCCAGCAACTTATGGTGGAACGCCAGATGCAGGAACGCCAGCGGGAACAACAACGGTTGCAGGAGGAACAGGAGCGCCGCCGACTCGAGCACCAACATCAGGAACAACGACGTTTGCAGGAGCTTGAACGGCAGCGCAAAGAGGAGGAAATGGAGATTCGTCATCTTGAAGAGAAACGTCGAGAGGAAGAAGAGCGCCGGCGTTTGGAGCAAGAACGTAGACGTGAGGAAATGTTGGCCGAGGAGGAGCGTCGTCGTTTATATGAGGAACGACTATTTGCAGAGGGGCGCAGGCGTGAGGAAGAGCGCCAGCTAGAAGAGTTTCGGCTCCGTGAAGAACGTCAGATGGAGGAGCGCAGACGTCGTGAGGAGGAGCTTAGACGACACGAGGAAGAACGTCATATGGAGGAGCTTAGACGACGCGAGGAAGAACGTCGTATGGAAGAACAGAGACGTCGCGAAGAAGAGCGTAGGATCGAGGAGCTAAGGCGGGAAGAGGAGCGCAGAATTGAAGAGCTAAGACATGAAGAGGAGCGCATGAGGCGTCGCGAGGAGGAACGTCGCTTGGAAGAACATCTTCGACTCCAACGTGAAGAATATGAAAGACTGCAGGAGCGTCTTCAGGCTGAGCGTGAAGCCCAAGAGCGGCTGGCTCTTCCACGGCAGCAAGAGGCTCGCGTGTCTGCTGATGAGCCTCATCCTGCTCATGAAGTTGCTCATCGATTCCCGTCTGACCCCAATTCCTCCGACCCCGTTATCGCGCAATCTGCCCCTGTAGTTATCGAACTCCCTCAACCCATTCGCCCTCACCTTCACATCGCCGGTCCTCGCAAGTCTGATCCCGTTCAAATCAAGCGCCCGGCTGATCACGACCTTCCTTCCTTGTATATCTCAACGTCTGCCCCGTCTTCGTCCGTAGACGACCAACGCCCCACCAAAAAGCAAAGATATTCGGAGTCTCCGGTATGTTTACACAATTTATTCCATTATTAAATCTCAGCATAGTTGTTTCTCACAGCCTACGTCGTCCATCGAACCTCCATACCCCAGGGTTGTTGCTCTACCTCCACCCATTTCAACAGACTACCTCCCCCCCAGATCTGGATCCTCGGGTGCTCGTCGTCCTGGTTCTGGCCAAGGCAGAAGACAAGGTCACGCTGGACTTGGAGATGCTGTCGAGCGTGAAAAGGAGAAGGAAAGAGAGCGTGAAAGGATACCAGGGGATGGACATCGCATAATCAGTCCCCTTGGGAGGAGATCACCTCCTGGGAGTCAGATTGGGCGCGCTACAGCAGCGAAAAAATCCGATGAAGCTCGACGTGCAGACGAGGCTGCTGCCGCTGCTGCTATCGCGGACGTGCGAAAGAGGGAGGAGGCGCATCCACAGATGAAGAAGCCTGGTGATGAAACCCACCTCTCCGTCACCCCCGTTCGCACCGAGTCGAGGAGGATTTCTCAAGAACATGCCGCGCCCGTATCAAAGACAGAAGAATCTCCCGTTCGTAAGGCAACAGACGATTCATCTCGTAGGACGTCCCTTGATGCTATGATGACTGACGAAACGGATGTGGCGGTGGTAAAGAAGGAATCACCCCAATCAACTTCTCTCGATTCTCCCCTGCGAATAAAAGAACAATCCAAGAAGGACGCAGCTCCCAGGTACGTTCGTAAAGGCGCCTAAAATCTATGGTAACTGATCAAAATTCACAGGCTGCCCCGAGATGATCGGACCAGACCAGTAACCCCACGGCAATCCGATTCAAACCGAATTGCAATTGACTCTCAAAATCTTCCTAAAAAGCCTCGTGAGATCAAGGAGAACACGGAGGCTTCAACGGATCAGCCTCAGCAGGAAGACCCGCACGAATGGCTCATTGACCACTACGCTCATTCTCCTTCCACATCTCAATTGCCTCCAGAACCCCCTCGTTCCAGATCGCCAACTATCAGCCCCGTTCTATCCAAAACACAGCCGGCGGAGAACGCAGGAACTCTGCCAGTGGAAATCCCCAAGCCGGTTATTGCGCTTCGTAGTGTTTCGCCTGACGCTGATGCCGCACTTGAGCGCGAACTCGCTGAACTGATGGCTGAGGAAGACGAACCTCCTGTTCATAAACACGAGCCGGATGACATGGACATTGACCTTGCCGTCGCTGAAACTCTGGAAGAGGGCGAGAAATCAAAAATTGTCCCGATGGACGTGGATGAACAAGATGATGTTGAGGATGAATTGTTGAGTCTCGTGGATGATCGACCACCGCCGCCTGCTGGTCGTCAAGTGGGTACCCCCACCATTCCAGCACCCCCTTCCAAGCCTCCATCTTCGAAGGCAGGCATTGATGAGTCCAAACGTCCTTCCCCACCTGCGTCGGCCCTTTCCACCACTTCTCCGGTTGCAACGTCACCTGTTGTCCGGCCGCCGTCGACCCTCCCCGGATCTGATCGTGGCTCCATGCCGCCTCCTTCGGCTGCTCCTCGCGGAAAAGAGAAAGAAGAAGAGGTGACGAAGAAGGGGGATTCTAACAATGCTGTATCGGCACAGGCTGTTAAGAAGAAAAAGGATCCAGGTAGCAAGGTGGGTTCCCAATTTGTGGGTCTATAAAAGGTGGCATAGTAACAAATCATTTCAGGTTGCTGCAAAAACCAAGACAACAGCGACAGCGTCGACAAATGCACAAGCAACTGTTTCGAATAACAAACAACAAAAGGCGAAGGCCACAACGACGAAGAGGGCAAAAGCGGCCGATGTCGCACCTTCCAGCACCATCCCTGTTCCAACAGCTACCGTAGAGACAAAGGCAGCCGTAAAGCATGCAAAGGCGTTGACCTCAACTCATAAAAAGTCGACGGCTGCCAATCATGTTGCTGGATCTCGCTCCCGTTCGGCATCTGTTATGCCTGCTGGATCTGTCGATCCCGAGCCAGAGCGCAAGTCGGAGGAAAAAGACGAAGAGGAAAAGGAGGAGGTTGTGGATGACAAGCTCTATTGCGTTTGTAAGACGAAGTATGATGAGGATCGGTTCATGATCGCTTGTGACCGGTTAGAATTTTACGCTTATCACTAGGCAACCGGCCTGACATATTTTTTTTTCAGTTGCGACGAGTGGTACCATACAACATGTGTGGACATGCCGGATCTTGAGGTCGAGCTGGTCGACCAGTTTTTCTGTCCACCATGCATCGAACGTAAGTGAAACCTGTTTTCCAGCACATCCCTATTGACTCTTTGCCTCAACAGAAAACCCTCACCTGAACCTCAAGACAACGTACAAACAACGATGTCTCAATGGCCTTCGTCACCCTGACCCCGATTCTCCCAAAGCATGCCACAAACCTGCTCGTGGTGCCATTTCCAAATACTGTTCAGACGAATGCGGCGTCAAGTACATGCAGTCACGCATTGATGCCTGGGCCAAGAAAGGAGGGAAAAAGGAGGAGCTCTGGGAGAGTGTTAAACATGCAGAGAAACGAGAGGGTATTGCCGTGTGCGTCGACGAGAAGATCAAAACCGAGTTGGATAAAAAGAGGAAGAAGCAGACAAAGGTGGATCGCGAGACGGAGCGTCTCCAAGGACTTTTGAATCAGGTCGTGAAGATGCGCGAGGAGATCAAGAATAGTATGGAAGTCCTTGTATGGCGCGAGCAGTTGCTACAGCTTGCGAGTGAGCGGGCAGAGCATATCGATCAGTGCGGATGGGATCAACGATTGTGTTTTGGTGATGAGGAGTGGCAAGAATTTGGCGCTGGCGTTTTGGAGAGTTATGACGATGATGTAAAGGGAGTGAAAGATGAGAATGGAATGCAGGTGGAGGATCGAGAGGAGGAAGGTGAATGGTGGTGTCCTGGACAGAAGTCTTGCAAACGTCATAATGGGTATGTGTTGTCTTAGTAATAGCTATTGTAATTCTGACGTCCTTATTCTTGCAGGTGGCAGACACTCCGTTACAAAGACATCTGCAAGGAGCGGGAGAAGAAGGAGGAGTTATTGGCAAAGCTGACAACCCGGGAACGTCAACTGCGCAAACGCATAGAAGACCTTATAGACCCTAGTGGTCGAAAACCTAACGACTCTACTTCCCAAGTCCCCCTAAAACCGTCTAATGCTAAGCTATCGAACGGACACGCAAAATCGAAAGGCACGACTGAAACGTTAAAAAAGGGCAAGAAACGCAAGGCACCCGCATCGTAAACTGTATTTTTATGACCTTCGGCTTCTTTTCTCTTTTGGGCCTTTGGGGTTCACTCTCTTAACTTTGGAATATTTATTCTATCCCCTTCCCCTTCTTGTTAAAACCCGTCTCAGTTGCTTCGTTCTCCCATGTGTATTGTTTATGTCTTTTTCTGTAGCTACAGTGATACGAACCACATGATACTGCTCTCTTATGACCTCAATTACGCCCTGCCGTGATAAATGATACACGATACTTTCTGGTCTTTGTAGCATAATTCATCTGCTAGAAGTTCCGGTGCAACTAAAGGATTTGGAATACCCCTTGACCAGATGGAAGAAAAAATAGAAGACAAAAAGCATCAGTAGCCATCTCCTTCACCGCCCTCTTTGCAGAAGCCCTTTTTGTCGTAGAGAATCTTGGCCTTTGCTTCGTCTCGTTGCTTTTTGAGCTCTATATCTTTCCTTACGTATGGTTCCAGTAAACGATAGTCGACCTGTCGGAGGGGAACGTCGTCCTCCTTGTCTAGATCCTGGCACAACTTTCAACATCGGCTAACATAGCAAGACGATATCAGACGTACAATTTCGCCTAGCAATACTACGTTTTCTCCTCGTATGAGAAACAAACCATGCCAATTCTCGGCAAATGTATCTCCATGATGTATTCGTTCGACCGTATCCTCGAGAACGAGGTTCGCTTCACAAAAAAAGCACCACAATTGAATCTCCTGCGAGGGAAATGCACGGTAAAAATTGGGTAACGCACCAAACTGATCATAAGATCGCAGCACGCCATGAAGCTTTCGACCGTCCCGTAGAATGACAAGCATCTTTCCTGAGTCAGGCAGAATTGGTGCGTTGCCGGATTACATATGTGAGGATGAGTGTGGAAAGGCGGAAGGAAGGGAGGACGGTGCTCAGGATATGCTGGGGAGGGTGTGCACTGAGGTAGTAGACGTACTGTCCACGCAATCCATAAGAGCGCCTGAGGTGGTGAAGGGAATTAAAGAATCCATTGGTGCTGAGTAGTAGCAGTAATGGGTAAGATCTGGGAGTGTGGTGGCTTTTGGGATGTAGGCAATAAGTCAGTTCTTTAGTGGTGTTGAAAATTCCAGAAGTTGTTGCGCCGCAGCGGAAGGCTGGAGTTATCGGAGGTATTGGGCAATGGATGAAGAGAAGGCTCAGAAGCGACAAGTGTTTCGTTCTCGATCAATCGATGGGCCTCCATAGAAGTTGAAAATGCCCTCGACCGACAAGCTGGAATGGCCGAGTCGTTAAGGCGAGTGATTTGAATAACCAAACATATCACTTGGTGTTTCACCGCGTAGGTTCAAATCCTGCTTCCAGCGAATTTTTTGAACTTTTCACGCTCGACTCGCAAAACACTTCGGCTGTCTTTCATCATGAGTTTTCCTGTCCAAGCACTTGGATATTCCCTGGTGACATGTAGAGCGAATAAACATTTGGTTGCGCATTCCCGTGTCCGTATTAATGAATTCTCGAAGGGATCACTACATCCAGCACTTCTCCGTTCTTCATACTGTGTGCGCGGTCTACAACACCAATGCAATCTCTATGGTATCCGCTTGGGGCGAGGTGTCCATGCCGTTTAGAACTCTCATGTCCACCCCTATGACGATGCCTTTCCAAAGTACTCCCATTGACCTGGCTCAGGAGCTTCCTCGAGGTCTTCCCAACTAAAAGGATTTGTCAGTGGGGTACTAGAAATACTGGCATAACACATACGCTTTCCATTCAACCATCTTTTGTGCAAGCTGCAGCTCGTCCGAGGCAATATCCAACGACTCCTCTATTTGGCCCTCATTCAGCTTCTTCTCCGCAGCAGTAATGTCACCGTCGACCGCCT
Organism: Podaxis sp. C-F-92630; assembly: GCA_018524945.1. Classification (NCBI taxonomy): domain Eukaryota; kingdom Fungi; phylum Basidiomycota; class Agaricomycetes; order Agaricales; family Agaricaceae; genus Podaxis; species Podaxis sp. C-F-92630. Next base: position 406,978 of record JAEUWS010000980.1, read on the forward strand.
GCACGATGTTGAGTTTGTGCCGTGTGAGGGCTTCAGTACCCTGGCGATATACGGAGGTTTGCGGAATGGTGGAGAGAACGGAGAGGGTGGACTCGTAGGTCTTGATGAGTTCTGGGAGGGGATTTGGGTGAACGGCGAGACCAGTGATGCCGGTGGTCTTTTTGAGGGCCTGGTAGAGGGGGCGGGTGAGGCGGAACATGGGTGACACAGTTGGGCTTGGACTGAGGGCCCGCGTGAGTGACGCTTGGTCGCGATCACGCGTCGGAGTACAAATTTTTGGTAACTTGTCCCCATCCCTGTCCCCTCCCCCATTGCCCATTCCATGGCTGCTGCTATCCTCAACCAGACCCGTGGCGCGTTGTCGCCTCTTGCTAGGGCGTCTCTCCTTCGGCCTTTCCTCACTGCTGGCGTCCTTTTTACATCGCTCACCGCTGTTAGACCATCGTTCAACTGGTCAACACCCTCCCTTGAATCCCTCCTCGATCTCTTCCCTCCGTTCCTACTTGCCGTGCCGAAGAAAAAGACCTCACACTCCCGAAAGGCTATGCGTTCCGCGAACAAGGGACTGAAGGATAAGCAGAGTGCGTCATCTCCTAATGTCCCATCTTGCGTTATTTAGGTTGCTCGTTTAGACATCGTTAACTGCCCCGGCTGTGGCGCTCCCAAATTGTCCCACCATCTCTGTGCAAACTGTTATTCGTACCTTAACCGGACATGGAAGTCGAAGAATAAGACTGGTATACCAGACCTCTCATAACTATATCTCTGCTAGTGTGTGCAACTTGGCCTTGTATGCTCAATTTCCTCGGCTCATTTGTCCTAATCTGCAGCCTTCCTGTCGTCATTCGCAAGTCCATAATATACTTCTTATGTGGTCGAGACTAGCTGGAGGCCACTCGTTTAACGTTGTTTCCCCCTGCATTGTAACTATTTAATTCTAAATACTCACGGTTTTGTTGCAAGAACACGCGACTTAAGGTCCATCGCCCTAGAAGAGCATGAGTTTCCATTGTCGACGCCTCGCGACACGAGGGGCTTGTTAAAATCCAACTCCGCGGTACGGATCTTTATTCTTCCGGGTACTGCTCTCATCAGATCCTTTATGTGTGAACTTCGACCATCAATTACCTCAATGGCCCTCAAATAGCCGGAATCTGGGTGCTTGCTACTCTACTCCTTCACATACCACTACTACCATCATGTCATTGCTACCTACGAGGTCAATCCTGAGGCATCTGCGTCCTCACATGACCCGTGCCGCAAGCACACGCGCTCGTCCCCAAGGCTTGTCTAACATTCTTCAGAAGAACCCAGACGACGTTGTTATAACCTTTGCAAAGCGAACTGCTGTGGGAAGGGCGAAGAAAGGTCAATGGAAAGATACCACCGTGGATGAACTCCTCCACGCTCTCTTCAGGGTGCGACCAGGTCCCCCTTATTCCGAATACTCTGATTAATCATCCCCCCTTCCCCCCCCCACCCAGGCTACCCTCGAGAAGACGAAGCTGGATCCTAACAAGATTGACGACATCTGTGTTGGTAAGGACGACTAGACCCGGTTCGTAGATGACCTTCTGAGCGTTTTGTCCAGCTGTATGCCATCCGCCTTCGCCACTGTACATCTCCCGGGCAGCTGCGCTTGCTGCCGGCATTCCGTATACGGTCCCTATATCTACCGTCAACCGTCTCTGCTCCTCGGGGTTGATGGCCATCCGTTCCATTGCTCATGCAATTCAATCGGGAGAAACTTCCCTCGGTTGGGCTGTCGGTGCTGAAAGTATGAGCCTCAAGTATGTGGTTTCTTTACACTCCAATGTAGCATATGCATCAATTTCCTTGTCTGCAGCCCGCGACCGACTCCCGAGGTGGCAGAAATCGTTAGCAAGAATCAAGACGCTTATGATTGTATTCAGGTGAGCTCCACTTTGAGGGATACAACATGAACTTCTGCTGAATGTGACAATGATTAGCCCATGGGTTGGACATCGGAAAACGTTGCCAAGGATTTCAACATTCCCCGAGAGAAGCAAGATTATTATGCTCTTATATCGCACACGAGGGCCAGCGAGGCCGTCAAGAAAGGCATTTTCGCTGAAGAGGTTCTTCCCGTTGAAGTCAAAGGGACGATTGTTTCCGTTGATGATACTATTCGGCCTGGTGTAACTGCCGAAGGTCTTGCAGCGCTCAAATCCGCGTTCCCACAATGGGCACCAGGAACTACCACTGCCGGGAATGCAAGCGGCGTAGGAGACGGTGCAGGTTTGGTTATGATGACGACTAGGGAACGAGCAGAGAAAGAAGGCATGGAGGTCCTCGGCAAGTGGGTTGGTACTACCATCGTCGGTAAGTTGAATGCCGTCAGTGTTCAAGCAAGGTTAGCTCACGTTGTCCTAGGCGTCGAACCCCGGTACATGGGTATTTCGCCTGTCTTCGCTGTTCCCAAGATGTTGCAAGAGGTTGGTTTGCAAAAGGAGGACGTCGATATATACGAGGTGAGGACAATGAACAGACACTGAACATCGTGATCGGGCTTAGCACGTCTTTAGATCAACGAGGCCTTCGCATCTCAGTTTGCGTATTGTGTCGAACAACTTAACATTCCCATTGAAAAGATCAACCCCAAGTAAGTATGGTCCGTTCTTGAGGAATGTCGTCTGACTTTTGCCTCACAAGTGGTGGCTCAATCGCGATTACCCATCCGATTGGTCTGAGTAAGTATTCTTATTTGTAAGGATGGCGTGGTACTGAACCATCGGCAGCTGGGGTCCGCCAAGTCATCACTGGTCTTGAGGAACTCAGAAGGCGGAATGAGAAAATTCTCCTCACGAGCATGTGTGTCGGAAGCGGGATGGGAGCAGCAGGGGTATTTGTGAATGAACGCGTTCATTGATTAGGGAGCTAAAGCATACGATATATAGTCGAGGATGTACGTGTGGGTATGTGGCGGCCGAATAGTATCTGAGGGAAATTGGAGTCAGTTCACTTGTCCATTTTCCATTTTGACCACAAGGCAAACAAAAAGAAAGGAAATAGAATCAGACAGTCATTCATGTCAGTGAAATGCAAGGACAAGTCCAAGCATCTCAGGTCGACTAAGAGGTGCCAAAAGTGGTTGAAATACAACACTCATCGTATGAAGGAAGAAGGGGTTGAAGTACCAATCAAGGATAAAGATCTAACACTCACCTTCGAGGTCGCCCGATGAGGAAGGGAAAGTCAACGCGTCGGTAATTTTTATATATCACCCATGTAGTCACGTGCGTCGGAAAAATGCGAGCTACTGTGTAGGTCATCCCAGCCACCGAACTCGAATTAGGTGATCGCTGTCCCCGATCTCGACAACCGCCTCAGCAAGTCCAAGGTAATTATTGCCCTTGCTTTGTAGACGTCCCGTCTCAGTATTGTTCTGTCCGTTACAGACCCCCCAAAATGGCCGCCCAAATCAGCAAGAAGCGCAAGTTCGTCGCCGATGGTGTTTTCCGTGCCGAGTTGAACGAATTCTTCACTCGTGAACTTGCAGAGGAGGGTTACTCTGGCTGCGATGTGCGCGTCACGCACGCACGCACAGAGGTAGCTATTTTCATGATCTCGCAGGCGACGGACAAATTCTGAGGCAAATGGCGCTTAGATCATCATCCGTGCTACCCACACTCAGGAAGTCCTCGGCGAGAAGGGTCGTCGTATTCGTGAACTCACTGCCCTCGTCCAAAAGCGATTCAAATTCCCCGAAAACTCCCTTGAACTCTATGCCGAAAAGGTCCAATATCGTGGACTCTCTGCCATCGCTCAGTGCGAATCTCTCCGCTACAAGCTTCTCGGTGGTCTTGCTGTTCGTCGGTGCGTCAAAAAAAACTTCCAGCTGTTGCTCCCCTTCTCAAACTTGAACGATCAAACTAGTGCCTGCTACGGTGTCCTTCGATTCGTTATGGAGTCTGGTGCTAAGGGTTGCGAGGTCGTCGTCTCTGGCAAGCTTCGTGCTGCCCGTGCAAAATCCATGAAGTTCACCGATGGCTTCATGATCCACTCCGGTCAACCCGCTCGTGACTTTGTCGACTATGCCGTCCGTCACGTCCTCTTGAGGCAAGGTGTTCTTGGTATCAAAGTGAAAATGTACGAGATTCTCGCCTCAAACTATGAACCTCACTAACGTCATATCCAGCATGAAGGGTTATGACCCCGAAGGCCAGACTGGACCCAGGAAGCCTCTTCCTGATTCCGTCCAGATCTTTGAGCCCCCTGTTGACAAGGTCGTCCTCGAACCCTCATCAGAGCAACGCGAACCCGTTCCTGTGCCGGTTGCACCTGCCGCTGAGGAGGCCTATGCTCCTCAAGATGGCTCATTCCAACAGCCAGAGACATACGATGAGCAACCTGTATTCTGATTTTTCTGTCGCTTTGTTTTTTCGTCTGCAACACGATGTAATTGCTGCATCCTGGTTTAAGGAAGATCTGTACAACAAGGTCATGCATACATAAGGGTATAAATATCACAAGAAGATGTTTACATGGATGAAAAGGAAAGAGAGGACCGTTCAAAAATCCTGACGAACGCTACTTCCTGCCAAACCGCCAGTTGGTAGTGCAATAGCGAAGCTCTTCGGTCGATGGGGACCCCATTGAGGTGGCTTCCTGCCATGACCCAACGACAAGTTGACCTCTACGGCAGCTAAAGTCTGCGAAGGGTCGGACACGAAGATTGCAGCGTCATCGAAGCGGTAAATAAGCGCAATATTGCCGTTGGAAGAGATAGTGATTGGAGCAAATCTTGGAGGAGTAAATGTAACAGAACCACCATCTTGCTCCCAGAAAACAACCATCGCAGTCTTGTGGGTCTCGTCATATACTGCAGCAACGCTCCCATCATTACAAGCAGATTGGAGGCGAAGATGGGCTTGCTTCCTAAGGAAGTTGTGGAAGGTTGTACCCGGGAACATAGAATAGGAAATCGCTCCAGCAGGAGACCCATGTTCCACCCAGGCGGCGAACAGATCCACCGTTGCGGGAGGTTGTGTGGATGTTCCGATTGCCGACCATGGGCCAGTCTTCTCTCCGACTTCAACATGCAGAGTATCATTATCGCCTAGTCCAGATAATACATAACCCACACCGCCGTGCCAAAGATGGGCTGAAGTGAGAAGTGAAGGGGAGCTTGAGGAGATCTGATATTCCTGGTCATCGTCCAAGAAGATGCTGCCGTCATGACGGCGTTGATCGAGGACAGAGTAAACGGGTTTGTCGGATGTGGATGTGATGTTAGACACCATAGTGTGTTGTACATCGTCTTCGAGGAAGAACCAGACCTTTTGCCATTTCAAGGCTTTGGTCAAGGGGTTGGTGTAACGCATGACAGCGATACCAACATCACCATTGGAGACGCCACCGACGAAATCCTCAATTCCGGTGAATTCAGTTTGACCACAAGAGAGAGGGGTTGCGCCATAGTCAGTAGTTATGCCGGGGATCAAGTTCCAGTCCCAGGCGGCTGAGATGTCTTCATATTCATTGCCTTTGAGATAAGTGTAGTGAACGCCATCAGAGAGGTGGAAGCCCAGTGGCTGGAAATTTCAGTGAATAAGAGGACCGCGGCATGGGGCTGATCGGTACGCACGTTCTGCGAGTTGATGCACTCGGTATTCTTGGTTCTGCGGGAGAACATCTTGACAGTAGAAACGTAGTTCCGGCCACGATGAACCTTCAAAGTCGTGAGCGCAGAATTCAAGAGCAGTCCAAGTCAAACACACCATGTAATCGTTATTATAAAACATACGATTTCCTACGAGTTTCCCGGCGTTGGCGTCATTTCCGCCTTCAGAGAGGCTCTGAGCGAAATTGGTGATGATTGGTGAATCCCAAAGCTTGCCAAGCTCGCCAATTTCCGTGAGATTGAGCTTGATGCTCCCTGTAGCTCTGGGTGAACGACGTCAATCCCTATCGATAGATATAAAGACCCAGTGCATACTGGTTATCGACAACCGGGAAACTAATGAAACGTCCGAGAGCCGACTAGATTTTTATGAGCTTTGGGCTCACTCGACAAGCAGGTCACTTACAAAGTCCCAGTGCAGAACACCAGTGACACTGTTGCGATAGATCATCCAGTGGTCGCCTTCAAACAGGGTCGCGAGAGCAGACTGAGATTCAGGGCTAGCAGCAAACCGTGTTTGAGCTGCCTCGATTTCGAAGTCCACGATATCATTTGTGCTTTAGGAAGGGATGTGAGCGCCAGAAGCCACCTCATTTCTGTGTTTCACCTACAAGTCCTTGCCTAAAAATACGTGTAAAAAAACTACAGAGTCCTCAGGATAAGAAAACGCTCACCATAATTTCCATTGTAAAGGACACCGCCATGTTGACCTTCAAGTCCAGTGTGAGGGAGGACAGGGCTAAGCTTGGACTGCAAGCTTACCGAAAGATCCGTCCGGCCTAATTCCATCAGCTTTGACAGTTTGTTGAATGACAACCTCTTCGTGGACGCGTCGAAATGCATCCGTTATTTGAGTAACATTCAGATTAAGCAACGCCCCGTCGGTTCCTATCTTCGCGACATCCAACGTGTTTGCTCCGGTCAAGAAACTAACTTCATTGAAGGGGCGAAGGAAGAGGTCGTAGGAGCGGCCCGTCATGTTAATACAATGACTAAATTGCGACTCAGTCAGAGTGTCGTTGAGGAGCAGGCAGGTTTCTCCGACAAGCTCCGGAATTAATATAACCTAGCAGGACTTAGTCGAGTGTGGGAGAAGGTACCAAAACATGAAAGACAAACATTGGAGAACCAATTGGTGTTCCTTTTTGATTCGATTCTGTAGTTAGTAACTCATTTATAACGTTCCGCAAATTGCATACCAAAGAGTATTGTCCGGGTTGTCACAGGGACAGGTTGAAGTACCACCATTGATTAAACATTCAAGATTGGTGATGTCGCGTCCAAACCAGTAATCCATGGCCAACGAGATTTTGCTACGGAGGTTATCATCTTTTACAAATTGGTCTCCTCCCTTCAATCCACCGTGCCATGCGGCAGACATTGTAACTGAGAAAAGGTCAGAGCTACCTGGACAGTTATCCAACATGTGACTTACGAATGCGCTGCCAGTGTTCTTGAGCTGGCCAATTGGCCCGCCGAGCTGCACATCCAGTGGTATAGTCAACTTCACTATCAGGCCATTTGCCATCCGCCCCGAGAGAAGCCATCCTGAGTTGACTTAGCCTAGTTAATTCAAGCCAAGGAACAGCAGACACACCATGCAGGAATGTTACTGGCACCAGTGAGCGAACCCACGATGTTACTTAGGCGCCGGGTTTGCATTAACTGGATTTCCCGCAAGATGTCCGGGTCTAGCGTCTGGGTTGGCAAGGGTGCTGAAGTAGTGGAAGTAGTCGGGGCTGAGCTAGTGGTAATCCCAGTCGCGCTTGACGACACGGAAGCCGACATGAAAGCACTTGTACTGGTAGTCGATGAAGTCGACATGGTCGAGGTCGAAGACGAAGGTGATGCCTGGGATGGAGCAGGCAGAGACGCAGAAGAGACAGCATGGGTTGAACCTAAAGTCGCAGACGATGTCGAGACAGAGATGACCAAGCTGGATTCCGACGAGGATGAGGACGATGGTGTAAAGGTTGAAGCAGAGCCGAATAAAGGAGCGTAGAGGAAAAGAGCGCAAAAGAGTGTAAGGGAGGACTTCATTGTAAAATGACCATCCAAATGCCAGGGGAGAGGGAGTGAGATTTCTTCGACACCCAGAAACATTTGCAAAGGGGCCCCATCTTATACTAAACCACATTGGGCATAGGGCGGCGCTGGCGGAGAAGGTGCCGTTGACGCCCCAAATTGGCATTTTCTTCTTTGCTTGCATTCATGCCGAGTTGATGGAACGGGAATATCCCTAATTCAAACCACAGTGATGAACTTCGCTGGACCAGCAGGCAAAAGAAATGCTGAAGCAAGGCATTCTGGACCCCAGAGAAATGCCGATCTGCAAACGAAACGGTCCGGAAGCGGGCAGCTGCAAGAGATGAGCACATTCGGGCACCTGGAGTGCCTGCCCTGCATGGTTGCAAAAGGACAATGTGACAATGCGGGGCATAGGAGGGTGTAGGGCTGCAAAAGATCAGACGCGACGATCACAAGTTCTCTATCATCCTATTTACGTCTATCATTCCGTCCGTTACGTCCGTTTACTGTCTGTCCTCTGTCAGAATTTCTGATGCAGTGTGTAGCGACGATGGCACGAAGCGCAACTTATCTCTCCAGCTCAGGTCCTGCGCTGTGCTAGTTTGGGCCAACGCCTGCACCGTCAATGACACATTCTAAGTCCAATAAAGTTCTGGATGCTATCTCTTTCGGAGCCCCTTTCCGTCATTGAATGGACACGTTAGCCCCCCCATGCCCGTCTGCTTGGTTCATTGGAAGAGCACTCAACCGCCAGGTCATCAGATCCAACCCAGAAAAATCCGTAGACAAAAACAATGCGGCCAAGTCTCGGGTGTACCGGTGCTTCCAGCCCTGAGCATGCGGTTGTCGGCATTTTGGTGCGCGGCAAATGGTGAAAGTGGTCATAAGTACTTGTCTATGTCATGATGTGACAGAATGTCGGCAATGGTGCGCAACAAATCCAGGAACAGATGCCGCGAACCCCGAAGCGTGGATGCCTTAAGTACTTACCCAGAAGTATCCCCGCAGGTGGTGATACTGGCCCATGCCAAACATTGACAAATAGCTCCCTGTGTAAATCTCAATTTTTGGGCATTCGCGCCTAGGAAGTATATCATAAATGTCGGCACCTGAAACCCTCTCTATTCCTCGTGAACTTGATGCTGTGACAAACCAACTCGACGAACGCATCGAGTCCCTTGCTCATGGAAGCCAAGAAATTCAAACTGCAGCATTACAGGCTGCAAAATACATTTTCGACCTATGTATGCTTAACAAACGTCGTAATTACCCATGCCACTCTAACTAACATCATCAGCACTAGAAACAGAGAAGGGGTCCAAAACTGTGATAGATGAATTACTATCATCTCTGAACCCTCTGCAAAAACCGCAGACAAGATCCCAAACCAAATCCGATGGTCAAATACCCCAGGTTTCTCTTGGGAAGACGTTCGAGCCCACACCTTTGACGTCCTTGTTCATTGAGAACATGGATCCAGAGCAAGTTTGGATGCAACTCGATTTGCGAGCAAAACCAATATGCGATTTATTGGAATTTGCACTGGAGACTGGAAAAAGTGATGAAGAAGATCTGTCAGGTGAAGAAGAGGATGACGAGGACCAGGAAGACAAGCTACAGAAGCTTATGGAGGCGATGGAAAACGGAGAGGAAGTTGATTTGGAAGCTCTACGAGAAGAACTCGATGAAGAGATGGGTGTGGAAGATGAGTCTGAGTCCGAGAGCGACGAGAGTGAAGGTATGGGCGACGGCATTGGGGAGGACGAGGAGGACATCGTTCATCTGCGATCTTCTGACGAAGAGCACTCCGACCTCGAGACCCAAGACACGCTATTCGATCTTATCAAGACGAGCGTCCGCTCGAAGAAGAAGGGTGCATCCCACGGACTCAACGATGACTTCTTTGACTTGGATGCATTTAATGCGGAAACAGAACGGGCGGAGGCCAAATCCTCATCTCGTGGTCGCCTTGCAGAAGAGTCAGATGACTCAGAGGATGAAGACATGTCGGTGGACCTCTTTGCCCCCCTTGAAGATGAGGCGGATGAAGTAAAAGACGGAGGTGGTATGTCATTTTCGAAAACTGGTTTGAGACACATGGTTGATATACTCCTAGATATATTCTATCGTGATTTTTTCGCGCCACCGAAAAATACTAGCCTGCGTTCGCGATCCGAAGCTAAAGCACCGTCTAGTGGTGAGGGAAGGGTACGCTTCCACGATGAAGTCAGGGTCAAGAAAATCAAGGCTAAGGGGAAAAACCTGCCGCTCAGTCTCCTCCACGGAATGGGCGGGTTGGACGAGGACGATGAGTATGGTGATGATTTTGAGGACGAGGATGAAGGCGGCGATGATGGTAGCCTGGATATCGATGGAGATGAATCGGCAGAAGATGAAGAGACAGATGAGGTTATGGACGAGGACGACGGCCTTTCATCCCAAAGCGGGGATTCAGAAGACCACGATAATAGAGCAACTATAGAGAGGTTGAAGGATGATCTTTTCGCAGAAGACGATGAAACTGGCGATAGCAATGGTACGTTGCCTTCCTCCTGAACCAATAAGGGTATCAACGTATGGCTCTACAGATATGACGACCCATGAGAGGCGGCAGGCTGCACTACGAGAACAAATTGCCCAGTTAGAGGCAGAGAATGTTGCTAAGAAGGACTGGACACTGATGGGGGAGGCAGACAGTCGATCGCGGCCACAGAATTCATTGCTTGAAGAAGACTTGGCCTTTGAACGCGTTATGAAGTCAGTGCCAGTTATATCTGAAGAGGTTGTTCAAGGCCTAGAGCAGAGGATCAAGGCGCGCATTCTCGAGAATCAGTTCGATGACGTTGTGCGGATCCGTCCTTTGGAGGATAAGCCATTCTTGCCATCACGTATCATCGAATTGCAAGACACAAAATCCACGCAATCGTTGGCGCAAATATATGAAAATGACTACCTCGCGAGTCAAGGAAGTACTGGAGACGATAGGGATGGAAAACTCAAGAAAGAACATGAAGAAATTGAACGACAGTGGGAGAAGATTTGTGGGAAGCTCGACGCTTTGTGTAACGCTCATTTTGTCCCCAAACAAGTACGTCCACTACTTACGTTCATCTACTCGACGTGACTAAGACATCGTGCAGCCCAAAGCAGTCATTTCAACGGTCTCGAATGTTGCAACGGCATCAATGGAATCTGCGTTGCCTACTGCAAAGGCAACGTCAAGTATCCTTGCTCCGGAAGAGGTCTTCAACCCTGCATCATCCGACACACGGTCACGATCAGAACTTACACCTATAGAAAAGAGAGCTTTGCGTACGAAAGAACGTAAGGCGAAGAAGAAACAGCGCGATGTTCTGGAGAAGAGTGTCGATAAGATTACTAGGGCCACGAAAAGCATTAGCAGCGTGAAGAAGGAGAAACAGGCTGCGCTTCAAAGTATCGTTAAAGCCGGCAAGGGTGTTACAGTGGTTGGCAAGCAAGCCAAGGGTCTGACACCGTCAAAGAAGCGGCAAAAGACTTGAGGGACTTCTTTTTCGTAACCATGTACATTGCAGTGCTGTCCGCTTACGTATATATTTGTCGAAACACTCATGGAACATTGAGGCGCTGTTACAATTGATTTGACGTTCAGTGGTTTGTTCTTGTAGGGAACAACCTGTACTCATCACGTGGGTTGCTACATATAGTGACCGCCAGAGCAGAGTGGCTGTTACCAGTTTTCGCCTTACTTCCAGCCCACGCCACCATGCCACTTTTCAAGCGCAAAGAACAGAATTTGATACCCCCCGTACCTGCGCCTGCTCCCGCATCCAACTCATCCAGCAGCTTTTCGGGCTCGTATCGTTCCTCTGCTACTTACGTCGCCAGCCGAGATGGCGATCCATACAGTGCCCCATACTCATCCTCAATGAGCAGGTCCAGCTCTCAAACTGCCGCATACCCCCCTGAACCAGATCCTTATGCGACAAATAGCTTCGCGAGGAATAGGGGTGTTCCCGACGCTTATACTCGAGGTGAAGCAAATATCGAAAAGGACCGTAATGAACTCTTCGCTGGGTATAATCCTCAGAAGGCAGGATCTGGTAGATTCTTCGATGGGCCCGATATCAAGCCATCCAGCAACCCAGGAGAAGAGACCGAGGAAGATATTGAAGGGATCAAACAACAAACTCGTTTCGTGAAACAGGAGAGTGTCAACTCTACGAGAAATGCTTTGCGTATTGCACGCGAAGCTGAAGAGACGGCGAGGAACACAGTGACAAGGTTGGGAGATCAATCAGGTAAGGCGGTTTTCCTATCCAAATCCCAGATACAATGAACTCTCCCTGTAGAGAAACTCGCCAACACTGAACGTCACCTGGACGTTGCCAAGGGCCACTCTCTCCGCGCCCAAGATAATGTAGATGAGCTGAAACAATTGAACCGCTCCATCTTCAGGCCTGTTATTACTTGGAATAAGGATGCGAAGCGTGCAGCACAGGAAGCCAAAGTTCAAGCCCGCTTCGAGGATGAGAGGGAAGAGAGGGAGCAAGCAATGAGGGATATCAGAGAAACTCAGAACCGTCTGGGTAGGGCCACCACATATGGTCAAGACGACGATGAAGGCATCGGGGGAGGTCGTCGTGTGCTCACTGGCCAGCAGCGAAATGATCGCATGGAACAGCGAAAACGTTTCCAATTTGAAGCAACTGCCTCGGATGATGAATTAGAAGACGAACTCGATGACAATCTGAACGAGATCAGTGATGTCACCAAACGACTCAAAGCGTTGGGTACCACCATGGGTCAAGAACTCGACCGTCAGAATGAACGTATCGATCGCATATCGAGTAAAACTACTAAGTTGGATGGGGACATTCATGGGACAACTACACGTGTGGGTGCTACTCTGCCAGCCTTTCTCGGAGTATGCTGACTTTCTTGTACAGTTGAAAAGGATCAAATAATTTCTTCCTTACTCCACCGTCTGGCGCGGTGTTATACCATTCTTTATTCTTCACTGATTTTGGCAATTTGTGTGATGGATAGGATTTAGGAATACAAGGGAATACAGGAGTAGATGCTTTTGACCCTGAGTTTGTTCCAAATATGGCTACCTACGACCAATTTAATTAGTCGCGACCATGTGACTGAATTTTGGGGAACCTGCCGAGTTTCATGTTCGAACGCGAAGTTACTCGTGAATCCAACGCACCCTCATAAAAGTTCAGGTATTCACATTGAACCACACTGGTTTCTGCCCAATATGGTCTCTCAGTACGAAAAAAACAGAGCTCTTCAAATAGAGAAGGTTCGTAACTGCCTCCTATGTTCGTTTTAACATTTGCCAACGGTGACCGCAGAACAAGGAACTCCTGAAAAGCTTGGGGCTTGAGAAGCCTCTGTTTGAGCCCAAAGAGAAACCCAGGAAGAAAGTTGCGCCTCTAAAGCGCAAAGTGGAAGAAGAAAATACGGAAGACATTGAAGTCCGAGCTCCCAAAGTCCAACGCGTCGAGGACGGGGTCGGGACAGAACCCTTATCCGCAGGTCTTCGTCGCAGTTCTCGTACCGCCGGGAAAAAGATTGACTATACCAGTGAACGAAAGCTGGACTCGCCCCAACCTATCCTGCGCAATAAAACATCAGGAAATGATGGGCCTATGGGGCGCGAAGCTGGGAAACGTCTGCATAATCCGTGAGTACCGATGACATGTGTATGGATACTAATGAAGCCGACACTTTGAATCAGTAAAACCTTTGGTCACATACCTGGAATTGCTGTTGGTACTTGGTGGTTAACACGAGAGGCATGCAGCCGGGATGCCGTCCATGCGTGGGTTTCCTCCTATTACAATTGCACTACTGACGTCAAAGCTGCTATAGCCCATGGGTAGGTGGGATATCCGGAGGTCCTGAAGGAGCCCACAGCGTTGTCCTCAGCGGAGGCTATGATGATGATGTTGACTTGGGTTACGCTTTGTGAGTTTTTCCCTGTTACAGGCGAGACAAGGCTTAGATACGACTTTCACAGTACATATACTGGATCAGGTGTGGATAATCCTCTCATCGATGCTCAATTTCATATCTCACTCTGAATTCGAGGTGGACGTGATCTTAAAGGAACAAAGGCGGCTCCGAAAAACGTGAGACTGTTTATTTCCTGGTTCCATTTAGTGGCTGAATCTCTTCGCAGCTTCGCACAGCCCCCCAAAGCTCGGACCAAACATTCGAGAACCACGTATGTCGATATGATATCTCTATTTCCAGCGGCTGACGCATCGGAACCTAGTTCAATAAGATGCTGAAGGTAGGACAACTCTCCGGCGTCTGTTTAGTTATTAAACCACGTACAGCGTTCTTGCGAGACGAAAAAACCGGTAAGGGTTGTACGCGGTTTCAAAGTCAGATCAAAGTATGCTCCTAGCGAAGGGTTCGTGAAATAATTTTACATTCTACAACCTAGAAACTCACACCGTTGCGCCCAGGTATCGCTATGATGGATTATATACTGTGGAACGAGTGGGTGGCGAATTTTTTCTGGCGTTCTTCAATCTGACTTTGTTCAAGGCGTGGATGGAAAAGGGACTCAATCAAAAAGGATATCTCGTTTGTAAATACGCATTCAAGGTTTGTCAGAAATTGGCATTTTCGTATCTCGTCTCTAAACTTTCTTTAGCGCTTACCCAATCAACCACCTTTGCCTGTCAGGGAAGATTATGAGGAGGAAGAGGCGGCCGCAGAAGAATCCGCCTCAACAGAAGATGCTTGATTGACCTAACAGCTACTCGGACCTGCACTCTCGCGGTGCCTATATACCCTAATACTCCTGCCTTCATACCGTGCTCGCAAGATCTTTGCTAACGTTGTACCATAGAATTGCCACGTCGTTAACTTCGGAATTCATATTATCCTCGGTGGTATTTTCCCTTTATGACTAGACACGTCAAGGAAGGAAGATACGACTCCGACAGTTAGAGAACGCCTATCCAACTTCAACCACAATTCGGCACATCCTCGGTGGTTTTGAGAACCTATTTATGCTTCGAGATACTCGGATTGCATACGAGCCTCTCAGATTCCTGGAACCCAATAGACCCGTGTACGATGAAGCCAAAATCTATCAAGTGATTACCACGGTGTCATCTGCATCTACTCCACCGACCTATGCATGAGTGTTGGGTGCTCATGAGAATGCCGGCGGCCGGTCGGAAGTTCGCTGTACTGGACCACATAAAAACCATGAAATAAGGTATCTCACATTTGATCCGATATGATTGCACCATTCACTCTTGCTTTGGTCTTGCTTTCGATTTCGGTTGGGGTTAATGCCGTCGCTGGCGTTACCACCTTCAATGATGTGGGCATTCTGACTCGTATCAGAGCTAAATATCGATACTCACCCTAACCACCATGATAGTATGGGACTCAGAGTAGTGTTGCTTGTCCAGGTGCATATCTTCCGCCTCCCACTGCAATTTCAAGTTGATCATGTTTTATAGGATTCTCTCCGAGCAATTCCCAGGGAAATGGCATCTTCGCAGCTGCTATGAGCGATTTGTCTCCTCTGTGGACGGGCTCGCGCTGTAGCGGTACCAAAGATGCGAGCAAATGGTAAGGGGGTAAGTACAATAAATCATCACATGGTACTGAGTTTTGTGGTTTCCAAGCAACGGGCGAGGTGGCTGTATTGACTGTACCGGACGTACGTCGTTTCGACGCAAACTGTCTCAGCACTTACGAATGACTCCCCTTAGCCGCTTGCTCCGATGAAGAGCAGTGTGGACATGTATGTGAACCACATTTCTAAGGATGCCTGGAGCACTCATGCACTTGGCACAGTGTTTCAACGTTCGATGTGCGTGTCGCTGGATCCTTTGGTGGATCATCCGACTCAAAACTGGTGAAATGTAGGCACCGGTTCACTGGACGGTGAGACACAAGGAGCATGTACAGGCAACACGATTAAGGTCAAAATCATCGACGCGTATGTTCTGTTGCAACTGTTCATTTTCGAGTTTTGATCTGGGATCCACGCAGTTGCCCAGCCACTCACCCCGCAAACTATTGTAAAACGGCGGCCTTTGGTGGAGTCAGTCACTTGATTCCCCACTTTTTCGAGTTGCTCAACAACCGCTTCTAGACTATACCTGACAGGGAGGCTTGTGAAGCAAGCGGAGTCAACGCGCTCGACATTGCCACAACTGCTAGAGGCGCGTTGTCTTCCTTCGTGAGTCACCTCGCTCCTGAGTGCATACAGAGTGATCAACTCTCACATGACCGTAAACAGCGGGGTAACCTCAATATTGATATTCAAGCGACTTCTTGTTGAGAAATGGAGCTGGGAGTATGGCGATCGAGAAAACAAATTCGATATGACCTTTCTGTTTTAAAAATAGCTCGGTCCCGCGGAATTTGATTTAAATACGTGGTGACAAACCATCTTAAGTCAAGTCGGGATCATGATTTTGGAGGAAGAATGATAGTGTCTGGTGTACACATACCGCTGGCGCAGTGAAATTGATTCTGGATCGAGGCTCTATGTAGCTCTGCGCTGAGTGCGCGAAGTTTCGGCGTTTGAGTGCGTGCCTGGACCACGGGGATTTCCGTGCCTGATGCAACTGGCCCAATCAATTGACTTTGTGTATGCTGTAAGTAAGAACGCGGGAAACTGAGAATTTACAGCGTTTCGTTTCAAGGGACTCACCTCACCTTTCCTTCTCCGAGTTCACCCTCAGTCCTAGTAGTTGGCTTCCCCCCAACAACTTGTCGTTCTTTTGCCTAACCCCTGTCATTCTTTCTGCCCAAGTCTAATACACGTTCGCCATGGATTTCAAGTCCGACCACTTCGAACCTGCCACCGCAAAGGCGGCGACTCTACTTCCAACCGTGAACGTCCATGTCACGGAGTCTGAGCCCAAAGCCTCAAAATTCTGGACTCCGCTCTACGTAGTTGGAGTTTTTGGATGTGCATTCCTACTGTTCCATCTATACGTTACTACGGCATTCCACCATGCTACTATGGACCGTGGGTTACACAAGCTGGAAGAGGAGGTGCACGCTATGATGGAGTTGCACCGCGCCCAGACCAATGTTACTACTAATGGGGTGCTTGCACCAGTGGTCCAGGGTGGACACGGCCGCAATGGAATGCCCAACAATCATGTTCTCCCGCACGAGCGGCGTCACTGGGGCGCGAAACACTCAAGGCGTAGGAGTGATGTTGCGCCGGTCAAACGAGGGAGCGGTGCGACTTTTACTTGGTTCAACCCTGGCCTGTCAGTCTTAACATCTTTGGTTTTTGATGATACGCTGATATACCCATGATGTAGCGGCGCTTGTGGGCAATATGATGGAGACAATGACCATGTGAGCCCTAAACTTGCATACAGTGCGATGCATTTGCTGACGTTTATCTGCTAGATCGTTGCAATCAGTCATTTGGTACGTTCAACTCGTTCAATTTCATAGAAGTCAGCTAATTTGCGGATTAAGATTTGGGACAATGGTGCTCATTGCGGTGAAAAAATCACCATCACATATAAGGGAAAAACCCTCCAAGCTACCGTTGCAGATATGGTAGGCAACGAGAGTTCTTCTCGAGTCTCTCAAGAATTTTTCTGATGTATACACAACTTTTATTTTCCAGTGTATGAGCTGTGATCCCAACCACATCGACATGAGCCCAGGTCTTCTTAGCGAGGTCGCTGGTCCAGGTGTTGACCAAGTCACCGATGGTGTTTGGTCGTTCGGTGGCGCACCCGCTCCAGAAAAGCCTAAGCCCACGACTTCGTCTACTCCCCCACCTCCTACCACCACCTCAAAGGCCCGTCCTAGTACAACCTCGACTACTTCGACTACTTCGACTCGGGCTAGCAGTACCACTAGTTCCGTTGCGAAGACCTCGTCCACTGCGTCTTCCACTTCTGCTACATCAGCTTCTGCTGTCCCAACCCCAGGATACGTTGATGATGGCAAGGTACACAATCTCGAGGACTTCAATGTTCTGCTCATCAACCTCGGCGGTCTGGTGACGTCCGCCGTCATCGCCGAGGCATAAGTCATAGAAGGATATGTTGCGCCAGAATGCTTTCCCCGGGTCCAGCTCTTCCGTGATTGTACGCCGTGTACTCTGAACATTGGAGACAGTTGTGTTGGATATTTTATGTTGCTGATGTCAATTGCTTTGACATGGTTTATTGTCGCCTCTAACTACCCTTTGTATCGTTTCTTATAGTTGTTCTAAGTTCGCGTGGTCTCAGTGTGCTTCTTTAATCAAATTGCTTGTGTTATCCCAGGTTATTCCAGAAAATCGATCAGCTGACTGGCAATTGCTCATGCTGCAGTGAGGCCGCAGCCGTCGATGAGAGTTTGTTGCCTATCACGCTTGTCTTGGTCTTGCAGCCGGCGGTTCACCTTTCCTTCGTTTACCCGGGATAAGGATGACGCGGGCGTCACCATTGGTCGGCTTATCCTTGACCCTTGAATTACTGGGAGACGGCGGAACGGGGATGTCATTTGACCTGGGAAGGCTCTGGGATACACGTAGTTGGGAAGAGATAAGCTACAGAAGGACGAGGGGACTGGTATAGTTGCAAAGCTGACCCAAAATGTATAATCATTTGCAAGTGCTAGTCTAAGTTGAAGCATTTACGCCTGATCCTTGATAGCCTGCTGAACTAGAGTTAAGAAGTCCTGCTGGGACTTTACACCGGAACGCCAAAGGTGGTATAATCCCCGAATTGTAGCCTTGAGGGCTTCATCCGCAGGCTCAACGGTATTCTCGAGCAACTCGGCGTTGGCGGCGGCGCTGGAACTAGGCTGCGGTACGACAAAGGGCTCCTCTGTGAGGTCAGCATGCGGAGATTGCGGGGACGGGGAAGCCGCGGAAGCGGAGGCGGAAGAAGGATCATCATCCTCCTGTAGAGGGGGTGAATCGGGGCGATTGGGGAGGGCTGCTAGTTTACGAGCAAGGGAGTTGGGAGAAGGAGGGGCGAGGGGGTTGTAGATCTTTTTCTGGGAGAGATCTGGATTAAGTTCGGATGGGGGAACGAAGATGCGTTGGTCCGCTTCAACGTTTTGAGGTTGGAGAAGCTTGCGATCGTGAGGACGGGGAGAAGGGATGGTGGAATCTGCTGAGCCTGCAGGATGTTGTCAGTCACTCATAGATTAACCAAGGGTCGAGGAGGGGTACGGACCTTGGACAGAGGAGTATTGAGCCCAGTATGCATCCTCGGTGTCAGCCCCGGGTGCGGGCTTCGTGGGACGACCAGATGATACAGGGGGGTCACCTACGGTGTTGTAGGCATTCCAGTAAGCGTCGTCGTCGTCGTCGTCGAGGTTATCGACGCTGAAGGTATAGGTGTGTTCTTGGAGGAAGTCGTCGGGAGATTGGAAGAGAGCCATTGCGTGAGAGAGATCTGAGTGAGAGCCTTTTGGGAAGGAGCCAAGTGCGGAATTATGGTATCTCCAGGAATTGGATTTCTGGTCCCAAAGAAATATAAGACGAAGGGATGCCTCTGGGTCTGGATGAGAGGATGGGAGGATGGTTGTGGGGGTAATGCGGACGTGGGCATACGCAGATTCTCGGTCGGCAGTGTAGTGGATATCGGGGTGGGTGGAACTGTCTGCCGCCAAAAGATCAGAGAGGTCATCTGGTTTAATACACTCGAGTAGGGCTAAGACAGTGTCTGGATGGTCGGATGGCCACGTGAGATAAGCCGCTGGATCGTCTGGGGTGATGGCGAGAAAATGGTGCCGCTGGAGCAGGGGCAGGGAAAGGAGATGGGGAGGGATTGTCTGGAGAGACGAGGGCGGGGCGATGTACTGCAGCACATTGAGTATGTCTCCCCTGGAAATGGGGGAAGGGGTGAGAGGGTCAGCCTGAGCGTCTTGCCCCTCTTCGTCCATCATCGTCCTTGTCAACCTCAACCGCCTATTTTTGTCACACACAACCCTTGTCGTCTCCCACCATGCTCCCCTCCAGCCTCTTCGCTATTCTCCTTCTTCCTCTCTTTGCACTCGCCCAGGCACGTTATTATTCTTCAACATCCACCTATGACTGACTTGATACACAGGGACAAGGCAGCCAAAGCGGCCAAAGCGGCCAAACCAGCCAAACCAGCCAGAGTAATCAACAACAGTCCCAGACGGTCATCACCTCGACATCCCTTTCCACCCTGATCACTCTCGGCCCAGACAGACAGGCCAGCACAATGATACGCACCTTCGTTTTCACTACCACCCAGGCCCTTACACCAGCACCACAACCTTCCGGTAATGGCAACAACACCGCTTCCGCCGGAAACAACACTCAGAGTGCATCGACAACGACCACGCCTCGCAACCTCCCCACCGCCCCAACTAGTGTTGACGGAGGTGGTCTGAATGGCGCACCCATGCCAGGTCAAACTGGTGTCGGTGGCATCTACGGCCCAGACGACAACTACATTGCCGCAGCCACCTCACTCAAGCGCCATGCCTTTGTCGTCGGCTTTGTCGGCTTTGCCCTTGGTGGCGCAATGCTGGCTTTCTAATTCATGGACATATTCTCTAGGTGGACTTACATATGGATAATTTAGACTTGTCACTCCTTTTTTTTTTGCAACCCATGGACTGTAATCTTATACCAGTCATCTACTCATGCAAACATACATACACTTAGTATAATACTCTCTCGTGAAAATAAACCGGCAATAGCCGCCCTGTCAACGCATTTCCTTATGTTCTTGCGATCAAGGCTAACAGCTGGTCACCTCTTCTATCAGCCAATCCATCGACATCACCCACCTCTGCTCAGAACAACCATTGCTACAATGTCTGAAACATCTTCCAAGCGTCAGAAAATTGTCCACAAGGTAGCAGCGGAACACCACCACTCTGTTCCTTCACTGAACGCCACAATCTTCTAGGTCATCGGCACTCACAACGGCACATTCCACTGTGATGAAGCGCTTGCGGTCTTCTTGCTCCGTCAAACAGCTACGTATACCGATGCTGGTGTGAAGCTCGCGGCCATCCATCACCGCGACACAAATTTACCGACGTTTAGATCTCAAAAGAACACGCGACCCAGCTATTTTGGATACGTGTGACATTGTCGTCGATGTCGGCGCAGTCTATGACGAATCCAAGCAACGCTTCGACCACCACCAGCGTGGCTTTACTGAAGTCTTTGGTCATGGCTTCAACACAAAACTCAGTAGTGCTGGTTTGATCTACAAGTCCGCCAAATCCTACCTGCATTTCGATTCTCGCGCTGAAATGTAATCCAGGCATTTCGGCAAGGAAATTATCGCAAACAGGCTTCAACTTTCACTCGATGACCCTAAGGTTGAACTCTTGTGGCTCAAGTTGTACAAGGTTCGTCAATGACCTTCGCCCAAAACTAATGTTCAGTAGTTCTGTAGGAATTCATCGAGGCAATCGACGCCATTGACAACGGCATCTCGCAGTACCCCAGTGATATCAAGCCTTTATACAGGTTGCGCACTGACCTGTCCAGCCGTGTCGGACACCTGAACCCCGCCTGGAATCAGTCCGTGGATGCCCAAGCCGTCGACGTAACGTCTGACATTATTCCGAGTGATATGAAGGCTCACTCCTATCTAGGCGCGCTTCCTTGAGGCTTCGAAGCTGGCGGGCAAAGAGTTCCTTGACAGGCTCGATTATTACGCCAATGCATGGCTACCTGCTAGGGACTTGCTCGTTGAGAGCATCGACTCCAGCAAGGTCAAAGTTGACCCAACTGGACGCATCATCTTGTTCAACCAGTTCCTTCCTTGGAAGGTGAGGCATATCTAAGCAGATGGCTTGGATTACTGAGCACCATACAGGAACACCTCTTTGAACTCGAGTCTACTGGCGAAGTGGCTCCGAACACTGCGATCTACGTTGTCTATCCTGATGAGACCGGCGGAAACTGGCGCGTCCAGGCCGTTCCAGTCGCCCCGGAAAGCTTTGGATCCAGGAAGGCCTTGCCAGAGGAGTGGAGGGGATTACGGGATGATGAATTGAGTCGTGCTAGTGGAATTGATGGAGGAATCTTCATCCACGCCAGTGGTTTTATTGGAGGTCAGTGATAAATCTTATACATCTCTTTCGTCAATTGAATCTGATTTTTGTTCATTGTCCCAGGCAACAAGACTAAGGAAGGTGCTTTGAAGCTTGCACAGCTGTCCTTGGAAAAATGATCGGACGAGAAACTGCGCTCCCCGAGTGTACCGCCAAAGGTTGATCATTAACTTCGCATTGAATGCGTCTTATATCAACAAAATGTTGATGATGGCCTGGAAAGGCCAGCAGAAGCTGCTGAAGTATTGCCTCCTATTGCGGTAGTTGTTGTAGTTCCTTACAGGCCATCGCACCTGTTGTGTTTGTGTTGTAGTTACCCGCGAATGACTGTCCGTCCTTCTGCCCTAGCCTTGGCTACTGCACAAAGTTACTCTATTGTTGATCCAAGGATATGGCGTTCCCTGTGTAACCGCTGAGTCTCAGCCTCTCGCGCTGCTGATCTATATGGCGGGCATGTATAAAACACTTGGGACGCGTTAAAGATGTGAGTTGCACGAAACTCGCGATTGTTGAAACGGAACTCGGCCCCAAGTTGTATACGCCCCTATAACTATGTACGCGGCGGCTTGGCGGCCGCCCATCAGTCGCTTCATCCACCTGATCATCAGCCTAAGCGCTTCTGCAGACTATGGCCACCCTCGAGCGTGCGTCCGCCTGCTAAGTTATCAGGCCAAAAAACCAGCATTCATGCCGCACTACGCGAGCCGACGCTCGTGCAGGTAGTACAAGGCAACTTCAACTAGCAAGACGACCCCCATCAAGTTTCAGGTCAGCGAGTGTTCTCTGGAGAAAGTCTTTACATACTTGATGACTACAGGTCATCGGGGTTCTGTATTGTCTACAGCCGTTAACTCCAGGCCTATTCCTGACTTCCTAACCATGATATCATCGACCGACTTCACCTTCCTTAGCGCATAGAGCATGGTTTAGCCAGAGTACGAAGGTTTGGGATCTCTTGCGAGGGAATCCAAGGTGTTACAGAATCCCTGGCATCCGGGTTTGCGTTATCCGATTGCATACGGATCCCATCTGAGGTCCTCTCGGATTTGAAAGATCCCGTTAACAGGTGGGCAAATATATTCGGGACAAAAGGATCGACAACAGGTCTGCATTCCATTCAATGGATCTTGATTCGCGAACAGGGTGAGTTCGTGCCCAAATCTTAGCCGGTGATACTCTGAAATTTCCTGGGTAATTGCGAAGATATCGGTACGGTTCCGAAGGCGTATAGACACCCCGTCCAAGTTTGGACCCGGGATATCGAAACACTGGCTCAAACATGACGCACAATTACCGCTACATAGGGAAGGAGCAAAGAAGATATGATCGGCTTCTGTTAAGGCTCGGGACCCAGGGATGGAAGTCGCGCATGTCCGACTTTCATCAAGGCGTCATGCTGTTCGAGATTTACTGGTGGAGCGAGATTCTTGGGGTGAAGCCAGAAAGGGAACCATGTCTCGAGGAACTGGGATGTCAGAAAGGGTGGCGTCAACGCCTCTGATGGTGGCGAAAGGAGGATTCTAGCCAGCGGGTCCTCTATTGATTTTTTGCGAAGTGCACGTTCAGAGGTGCATGAAATTATTTTATGTCGCGTCCCCCTCACCCTCGTTTACCTATTCACTCGCTAGACCGTTCGCTAGCTTGTATATCCACTTGTTTGCGGCAGCGATTTTATTGTATGGATGATACCTCTCGTTATCCTGACGGGTACCTGCGAGAACGGAAATTTGGCAATTGACGGAAGTGCACATTTTAGCAGCCTCATGCACGACTCAATTGCACCGCTACCCAATTTTTGGCACAGATATCTCCCTGTGGCAGTATTGCAGAATCATCATCGCCCAACAAAGCCAAAAATGATCACCGTTGCCCTTTTCCTACTCGGGTGATGTCGCCAATTTGTTCCTCAGTTTGTCAATACTAGGGCGACCAGCGAGGTCAGGGTTCAGTTCCGTTGCCGCTACTTGCCGTCACTGTATTCATTTCAGGGCCGATCATTTAGCGTCCCCAAAATTCTAACATCTTTCACAAGGGGTGTACTGTAGTCTGTATGGCGCGTTGCCACTGGCCGCCTTCGACCTGCCCTCATGGGTTGACCTCACTCACCCCACGCGGATGCTCGGCCATTCAACTTATTGGTGCAGGGACTATATAGGGATCTTCTTTTGTATATGACTGTTCATCCCTATCAAAATGCGCTTCTCGTGCAGTGGCTCCTCGGTATGTTTGGGAAGGTTGGCGGGTAAAACGGGTCTGGATTTTGGACTTGGTTCGGAAGACACTCCCGATTGGACTTGCGTAGTGGCTGACGTGCGCAATGGCTATCAGACAACGTGGATGAGGCATGGATGGACTCGGAACTAGATCGACGATTTTCACGAGTCTGGTAATCTGTCATGGGTGTGTCCTCTCCCTTTTGGCAGCACACCGTCTTTGCGGATGTCCTTACTTTAGACTTCCGACTCCGTCCTTATCATCGACAACATCTGTTTGCACTGCAGCGGGGAGTCTGGGAATGTCTGCTCATTGTGCTTTGTGACCACGTACGATCATACTGCGAAACGTTTGTGATACACATAACACTTTTGGCTTATGGGCTTCAATCAAAACGCGATGCAGATACAAGGCCCCTTAGGTGTGACCCGAGGACACACCATAACTGCACACCTTCCTCCTTTTACCTCGACCGTATTTCTTGCATGTTTTGTGTACTGCGCAATAAGACTAGACTCATCACACCGCCTCCAACGCCATTCACTTCCTCAAACTCGACGCCCCCAACTTCGTTCTCAGTCGTAGACCCTTCTTGTTCATCTTCCACGTCTCCACGCATCCCAGTGAAGCCACTTAGGCAGCGCCGTCCAAGGAATCCTCTCAGCATCGGTCAACATCCCAGCGAGGACATCAACCTGCCACAGGAGATTACTAGCACCAGAAGATATCGAAACTTTCAGACTTACCCGAGGAAAATGTCGTTTGTTAAAGCCCGCTACCATCCGTTCTTATTTGCTATGATGACGTTGTCGGCGATGGCGGAGTTGGGGTTGACCGCGTTTCTGATCGGGGCGGGAAATGAGAGCAAAAAATGGGCAAGCGAGCGGTACCACTCGCTGTAAGTCCGACTTGGGGTTCTGTTCGTTTGCAGAAAGTATTAAGATATATCATCAGGTTGATCATGTTCTTATTCAACGCGGTCTGGACCACCATATTTTCGGCTGCATATATGCTATGGATGGGTGATGCAGGGAGCCAATTTCTCGCGAGCGTAGCGAGTTCAGTCATATGGCTATTAGTAACAACGATCTTATGGGTTAGTTCTGGAATACTTGGCAATAATTCCTGCTTGACCCATCATTTCACAGGGAACAGCAGCCGGGGTGATGCACAACACGCGCACAGGAGGAAATTGTGCCCTGAAGCCACCCATCCATAGGTACGGGAGACTAAATGACATATGCACAGTAAGCTGATAAGACATCCCATTCAGATGCCGGCAGTCGCTGACGGTGGAGGCGCTCGGCTGGACTGAATTCGGACTCTGCACGCTAACGATGATACTGACGTGCTTGTGGGTTCAGTCGAATAAATATCGAAGGGAACAGGAAAGTGAATTGGCTAGCTCCGGAGAGTCCACCAGGAGGCTGGTTTGAATGACTGGCCCTTCCCGTTGTTCCATGTTGGTGGTAGCTATTGCGATCCTAATTTATTTTGCTGGTGTGCAAGATTCCTTGCCACATAGTTTCTTCAATTGTTGCGTTGTCCTCTTGCGACCCATATCGATTCTTTTGGCTTGGATATTTCAGTCCGGACATTGAAGTAAGTCCGGGGGGGCAAGAGTCCGAAGAGGTGGGGTTGGGTATAATCGGATGTAGGTTTGCTGTGATCATTATCAGATAACTCCCAATTTGTGCTATCCTCAAATCCGAGCACAACTTATCCTACCCTTCCGTGTACAACATTTTTCCTCCCTATAGAGCCTTTTTCGCTGATGCAAGGGCCCTCTCTTCCTACTCTAACTCCAAACGCCATTACCCTGCATGCGCATCCTCGTTTGTTTAAGTTTAGTGTGAATCAATCATTAGGGTTAGGGCTTTCCGGGAAACTCCGATGTGCTACACAGTTTTGATCAGCCTCCAAGTTCCTGATGGTACCCATAATATCAAGTCGTCGGGCTGAACATCGTCAAGAACAAGGTGCGTCGCGTATTTATCGCAGCTATGGTCGATGTTAACGAGATTGTTTTCTTTTGTCACCGTTAGCGGCAAGATGGGTGCCTACAAATATATCGGGGAACTTTACAAAAAGAAACAGTCGGATGTCCTCCGATTCCTCCTTCGTGTTCGGTGCGCAGATTCATTGGATACTAGCGAGAGGCCCGTCTAACAAGGAGCAAAGTTGCTGGGAGTACCGTCAATTGAACGTCATCCACCGTGCATCTCGCCCGTCCCGCCCCGACAAGGCCCGTCGCCTTGGTTATAAGGCCAAACAAGGATATGTCATCTATCGTGTTCGAGTTCGCCGCGGCAACCGCAAGAAGCCCGTTCCCAAGGGTTTGTTGCAGCTCGTAGCTTCAGTTCAGTGAAGTGGAGGCTGAATTGTCTTTACCTAGGTGCCACCTATGGTAAACCCGTTCGCCAGGGTGTAAACCATCTCAAGCCTCAACGATCGCTCAGGAGCGTTGCGGAGGAGCGTGTTGGTAGGCGATGCGGCAACTTGCGTGTCCTCAACTCCTACTGGGTAAACCAGGATGGTGTTTACAAGTACTACGAGGTTATCTTGGTGGACCCTAGCCACAAAGCCGTAGGCGTGCTCTTTTTTTTGCCTTTTTTGTTGTCTGACAAGTGGCATCTCCCAGATTCGCCGTGATCCCAGGATCAACTGGATCGTCAACCCCGTTCACAAGCGTCGTGAGGCTCGTGGCCTCACCAGTGTTGGCAAGCAGGTCTGTTCTCCTCCTTCAGCTATTTTCCTCGAGCAAATCTAACTTCCTATCTATCCAGAACCGCGGCCTAGGCAAGGGTCATCGCCACAACCACACTCCTTCTCGTTCAACTTGGAAGAGGCACAACACTCTCAGCTTGCGCCGATACCGTTGATGACCTGTATCCTTTCATTCCACCATGCTTACCTACATCCTTCATGTCCTGCTATGTGTATGTCCTCAGCGTCCCTAAAACAAAAGACGTACTATGCTGCAATGGAGCCGCACGGTTCCCCGATTTTTGGAGCTCTAGCTATTTTAAGAGTGAGAGTTAAAATTAGCACTAGAACCAAACATGAGGCTTCAGCGTTTCTTACCCAAGCATCGCTCAAATTTCACAAGTCCTCCCTCCCCAGATCTCACATCGACAGCGGCTCGGGAATCATGTTTCGAGTTCTACCGCCTTGCTTGCTTGTTCTCCTCGTCTCTCATCTACACAGTGCCCTCGCCAAGCAACATTTACTTCCACGGAGCAATTTGAACAGTGACCCTAATGGAACAGCCTTTCTATGGTTACCTCAGGACGAGTACTCAGGTTCCTCCTTTTTCGAGTGCGTTTCCAACGATGCCAACATGAAAAGTCGTTAATATCATTCAAACAGTCGCTGGGACTTTTTCACAGGTGACGACCCAACTCAGTGAGTGATCGGTTTTGTCGCGGTGTCCAGACACCAACCAGAGGTTTTACGTATAGCGGGATTGTCAAGTGAGTCATGGCTGTTGTGCTATCTACTTCGTCCTTGCTCAGACATATTCATCTCAGCTATACCACGAGGGACGATGCCTTCGCTAGCGGCCTCGCCTATGTCCGAGATGACGGAACCGTCATTATGCAGGGGGACAACACCACATGGCTGGATAAGGGTGTACCACGCAAAAGGTCTGCACTAGCAATGACCTCACCTTGGAAATCATTGACGTCCCGTTATAAACATTATAGTGTTCGGATCTCCAGTCAAGCACAGTACAATGGCGGTCTTTTTATTTTAGACTTGAATAAGGCACCTTGGGGTTGCGGTGGGTGTTACCTTCGTGTTACCCGCCTCTAGCGTGCTCATTTCCACGTAGGCGTGTGGCCGGCCTTTTGGACAGTGGGAGCTGGGAACTGGCCATGGGTAAGGCGACTGTTTTGATGTATGTTTCACTAAAACGAAGCTTCCCAGACTGGTGAGGTGGATATCATAGAAGGGGTCCATGATAATGAACACAACCAAGTGGCGTTTCACACCGCTCCCGGTATGCAGAGCACTGGGTTCCTTGTCACAAGAGCACTAAATTTTGTTGTTGATAGGATGTCTCTTGAATCCCAACACGACATTTACCGGAACGGTGGTGGTGAGCTGCAGCACCCTTTCCATGTATTGGTTGCTGACTATTTGTCCATCTCCCAGACACGAGATGGCCAGAACAATACGCAGTGCAATGGACTTATCAACGATAATTCCGGTTGCGCTATCGTAGAATGGAGTAGAGCTTCCTATGGACCTTTCTTTGACTCACAAGGCGGGGGCGTTTTTGCGATGAAATGGGATGAGAATGGGATCGCGGTTTGTAAGTCCTGTCATTTATCCAGCTTGTCAATCTGATCGACGTGCGATCACAGGGTCATTCTATCGACAAGCCATACCTACAGACATCACTCAAGGAAGCCCCGACCCTTCAAAGTGGGGGCCGCCCGTGGCTGCATTGGATCCTGCTAGCTGTGACATCAGTCAATATTTTGTCAATCACTCTATAATATTCGGTAGGTTATTCTTGTTTAATATTTAGTGCTGTCATTGACCTTAACAACAGATATTACCTTCTGTGGTACGCCCTCTTTTCTGCGCGAACAGTATATCTTTATGAATTTCTGTTAGGCGATTGGGCCGGTAATTCATATGCTTCTACAACTTGTCCCGGAACTTGCGACGAAAGGCTCATGGACCCAAATAATTTCGTGGTAGGTACTCCCTCAAGCTTCCTTGATTCTTGCTCAAAACAATAGAATGCCACATGGATTATCAACAACTTAAAGGTATACCGTAAGCAGTCGCTGAGTGGGACGGTTATCGCAAGTGCGGTGCGGCAGATCAACTCTTGGAGCTGGTCTGCAATCTGGTCTGCGTTTCTGATTATCGCATTTGGTGTTAGATTTGCATGGATCGTCTAAGATGTACATGTATAGTATTTATTTATCTATGCGCACTTAGAAGACCACGTTTTATTTTCTATCCTTCATGCGCGGGGTTATGATTAGATTGATGTTGAACATTGAACACGTTTTAACCGCACGGGACGTTGGAAATGAGGCTTCCATACCAGCTTGTCTTTTCTTGGCAAACAATTTGAATTGTCCAAGAAAAGCAATGTTGATACGACCCTGCGTCCGATGCGTGCGCCTCGTTCAATTCGCCCAATGCCAAGATTTCATCCTCAGGCTGTTGTTCCTTGTCCCAGACGTCTCTACATATAAGCATTCCGCTCAAAGTGGTTGAAAATACCCTGCTTTCCAGTGACCTCTCAATGCGGCGACACCTACCTACGGGCCTCTTGATACTTATACTCACCCATGTTTCGTCATGTTCGGCTTACTTTGACGGACTGCTGTCAACAGGCTCAAGGAGAGCCCACAGCGATTTGGCGAGACGGGCACAGAGTATCAACTACAATGCCGATGGGACGCCATTTGTGTGGTTGCCTACTGATGAATATTCAGGGAGTCAGTTTTTTGAGTACGTCCACTTCTCATATGGCGCCAAAAATTGATCATGACCCTCTGCCCACCTTTCTTGCAGTCGATGGGATTTCTTCACGGGGAAAGACCCGACAAAGTATGTTAATCCTCTTATTCGTGTCAACTTGAGCTGAAGTTGGGTCGTGGTAGCGGACAAGTGAAGTGCGTTTTGAATCGCCCCAACGCTTGCAATGAGGCTCAATGTGCAAACGTAGTTATATTTCTCGAGAGGAAGCGCTTCAAAAGAAGCTGATATATACATTGGATGATGGGACTGTGGTATTGAAGGGGGACAATGAGACTTGGTTGGATTCTGGTGTGAAACGTGATAGGTGTGTTTCTCTCAGTTCGTGTAGGTTCAAGAAATGATACATCTAAGCCGTTTGTTAGTGTCCGAATTTCTACGAAGAGACGATACAACACTGGGTTATTTATTCTCGATTTAAGGAAGGCCCCCTGGGGGTGTGGTGAGCTAGATTCTGCCTCGTTCTACAGACGAATCAAGATTAATGTATTTGCGCAAGGGATATGGCCTGCATTCTGGACACTCGGAGAGGGGCAATGGCCATTTGTGAGTTGATATTTGTATTCTCCATACTTAGCTAAAGAACGTATATCTAGGCTGGAGAAATCGACATCATAGAGGGCGTGCATGACAATCAGCATAACCAAGTCGCCTGGCACACGGGACCTGGTACGCTAATCCACCATACCTTGTTTTCCTTCGGTTCTCATACTCGATGCGGAACACAGGGTGTACACTGGCCACAAATAGTACTTTTACTGGAACCATAGTGGCAAGTTACAAACGACGCGTACCGTTTGTGATATTCTGATCAGGAGACGACAGAATGTAAATGGGAAGAATCACACCGATTGCAATGGCCTGATAAATGACAATGCTGGGTGTGGTATTGTCGAGTGGAGTAGAGCGTCGTATGGGCCGTATTTTGATGCTCAAGGTGGAGGTGTTTTTGCGATGAAATGGGACGAGAATGGCATCGCCGTGTGTACGTTGCGGCCCTGATACGTTGAATCGACGAAGATTTATGGAATTTCTCTTAGGGTCTTTTTATCGCACTGCTATCCCCAGGGACATCACCGATGGCATTCCTCACCCGGATAGCTGGGGACCACCTTCAGCTGTTCTTGATCCATCTCAGTGTGACCCCCTAGCATTTTTCAAGAACCACACCATTATCCTGAGTGAGTTTTTATCCAGAGGGTTTATTCAGATCACTGACCCCACAAGATATCACTTTCTGCGGTATGTGAAGGAATCGGTCTAATTGAGCCAGGGTTCTAAGCACCAGCTCCATAGGTGATTGGGCAGGAAACTCTTACGCGACCTCGGGCTGTCCAGGGACTTGCCCCGAGCGACTTCGAGATCCTAGGAATTTTGAGGTATATTATCTGAGCGAGTTTGTCACGGATTGGTCTCATTGCGTGGTTTCATAGAATGCAACTTGGATCATCAATTCGCTAAAGGTGTACCGCAAGCAAGGCCTCAACGGGCTGGTATCAAGTGCCGACGACCCCCCTGTCCCAGCTCGGGGGGCTTTGCCGTTGTGGACAACATTGCTTGCGGCACCAGCTGCGTTCCTATTTTGATGAATTGATTACGAGACACGGAATGATCATGATCAATAACGTGTATCTTAGAGAATACCCAGTTGAATATCAATAATCGTTGCTGAAGCTATTATGTGCAGGTAATTAAGCTACAGCCGCATCTTCCAGATTCTATCCTCAACCTCGGTGCTTTGATGGGTGTGTGGCTCTCCGAAGCTGGCACGTAAAGGTGTAACGCTTACATAGCCTTGATGGATTGCCCATCCGTCTGAGCCTACGGGAAGCGAGGAAAGGGATGGCGTAACAAGACTCTTCATCTCGGGAGCCCATTTGAACAGGAGGTCCTCTGCCTCAGCAGGCGAAGGACCAGCGGTGGCGGTTTTGGCCTCGCCTTGCTGCTCTCCGCTTGTAATAATAGCTTCGGATTGCTTTTGATCCGGTGGAAGCTCAGTTGAGATTTTCTTGAAAAGGCGGCCGTAAGAATTTCGCCAAATATTTGTCCAGCAGATCTTCAAACCTTCCTCGGATAGAAGGTCTTCGATGAGAGGAATATTGATGCTGTACAGGTCGACCTCTCCATCCCGCAATCCACAGCGATCCTCTCCCCAGTTATGCCAGAGATGTTCGATGATTCGGCTTCCTAATCGGTGGGCGGGTTCATGATAGGATATGGGAGTGGGATAGACGACAATGCCATACGAAAGGGCGATGGAGCGGATCTTGGATAAAGACGAGGAGAGAGCAGCACCGATCGTACCGGAAGAAAGAGCGAACGCAGCTGCGGGTTAGAGTTCAAGTAGCTGTTGCAATTTTGCGGGACACACAGACGGACCAGATGTGTTACGGCCTAAATTAGGACCGGATATCTACACGAAAAACTGGTCAGACAGCGAAAGTGGGGGGGGGGGGGATGTGCAAGCGTTCTCACAACAAGATCTATCTGACCCGGCCATAGGTTATGAAGTGCAACATTGGCGCATGTGGCTGGCGTCTAAGCAATATTGAATGTAAAAAGGGAAGTGGTTAGCAGATAATAAGACTCATACGCCGTCGAGAAGGATCCATTCCGCCTGTAATTTAGACGCTTGAATTAGCCCATGCTTAAGACAAAGGGAAAGTTAGACAGACTAGCTCCCCATCCTTAAGTGGTCGTGAAGTATCTACGATCTCGCCTTGACCATCCTCCCTTGGGTAGAAGTAGGAGCCCTTTGTTATTTCTTTGATATGATATGCCTTGCCTGGGGTATACTATAAGTTGAGATGTATTCCGTAATTCGAGAAATATCGTACCAATCCAGGATTTCTGGCTGCTGGGAAGGACGACTTTGACCTTCCAGCCTGAACTCGGGTGAGATATGGTGGTTGAATAAAGGGAAGGAAGGAATACCGAGGTTTTCTGTGAGATGACGATAGAGGCCTAGGACAAAGGGAGACTCCTTCGGGTTTGGAGGCCCATCATCGTTCTGACGGGAATAAGTATGTGCAGGAACAACGGACCTTGGGATCGTACCGTGAGAAGGACGGTTGGAGATGCAGGCATGAGGGGGTGAGGGAAGTCTTGTGGACAGATATGGATGAGTGTTTTGTCACAAACTCAATTGTCACTCTCCTCCCACACTTCCTCACCCCAACGTCCTTTGTGTTCCTCTTCATCGTCGGAGACGATGGCAAACCACCTTTCCTTGCCTCAGTTGCCTCAGCTGCCTCCGCTCGACCTCCAGAACACCACAGGCGACTCGAATGTGCCCTTCGCAGATTCCCTTTCCTCTGCGTTCCAGGCCATAAATCCGAACCTTCCACCTCAACCTCGTCAGTCCCTCAGCCCTCCTCCTCTTCGGAAGTCCATTTCCGTCGACTCCTTCGTTACATCGCCTTCGCTTTCGTCGCCGCGTCAGCAGAGAGATACCCAACCCCCGGCATCGCGGGGTTTCGTTGCCGGATTGACGTCTGCGTTCCGTCGGGAGTCTGCAGCTGACTTGCGATCTAGCCGTAACCGTGGGGCAAGTGTCAGCTCTGTTCGTGAACAACAGCAACAAGCCGATCCAGACGTTGGCCGCCATCCGCTTCCAGACCGCGAACAGCGCTTCCGTCTCTCTTCTTTAAAAGGGCCAGATCCTTCCAGGCTCCCTGTACGCGGTGGTGAACTTCCTCTACCCGCCAGAACGTCCTCTTCTGCCAACGAAATCTCTATTCCCCTTTCTCCTACAAGTCCTCCCTCCGAGCACATGGGGCATACCTCTCATACTTCCCCCACTCACCAACCTGTTCCTCGGCGCCTCATAAATACCCCTTCCAACCCAGGTCGTACTCGTAGCGTGAGTATCGGCGCGCAATCCAACCCCCCACCCAAGCGAATGGTTGTCAATACTCAGTTTTCCAACGTACGTAGCAAATGACACGACACGTTCTTATTCAATCTCAATGAAGCCTCCATAGATCCCGCCACCGCCACTTCCAGTCATGAACGAAAACGTCACTCTCATTGTGATTGGTGCCCCGGGCTGCGGCAAAACACAGTCCATTCGCAGG
Organism: Podaxis sp. C-F-92630; assembly: GCA_018524945.1. NCBI lineage: Eukaryota > Fungi > Basidiomycota > Agaricomycetes > Agaricales > Agaricaceae > Podaxis > Podaxis sp. C-F-92630. The sequence continues at coordinate 440,497 of JAEUWS010000980.1, forward strand.
GGTCTTTCTGGCTTCCACCTCTCTGATCCACTGCCTTCAACGGTGCAAAGGGTAGTCGGTAATACTTCGGTTCCTATGTGTAAGCTTTTCTTCTAGCTGAGACATTGCCGGTCGATGCTTATCACGTCTCTTAGACACCTACCGTTTGGGCACAATCAATCGGGACAAGTTTCCAGACTGTCCTCTGACTGTGATAGAAATTGACGTAGCATTGACGGATAGTCACATTCCGCGAGATCACCTGTGGCCAGAAGCCATTCCCTCTATCGACGGCGCGGTAATATGCTATAGTTCGGCGGACCGTGCTTCCTTCAAGCCCGTCGAATCGTTGCTTTGTGAGTGTTTTCTCCCTCAGCCAGCAACGCCAGTATTAAACAGGCTCAAGGTGCATACCATGCCATGAGACTCCCGATAATCGTGCTAGCGTGCAAGGCGGACCTAGAGCCTCAGATTGAGCCTGAATATGCGTCAAGACTACTTCAGCAGTATCGTGCAGGCTTAGTCGAAGTCACTGTCCAGACCGACATTGGGAAGGATAAACTCAAACGTTCGTTTGATTGGTTACTCAAGGCTGTATTCCGACATAGAAGTCCGTACTTTCTTTTACCACCTTTGCCTGTTACTCAAGTCATTTGAAACAGAGGCCATTGATACCATTAATCATCCCGATGCTGCATACCTTAATCCCGCTTCCCCAGACGTCCTTGCATCTCCGCCTCCGTGGGAGAGCTCGCGCACTGCCACGCCGACTGTGGCTCAACCTCACCCTCCTCCGCATCCTCTGCCACCCCCGCCGTATCACCACCATCAACCTCAACCTCAACCCCAACCTCAGCTTCACTATGTTCATCCTCCAGACAAGCCCACGCCAACCACCGCTTTTCCAGCCACTTCTTCCATCCAAGCCCAAAATGATGGGGATCAAACCTTTGAAGGTCATTTGGCTAGGCTTCGCTTGGCAGGTGAAGCCGTCCTTAACGGTGATGATGACGAAGTTCATCAGGCTCATTCTGGTAATGATCTTGAAGACGATGAAGTCATCGATCACATAGTTGAAGCTTCTCCCCAGCCACCGGGGAAGGAGAAGGATAAACCGTGCGTTTATCCCCATTTTTGCGTTTCCTTTCGATTACTCATGTCCTTCTAGGAAACCCGCGCAATTTGCTACTCTAGATACACTATTGGACAAGCTTTTGTTTATCTCTGTCAGCGGAGATGGTACAGTTAGCACGATCTGACTTGGTGTTCAAAACTGATGTCCTGCCGCAGATCCGAGCTTCATCTCGTCATTCTTGCTCACCTACCGCAAATTTTGCACACCTCGCAGCGTTCTCTTGGCTATGACAAAGAAGATGCGACAATTGGAAGAACCTTCCGGTGACCCAATGTTCTCCTGTTTCGCTCAGATGAGGTGTGTTCCGGGCACAACTCAGCTACTCAAGTTTGGCAACTTATTGATTGTTCCAGGATATGTCACCTTCTAGAGGTTTGGGTCGCGGATTATCCCACTGACTTCGCTGTCAAGGGTACAGCTGGAGCGCTTAACGCCCTTATACGTTCAATTCTGGCCAAAACGCATCTTCTACATTACGGTTCACAGCTTCTGCCATTCTTGGAAGTCCTTCCTACACTCCAGGACCAGGATGCAATATGGGCACTCAAACCAGAGATAACGGAAGAGAGCGATGGAGAAAGTCTAATTGACGATGAAGACTATGTCAAACTTGACGGTAGCAAACACTCTTCCCCTGAATCACCTACTTTGAACATATCTGAACCTCCCCCGCCGCTCCCGCTACCGGCTGTCAGCAATTCTTCGGGTACAAACTCGAGAGAGCGCAAACCTAGCCTACCTCTAGTGAAGAGCCTAGGCCTCGCACTCAATGGCTCGTCAGACCATACGGATCCTTCATCCAAGCAACAGCTCAAAGAACTTCTCCGAATAGCTAACGAGGTCATGGCGATAGATGCGTCGGAAATTGCAGAGGAGATCACCCGTGTGGAAGCCAGATACTTCCTTAACATCACAGTTAGTAATATTACTCCTATTTGACTCCGCGTCTTCTAATCTTTACCTGCCAAGAACCGTGATTGGATGCATTTTGTTTTTTTGAAGCAGAAGAAACCAGATGACCCTATTGTGGCTTTCAACACCATTGCCAATCATATTGGAGACTGGTGAATATCGATCATTGGATTTGGTGTTGCTGCCTATAACCCGAGATTTCATGCAGGGTTGTCTCTCTGATCTTATGTCATGATAAACCGCAGAGGCGCGCCCGACAAATGGAGAAGATGGTTGACATTGCCGCAAGACTGAGGACGCTAAACAACTATTCAGCACTTCGCGCTTTTGTCGCGGGTATCAACAGTGCCACGTATCCAGGTGATGAAACCATGGAACTATTCAAGAGCAGGTCGCCAGAGCAGGCAAAAAACTTACAATCATGGGAGGTCCTTTTACAACAGCTTCGCGCCCACCGTGCCTATCGGCTTGCCCTCCGAAATAGCAAGGGCTCTTGTATTCCCGCTATGTATGACGCCTTTCAGTTTGCCGCCTACACTTGTTCACTTTTCTCTAGGGAGGTCCACATCGCTGACATGATTAAGGCTCAAGAAGCTAACAGAGACTTCAAGGAAGACGATCCTACCAAGATACATTGGGCTAAATTCAGTATGATGGGAAGGTTTGTATCGGTCACGACCCAGTGCCAAAATCAATGCCGTAGTTCTACGGATTACAATTTCCCGGACCGTAAACACATTCGAGACCTCTTTATCAAACGAACAGTCATGAGCTTGGAGGTGCGTTCTAACGTGAACGTTCCCTTCTCAAATATCTCATATCTTCAACAGATGCAAAGAGCCCGCCTTAAGGATCCTGAAGTTGGAGACTATGGTCTCCTTCCTCATCACAACCTCCCTAAACAAGACGCACAGGCCATGCGCAGGCTGTTCTTCTGGTGATGGCGTCCCTTCACTATCTTATTCTTCTGTGTGGTTCGTGAACACTTGCTTCCGTTTCACGTTTTGGCTACCTTGCATGTTCATATCTCCTTACCCACGCACTCACTTCCCTGATCCTCAGTGATCCTCGTGTTCGGAATTCATGCCATTCCTTCGATGTCATTTATAACACCATACTGGACTCCGTCCATTGCTCTACATTCTTTCAAGTTCCGCTTGCTGAATTTTTATGACCTAATTATACCCTTGATTCATTGTGATAATTGTTCGGCTTTGACGCTTTCATTGTCGTCTTATCATGTAGGGGAATATCATTCGAAGTAGTGACGACTGCATAGCAATATGATGACAATAGCGATTGTGTACACGGTGCGCATAATTATGACTTGCGCTTCCTACTACCGTTCTTGCCTTTTAATGGATTCGGTCCAGACTTGGAAGGCTTTTTGGCAGCACGTCCGCCGAGCTCCTGATCGAAAGAACTCCTGGACTTTTTTGGTGCGCTCTTTGGCTTGGATCTGGCCAGTTCAGGAAGGCCAATCTTAGCAGGACGAGAAGCCTTCTTGGCTGAGCGAATGGCAGCATTAATCATCCTGCTATCCCCTAATTCCTTGTCTGCTTCCATTGCCATCTTTCGTCTTTTGGCTTTACGTGAAAGGCCAGAATGTTTATCGCGTTTCGGCTAAAGATCGGGGGTAAGCAGGTAGGAGACGTGAAATCAATCGTGGAGGATATTCTTACCCTATTTACATCTGCTGCAACTTTGGGCTGCCTAGACGCTTTAAGCCCTTGTTCGTGTTCCCGTTTGCTGATAGCTAGCGAGGGTCATTTTTCCGTAATAGTCGAGATAGGGGTTAACCATACCTTGAGCAGTTTGTTTTTCCCTACCCGTCTGGAACCATGTCCGAGCAGGGCGAGAGAATATCTCATCTTGATGTTCAACTATGTTTTGTCCTTTCCTGATTTCCATTTCTGCCTGACGCAACTGCTTCTCCTCCTTCTCCTCGCGCAGAACTTCAGAAATCTTGTCCTTCAGTTCGACAAGCCTATCCGACCAATGTTGTACCATCTCGGCGGGTAATACACGATGACGAACTTGGTCCTCGGCAGCGGCATGTTTGATAGCGGCCTTGAGCATTTTCCTGTCCGCTTCTCCAACTAGCGTTACAGATCTATAGGTGTTTGAGTATGTTGTTACGTCGTTACGAAGCTGTTTCGTGCGCACCGTCCTTTGTTTCCAGCGCGAGCAGTTCGTCCTACTCGGTGCAGATATTGTGCGAGTTGGGTTGGCATATCGTAATTGATAACCGTTTCAATGCCTTTGATATCTAAACCGCGTGCTGCAAGATCTGTGGCCATAAGGTAGTCAACGGCGCCGTCGCGGAAGAGCTGCAGGGCTCTTAAACGCTTTCAACACGCGTCAGTTTCAAGTATTTTAGCCAATAAATGGAATTTACCTGTTCTTGGGAGAGGTCACCGTGCAATTCTTCACACTTCATTCCGAGTAAACCGAATACGATTCGCATCTGATGCGCCAGCTTTTTGCTACGAAGAAAGACAATTGCCCGATGCTTGAAAGTGCGCTTGCAGAGGGTGACCAGCATTGCCGAACGCTCGGCTTCCTTCCCAGCCCGTACACGCACAAACTCTTGAACGAGACCACGTGCTGTAGTGCGTTTAGGATTCACGAATAGTCGTGCTGGTTTATTAAGCGACATCCGAACGAGCTCGTCTACAGAGTCGGTCATTGTGGCCGAAAAAAGCATGGTTTGGCGGGACTGGGGACAGGACTTGATAATCTCCGTCAACTCGTCTGCGAAACCTTCCGATAGCATTCTGTCGGCTTCGTCGAGGATCAAGATGTCAAGCGCGTCGAGAGAGAAAGAAGGAGAATTGCGGATATGGTCAATTAGTCGACCGGGTGTCGCGATAACAACATCAGGACGCGAGCGCAAAGTAGTTTCCTGGCTTTTAAGGGATAGTCCACCTGCGCGATTGAGTGTCACCCTCGAGTGCATAAAAAAGAAGTCTCGTACCTACAACAAGGCAAAAGCGGATATCGGTATGGGCTGATAACTTCATCCCCACCTCATAGCATTGGACGGCCAATTCTCGAGTAGGTACTAAAACCAGACAGCGTGTTGCTGCAGCTTTCTTGCCTCTCTCCCGATATAACAAACGCTCGATCATCGGTATTATATATGCAGCAGTTTTGCCAGAACCAGTGACGGCGTTCCCCACAATGTCCTTCCCTAGCAATGCAATGGGAATAGTCGACGCTTGGATAGGTGTCGGTTTGTTGAAGCCAAGGCTTGTCAATGCTTTTAGGATTGGTCGTGACAGGTTCATTGTCAAGAAGGAGTTATGCGTTTCACTTGGATTAGACGTTTCTTGGTCGAAAAATGCGGCTTTGCGATCTTTTTCCGTCTGCGTTTCGTTGTCTGAATCGCTCTCGTCCGATGATGCCTCTTCATCGTTCTCTTCCTTCTCAACATCTTCATCCTCGTCAGATGTAGCAAGTGGGTCGCTATCTGAGTCGCCTTCTGACTGACCGGGTTCATTATCGCCAACCTCGCTATTCTCTTTATTTTCATCCTCCCTTGCAGCCTCATCCCCATCCTCATCCCCATCCCCATCCTCATCCTCATCCTCATCCTCATCCCCATCCCCGTCCCCATCCTCACCCTCGCCCTCACCCTCATCCTCATCCTCATCCTCATTCTCTCCCCAAATATCCTCATCTTCACTATACCCTTCCATTTCAGTCCTCTTCCTCTTTGAATTCAAACGATGTCGGGCAATGATGTCGTCCACAGAAATCGGTGCCTAAGAATACATAAACTAACCTAATCATGAGGAAAACTAGTGAAAACGTACTGGCTTTGAGCCTGACTTGACAAGATCCTCTGTCTGTATATGGCTTCCAAATTCCAGGTAGGGATCCCCAGCAAAGTCGAAAACGAATTCGGGGTCGAGTTTGACACCATCTTGCTCTGTTTTGGAAGAAAATTTCCCAGATGAGTCCTCGTCGTCGGACTCTATGGTCATGATATAGTCCTGGGCCATTTTCGTTTGTTTAAGGGGTGAAATAGTGACTGCCAAGCGCTAAGGAGGATAATATTATAGTACTCGAAATTTGTAACACGTGACCTACGTATATGAACCGCGTCCCGGAGTGTCCTGTCGAGATTTAATGTCGACAACCGCGTTCAGTACCCTCGCAGCATTCCAGATACCGTCGCCATGTCGCGTTCTCCCGACGTCATGTTGCCCAGACAAGGACTTGGTGATCCTCATATCGAGGCTGGGATCACTAGATCGTATCAGCCTTTGGAATACGACTCAGGGAACAAAGATATGGGAAGTCGAAGTTGGAGAAGATGTAGATAGTGCGCATATAGTTGGTTTGGCTTGGAGCCCGGATGGTAAGCCTTTACTTAATATTCACGACATCGACCTAATTTCAAGGCAGGGCAGAGCGTAGCTGTACTTTATGACCCACCAAATGTCTCTGTTCACTCTATACAAGATGGCAAGAAAATGTTGAGCCTGCCTGTTGGAACAAAGCCCCTCCTACAAACCAGGAAAGAAGCAACCGCTACAGGTATCTGGTGGTTCAAAACTGAACGCTCCACCCCACAAGCATCAATACCTGACATCTTCAAGAGAAATGGGCTCATCGTAAGCATGCGCTATTCACTGCCGTTGACTTTTCATATGCATATATATACAGACAGGTTCTTCTCTTTCGATTTTGAGAACTCTCCCGTTGCTCGACGGTCTTCCCGAGGACTATGACAAAGTCACGTTAGTGGGGCATGAATTTCCATTGAATGGCATTCTCACAGGCGAAGCAGTGCTACCGATATATTTGCGTTCCAAGGTTCCCATACACGAGTTCCTCAGCGAAACACAATTCCAGATACCATTCGTGATTGGCCTACCCTTGCGTCAGACCCACTCCTTTCGTCCATTTGCCCTCCAGGACACCAACCTACAGCTGACGGGGGCATTTCTGATGAGCCCGATATCACAAACAAGGATAGTCTTCTGGTCGTAGCCGACAACAACGGCCGCCTTTCACTGTATCAAGATGGCGCATTTACCTTGGGTAGGATCAAGGTCGGAAACGGCCTGACCGTACGTTCTGTGCACACGGCGTCATCCCCATCCCCGTCGACACTCTATGCACATGTAACGAAACCACACGAACACGGAGAAGTCACTACCCTATGTAGCGTTCAGGTTGACCTTCCACTTTTAAGGCGCCGCTTCTGCAGGGACCTCTCCCAACTCTCATCTGCGGCGCGGGACTTGACCTGGTACGCCATGCGTGTGGTCAAAGAAATGCGGTCCATCTGGTTTGGGTCTGGGACGAATAGCGGTGCGCGTGAATGGGGGCCCCGTTGGGTGCGTTCACTGGAGACAAAACAGAAAGAACAATACGGTCGTACGTCGGCTTACATGCAATCATCACAAGCCTCCTCTGACTAGATTGCAGAGGAGGAGCCCACCGCCATCCTTGACTTGACTTGCCTCCTCGTTACGAGTCGGGCGTCTGATTCCCTCGTTGATTTCCTCAGTAGTGGGGAACAAATGAGTGAACGGGTAAGCCCATGATCGCATTCCTAATCTACATGCCTCCGACAAACTCTACAGAGCATTCAGAAATGGGAAACCTCTATGACAGAGTCTTTGGGGAAGCTGCGTGATTATGCAGAAAAACAACTTGCACCAGCATTACAACGTCTACATTTAATTCTGGAAGAGATTCAAGGCTGGTCCCTGCTGTAGGTCGGTTCCATACTCGACAGATGCGATACTGAAGCAACCTAGACCACAGTACCGCATCTTCGAGCTATCGTTCGACGATATTTCCGGCACACTCGATTCTGCAACCAGAGGCGTTACCTGTGCATCCTGGTTATCAGTTGTCGCTCGTAAAGAATTCACGCGATTCAGAGAATTCATCTCGTGGCTGAGATTCGGTAAGACGCCACGACCCCCAATAAACCCCCCGTCTTAGTCTCAACAAACAGAGATTATGAATGCAAATTCCTCGAATGATGCCCACGCAATCCCTCGACACGACATTCTCGAAGTCAACGCGTACCTCATGTCGGGGCTAGTTGTGAGTTCGATTGACAAGTGGTTTATTGGGCCGGTTCCTCAGTTCACCCCTCGTGATCTTGGGATTCCTACGGAGGATACACGCCCTATTAATCTTGTTTTGGAACAAATCCGCAACGTGGCAGGAGATCCTGGGCGATTAGACTGGCAAACTGTAAGTTATCTACGTCACCCTGAACACACTGCTGATCGGATTTCCAAGAACGGGACTCGTAAAGATCTCAGTCATCTCGACCGGAATCTTGATGCTTTAGTACAGGAATTGGCAATTCGCTGTCAGCGCATCTTCGCTCGTGCAGCAGCAGCAACATCTCGCTCCGCCATCATTTCAACCGAGCATCTCGCAATCCCGTCTGATGTTCCACGACCGGAGCATGTGGCCCGAATGAGCGATGCTCAAAAAATCCGGGAACGGACTTCATCAAATAAGGTGAGGGGCGAGGAGGGGTGGCTTATACACTATTTATGGTCTTCCCTAATTAGGAAGGTTGTGTGACTCAATACCTCACGAGCTTGGGTCCAGAAGATAGGACACTATGTGAGTTTGTTTGTGACATCTATGAGATATTGTGCTAACCCCACTGCTTCAGTGGCATTGGCACGCCTACGCTTCGAGCCCGGAAAGAGCGTTTTGCCCACTGAAATATCCGTTGGAGCCATCCAGTGCCACTTGCCGGAGGATGAAGGGCGAGCAGTGGTCGATTTGCTGGAAGCCGACTTTTTCGACGATGAAAGCCTCGTCATAATTTGCCGGTCTCAGGATTCTGGCAGTGAGTACTATCGATGCCATTTGCGCTACCTTGATCACGCACAATATCCGCAGGCTCTGCATCTATAGCTACTGTCAATTATGTCGATGTAGGCTATCAGGAATTGGAGCTCGCAAAATACGTAAAGGGATTCCGCGAAGATTTGATGAATACGACGAAGAACCTTTGGAGAAATGGCGAGGTTAGGCGCATCCCCTACCTTGCAAGGACTAAGCTGATGTACATCGTAGTTGACCTCGACTCCGTGTCCCTTGGAGAAACGTCGGGCCATTCGCAACGGCAGGAGTCCAGGGTTTTCGATGGTAGTCAACGGTAGAGTTGGGCGGCGGGTGGCCTGTGTACTTGACAGCACGGGTACCTCGATGGAATCTTTTGATTTGGAAGGAGAGGCGGACGATATGGAAGTTGTGGATGATGGCAGGATATCATGAGTTCCTGCTAGAGTCACCTCCTGTCACCCTCATCAACGGGCTTCAATGAAAGAGGCATTGGAAACCGGTGTGCGATCGCATCATGAATTGGGAACCAAAGCAGTATCCGACATAACTTTTTGCCTTCTAGCTCTAATTCGTGCTAAAATGATTTCACGGACATTGCGGTGAGAAATGGACCGCAAGGTTTCGGCACGTTGTGTTAAGAGCCAAGATGTTGGGGCAGATCTGACCTGCTGGGCCGAAAAACGAGATATTTGCCGGAGTTGACCGACAGATAGATCTGAGTAAAAAAATTGTGTGGATTTGGACCAAGAAGAGGCGTGTAGGGTTCAATGGGGATAATTGCCGTAGGCCAAGTTCCTTTCAGGCCCCAAATGCTGCTTCTCGAAAGCCCTGTCAGTCTGAGCGCCGCACCCCTTCAGTCCAAACTTAAATTATCCATATCGGCTAAGCACAGCGGTCGTTTCAAGGGCCGCGGACCCTCTCTCCTCGTGCCCACTATTCTGAGTTCCTTTTTTTCGTGGCATTTTAAATCACCTTCCACCGCTTCCATCTTCGACATTCCTTTCAACCATGCCCAAATCCCCTCGGTCCTCCCCTTCCTCCGCCAACCCCAAATCTCCCGCCGACGACGCCAGCTCTCGTTTGTCCGACATTGCTCTGCGCAAGAAGAAGAATGCAGATGCTCAAGCAGCGTTCAGAGCTCGTCGAGCTAACTATATAGCCACGTTAGAAGAGACAGGTTTGGTCTGGTTATCTGTCAAGTGTCAACTGTTCATACTGACCTGTTGTGTCCAGTTACTAGCCTCGAATCCGTAGTCTTGCAATTGCAGGACTCCTGGCGAGAGTCGCGTGCTGAACTGCAAGACGCACGACAAGAAATCCTCCGCCTTCAACATCAATGTCGAGAACGTGACAGGTTCTGGCGCGATCTTTGGGAGAATCGAAGGGCTGGCCCTACTCCAGATGCTGACGACATTGCATCATCTCCCTCCTTCTCGCCGCTCCATACCCATCCCAATGCGCTCGGTCCCCAGATGGGAAACCCACAACTTGCGCCATACGGTCTCGACGGCATGGCCTACCGATCCTCGGATGAGGCACCAGCAACACAACCAGCATACAACAGTCAACAGGAATTTCCAACGACCAACACTAATACATTGTCCTTCAGCGAGAGCGACGTCTCCGGCGATGGGTCTCATTGTCTCGGCCAAAGGGTTGAAAAGGTCAATCACTGTTTCTCGATTTCAGGGTCAATAAGCAGGGCTGCATGCTGGTTGTCGTCCTCCATGGTGCCGGGGCACTACTAGAGACAAAAGCTCCTCCAATATGGCCCGCGTCCAGACTCCTCTAACTTATGCGAATCCGATGCTGACTGACTCTCAGATGACTTATATTCCGCGTTTCCCTAATGACGACCCCAAACTCACCTTGGGCAACTTCGAAGCCGCGTCTTTCACCTTCAATGGTGACCGGTTCCCTGAGAGCCGTTCGCTGTCGCCAACTTCAACGCCGAGTTCTGCATCATCAACATCAATGCCATCTGCATCTTACCCGTACACGTTCCCGGATCCCGCCCTCGCACAGGACACATTTCGCCGTTCTTCCCATAATGCCGAAATGACCCTTCATGGAGGTACAGCAGACATTTCTGTCGTGTCTGGTACGGATGCGGTCCGCTACCGCCTCGGGCCTCGACAACCAATCTCGATACCTGACCGCCCAGTGTTGCATTTGGCTCGACCAGGGAGCGCCAATGAGTCTCAGCTCGAACGTGGCAGTAGTGACGGTGACTCTGCTTCATACTCCAATTCTCGCCTTCGCTCACGTAGAAGCATTCCTTTGTGCTCTTCCCGATCGCCTTCCCCAGTTGCACCCGCACTATCATGCACTGTTGCGGTCATCAAAGCTCAAGCTTTCGGCGCTTTGAGACGTACACGCACGCGGACCAAAAAGTCGACAGAAACTGCTGCTCGCGTTGCACACGATGTCCTGGAGGCTCGTGGTATTGGCCTTGGCCATCGGCGACGAGAGAGCCAGGATGATGACCTTGACTTGAATCATCAAACCCAAGAACACTGAAGAACCCTGCACGTTCTTTCTACCTATACCACTTGTTGCATCTTGCATTGCTTTTTCGCCTAGTTTCTTTTATAACCTTGTATGGAGGAACGGTGTATTACTACTATAACGACGACACACTTTAGTGCTTTTTCGCTAGACACAGTACGCGCTGTGCATTATTCAGATTATCCTACGTCTTGGCTCTGTAGAGCCTTTGGGTTTTGTACAAATAATATTATCTTGCTGTATATATCTCGATCCCATAGGTACTGATATTGCATTACCAATAAATTTTCTTCATCAATTTTGAATAGAAGCTAAGTCCGCCGACCAGATAACCTACATATCTGTGCCTAATCTACAATGGGAACGGCAACATCCCAAGATCCTCGAATTTCGCTAGAAAGGGCGGCACAAGTAAGCAAGTGAGTCTAGCAGTGACCAAAACCTCAATTCACTTTTTGAATTTTTGTGCCCACATCAATATGGCAGGTGCCACAAAGGTGACAATAACCAGTGTGCAGGAGCAAAGGTACGTGAATGTGTCTGAGATATATGTGGCAAGGGCAACTGCGAAGGCACTCAAAACAAATGTCAGAGTTACCCAAGCAAGTGTGGATGTTCCCTAAAGAACGTGAGGAAACAATTAACGGACCGTTTTAAGGGGACGATATGAAATGATGTGGTAAACTCACCTGAATCAGTCGGCGGAGCAGAGGAAAAAAGGCGAAGGCGACAACTGAACAGAGAACGAGGGCCAGCACGGACATATCTGTGGATAGGCGGGATGCTAGCACAACAGAGCCGGATACAGCCGCATTCATTGACAAGACCGAGGAGAGGCTGAATTGGTTGGAGTAAATATCCCCACATGTCGGTCACTGTTAGCACCAATCCATGGGAGAAGTGGATCCCGAGTTTCTCACCGTTCTTGTCCGTGTTCACTTGTTGGCATGACACTGTAATCGGCTAAAAGGATGTTTAGAAAAAAGAGAATTGCGGACAATGCCCAGATTGAGTCTGAGGATGTGGCAGCGGTCAGAGTCCGTAGAACGGGAGCAAGAGACATCAGTGCCAAAAAAACTAGTATTGAAGACTTCAGAGCCTTTAGATCTGTCGGGAAGCGTTGGAGTAGAAGTGGATAGTGGGCGGCTGGAATCTTACGCTTTTCCACGGTGGTTCTGCGATCACTAGGAGAACCTGTGGCTCTCCTAGAATTTAGAAAGGTCCAACAGCCATAGCCGACGCAAAAGGCGCCTATGGAAGACCATAGTAAACCGCGCGGGTTGAGGGATCCTTCCCTTAACCGCAGGAAAATACCTAGAAATATGAAGATCGACGATACATGCTGAGTTATCGCGCATGTAAGCGTAACTAGCGACCAATAGGTATAAGGCTTGAAATTAGCTATAAAAATAGGAGGATGAACATTTAATTGCCAGAATAACATGCATTAACTCACGATTTTTCCTCAAGGACTCTAGGAAATACTGAGGATGGATATAATTGTCCTCAAATCCCTGCGTTTTCCAGAGGGCCTTTTCCCATTCGATCTCACCAGGCTCCATGCCTCAATGTCTGGACAAAGGGGATAGTCCTCGAGGCGCTGCGTGCAGTTCGGTCAATGTGTAGACGGCGGTGAACGGTCAAACAAGTCTATTTCAGGGTAAGGTGCTATGACGCGGCATCTCACGGTCATGGTAACGAGATAAGTAAACAATAGTGTACAGATCTCTCTAACCCTAAGTAGTTCCTCATATTTGATAGACGGTAGAACTAGGCCACATATATACCAGTCCCTGATAATGTAGACCCTGTTTCCCCGTGAGGAGCGTCAGGCGGGAGGAGGCGGCGGTCACCACGAGGCGCTGGGTACAAAGACCCTAACGCTACTTGCCATGTAGCGCTAGGGAGAAAAAAATTATTCAGGCTAGCTACAAAAAGTATATAAAGGATAGGGTCGTCCAACATCAAACTAAGAGAAATGCAATGAGGCCGGTCCACAACCGAATCCGCACGTGCCCCAATGGATGATATTCCCCTCCTTTGGGTAGTTTATTGGATCGACCGCTAGTGCACTATGTCTGACAGCCACATGAAAACAGCCAAATGAATACCGGAGAGGTTGGAGTTTGCAAGGGGGTTCAAAGACCAAAAAGGGCATAATTCAGCTCAAGAAGCAACCAAACAACCCCTCGTGGTGCAGATTAAGCGCAGTACGGACCATTGCACGAGAGTTATGAGAAGAGGAAAGTATTAATCCCACTATATGCATCAAGTTGTGCGGAGTCAGCTGTTGGGGCTAGGAGGGGAATCGAGTAAACCCACCACGAGACGTTCAGGTTGCTGGGGTTCAGCATAATTCTTGGAGTTTTTTTGCGCAACTTTGGCAGCAAGTCGCCCTGCGTTGGGATTGGATGGATTGGTACCCCTTTGTTGGGCCTGTTGGGAGTGTTCGAGAACAAAGAAGCAAGAATAGGCACTCAAGAACTGACGGCTTGCATGCGACGCTCAGCTGCTTCCGCTGCCGCTGCTCGAGGATCAGGAGCAGACGTCGGAGTAGCTCTATCGGAAGAATCCAAAGTTCGCCCCAATAAAGTATGACCACCTTGGTAGTTGCTCGACTTTGAACAGAGAGACCCCATCTTGCTGGCAGATTCCAATGGCCACCACAGCACAATGGCATCAACACATGGTCCATCAATGTACCATGCTACGTGACCGCTTGCAAGGCGCAACACATGATCGTCACGCAGGACGCACTGAGCGCCAAGTGCTGGTACTTATATCAGGGTACAGTACTTTACAGATCATGGACGAGGTGGTCTATCGGAAGATGTGAAGTCGTCGCCATGGGGCAGTCTTTCATAGTCTGTACCCCGAGGCAACTGCCCAAGCCTGAACCGCTCTTCCCGCCTTCCAGGTGCCCATGCCTGTTGGGATATCTTTCAGTACATGCTTTTCTATTCACGCAGCTGGACATCTCACCTCCCACCACCTTCTTCCATTGTGCCAGGGTAATTCTGAGGCCAGACCGGCCTTCGCGATGCGGGTTTTGACCCCAACTCCTAAGAGAAGTCCGAAGACTGTCAGCAGGAAAAGGGTGACGACCAGCTGGTCGCGGGGAGAGTCGCGCTCTGTTCTATCATCAGCAAGATGGAGGACGCAGGGTATTCTTGATAATATGCGCACGGAAGCATCTTGCTTCTACGTCCCCCTCTTTTCCGGTAGCAGTGTCGGGGTTGGTATCTCCTAGAGAGGCGCCAGCGCAGATGGGTAGGTTTTGGTTTAAACACCACTGTTTTGTACAAGATAGACAGGGTTGGGAGGGATTATCAGGATTGTCTAGGTGGAGTATTGTGTAGTTCGACTGGAAGCATATGCCTATAAGTCGTGGTCAGCGCTTGGTTCAATTGATAGGTGGTGAAGGATACATTTGCAAAAGTTTGTCGCCTCCCATTTATTGAGAGCTGCGAGGACTGTTGACTATAATATGACGTTAGCATATCTCGAGGATAGAGTACTCGCAACGCACTGTGAGTGAGAGAAGGAAAAGGCTGAGAAGACCGGGGGAGGATGAGCGCATGGGAGAGGGATGAGAGTGTCTGAAAATGGTAATCATGCTAGATGACACTCGCGGACGCGTACCGCTAATTGCCCTTTTGCCTCTCCCAGCCCTCTCTACAACCTTGCTTCCTCCTTCACTCCGCTCCCCGCCCACCCGGCATGTCCACAGAATTCGACGATGTTCTCACAAATCAGCCAGTCGTCATCGACAATGTATGTCGCGTCCCCCTCAGTCCGACGTTACTCTAGATCATCCATCGTCACAGGGTTCTGGCACTATCAAAGCAGGTTTTGCTGGCCAAGACCACCCCAAATGTTTCTTCCCCTCATTGTATGCCTTTCCCTGGTGATGAAATACCTTGAAATGACACCGAGTATTCAGTGTTGGCCGACCGAAACATACACGCGTCATGGCTGGTGCTCTCGAGGGTGATACCTTCATCGGACGACGCGCCCAAGAATATCGGGGACTTCTCAAAATCAAATATCCAATGGAACACGGTATCGTGACCGACTGGGATGATATGGAGCGGATTTGGAGCTGGATTTACGCTGAAGAACTTGGAACCTTAAGCGAAGAGGTGCGTCTCCGTCGTTCGCCCTCGTTGCGCTCTAACCTCACAGGCCCCAGCATCCCGTCCTTCTGACAGAAGCCCCCCTCAATCCTCGGAGTAATAGAGATGTAGCTGCCCAGATACTGTTCGATACTTTCAATGTTCCAGCACTTTTCACATCCGTTCAGGCCGTATTGTCGCTGTTAGTATCCGGTTCGCCACCCATCCCCTCAACAAAGTTAGCTTTTGCCACAAATCTGACAGATTGTGCTAATATAGTTATGCGTCCGGACG
The DNA here is from genome assembly GCA_018524945.1 of Podaxis sp. C-F-92630. Lineage (NCBI taxonomy): Eukaryota > Fungi > Basidiomycota > Agaricomycetes > Agaricales > Agaricaceae > Podaxis > Podaxis sp. C-F-92630. The sequence goes on from JAEUWS010000980.1 coordinate 456,280, forward strand.
GACAACCGGTATCGTTCTTGATTCGGGTGACGGTGTTACTCACGCCGTACCCGTCTTTGAGGGATTCTCGATGCCACATGCTATCCGCCGCATCGACGTTGCTGGAAGGCAAGTTGATCCATTTTGCTGGAGTCTTTCTATCCTTATGCAGTCATCAATAGGGACGTTACCGACCATCTACAACTTCTCTTGCGCAAGGCAGGCCACCACCTCCATACAACTGCGGAACGTGAAGTCGTCAGGACAATGAAAGAAAAATGTTGCTACATCGCTATCAGTCCCTCAAAGGAAGAGAAGGAGTCACTGGGACGCGTTGAAGAATTCACACTACCAGATGGAAATGTGGTGCAAGTACGTCCTTTTGGTTGTACCTCTCCAGTCTTGGATTTAAGTAGAGCCTTAAAGCTTGGCCCCGAACGTTTCCGTGCGCCTGAAATTCTTTTCAACCCCGAGCTGATCGGTCAGGAATATGCTGGTGTCCACCAAGTTGTCGTAGACTCGATCCATCGCGTTGACTTGGACCTGCGTAAGAGCCTCTTCTCCAATATCGTTCTTAGCGGTGGCAGTACCCTATGCAAAGGTAAACTATTTCTAGATTTAACTCTCCGCTTGTTCATCTCCCACCCAACAGGGTTTGGCGACCGCCTCCTCAACGAAGTCAAGAAGCTTGCTCTTAAAGATATCAAGATCAAAATTTATGCTCCTCCTGAGCGCAAATACTCCACCTGGATAGGCGGGTCCATCTTGGCCGGTCTCAATACTTTCAAGAAGGTATTTCAGAATTTAGCCATTTTCAGCACACTTCAAGAATAACAGCGTCTGTATAGATGTGGGTTTCGGCCGAGGAGTATCAGGAAGATCCAGACATCATCCACAAGAAAGCTGGATTCTGAAGCACATACATTTGTTTTTACACGGTATACCTGATTTCGCTTTGAGTATCTGCATTAGTCGCTTGCTAGATTGATACCCTTCCCCGCATCACACATTTATTATTTACTCTAGCATCACTCTTAGGGCGCTTCATAATTCTGCATATGCATGGTATTCATGGAGGTGGAGGATACGAAAGACACATGAAGGAAAAACTTCGAAATCTTTGACCATAGAATACATGCAGGCAAAGAAATAAAAGATGCTAAACCACATCGCCCAACCTTTACTTGCCCTTCTTGGGAGGCTCGTTGGCCTTGACCTTTTTGGTGCCGCGGAACTGAAAGAGACGAGGTTAGTCTACACATCCAGTCTAGATGGTAATTAGCTATCACCTTCTTGGCACGGTTCTTGCGCTCTTTCCGCAGCTTGCGCGAGGGTTTATCCACCTTGGATACAAGTCCTGCCTGCTCCGAGGTCAGCCTCAGCATCAAAATCCACACCACGATAACAACGCACCCGGATGAGACGGTGTTTGGGCTCAAACTTCTTTTGGGAAGCTTCATCGTCGTAGATCAGAGCAAAGCCAGTGCTCCTGCCTCCACCAAAATGCGTCCGGAGACCAAAGGTAACAACGCGGTTCTTGTCGGTCTTGTAAAGAGCCGCAAGTTTTTCAGAGAGATCAGCCTTTGAGACATTAGGACGGCCAGGGTGGAGGACGTCAACGACGAATTGACGGCGCGACAGGAGGCGGTTGGTGATGAACTTGCGTGTTCTTAGAGTTACAGGTGCAGCGTCGGCCTAAAATAAATTGCATTAGCTTCATGAGCTTCCCGCCTCGATATCATCCGCCTGGCCCGACGCGAAACTCCTTCTATCACTCAAAGTCCAACCCATTTAAGTTCGTTGCGCCCACCCCAATATTGATTATCTCCAGGCATAACCCATCTCAAGAAATTGAGGACGTTCGACTCACCATATTGGCAGCCTAGTGTCGGGTCTAAGTTAGGGGTCAGACAGCCGAAATTCGAAATGGCATAGTGAACCTACCTTGTTCTTGAGGTCGTCGAGGCCGATGGCGATAGTAGCGTGAAGAGAGAACTGTGAGTGGCTGAGGAAACTACACAGTTTTTCGGCAGTCACCGAAACAGATCTGATCTTCATAACTGAGTCATATCACATGCAGCTTTGCGTCATACTAAAAGTTAGGGGACCGTATGAACGCCGTCGTCGCAGAGCTAGCCCACTGTACCTGGTGTCCAGAACTAGTGATCATGACGCTTCTTGCGTTTGTAAATTCACCTTCACACACTCTTGGAAGTACGCGTTCAACAGAAATTAAATCCCCTGTGCGTCATTGAGCGCGATCGGTTTCGCCCAACCCAACTTGACCTAGATCGGCGACACCAGCTCCTGTGGCTCTGTCTAGTGGTGCATAATATTCGACGCCCAAGTCATACCGTATACGGTTCTTCGCACCGGAATTACTGTTCTCGGAAATACAACGACCTCAAACCCAAGTACATTTCAGCCGCCAAGGATATATGTGGAGTCATAATCACCCCAGACAAGGAGAGATAGCACGGATTCGTCTTGATTCGATGGACACTAACATGGTGCCGGAGCTGCCCCAACCTGCCCTTTCCGCCCCGCCTTATCCCTCCGGAAGGTTTCAGGGATTTCGATCTGCTGAAGAAAGCTATCGCCACCGTAGTCCTTGGCACACCCATTTTAATGCGAGGGTAGATCTAGCAGCTGCGTCAACGTATCTGTTAGGTCCCGTTTCTGGTTCGTCAGCACCCTTGTAGTCACTGCTTTTTGCTGACTCTCTCTTAGCATTGTTCTTCTTGATTTTCGAAAAGGACAACGATTTTGTGAGATTTCATGGTGGGCTCTTTCCTACCATCGACTGGTAATAACCTTATTCACAACATTCGCTGTAGCATACCAATCAGCCTTGGTGACCACACCGTTGGTGATTCTAAGGTTGATAGTAGCGTCGTTCGACGTTGTGCATTGGTTACAGGGCCTTATTACGGTCTTGCTCGTTGGCGTCGAGGTTTTCATGGCGTAGGCGATCTTCACTATTTCCAGATCTGGTCCTGACACAAGACATCAGGCTACGCGCTTTTCAGGATGCGTACTTTTACGATCTGCGAAGATTTCACCTTCCCCTGCTAGGGACTTTGGCAGAACGCTGGCTCATGGAAGATTGAATATTGAAGGCTAGGTAGCCGGTTGCGCGGTCGGTCACAGGATATGGCAGGGATATACAGTAGGAATTATAGTAGACGAGGACCTCGATGAATGTTGAGAAGATCTTCCGGACAGGACGAGATTTCTGAGTGAAATCCCGACATCCAAGCTGGGAATGACTCGCTTAAGGTGGAAGGAACATGGAAGTTGATCTGGGCCAAAACCGAGATGGTTGGCGTATATTGACATCCAACCTTGGCGTTGTCATTTCTTGACCTTTGACAGAGCTGTTTCATCAGTCGACGTCCGATCTCTGTTCAGTGTTCGTAGTCAATAGAAACTATAGTTTTATAGGAAGTCCATACTCCACAGGCCACAGTCCAGGTCGGGTATACTACTAAACCTATAGGCACACGATTCCCGTTCGTGGAGAATATACGCCAAAAAAAAACAGAGGCTACAATAACCGTAGAAACAATTTAGTCCATGTATCATTCCAGCTCTAACAAAAAGAAGGTCAGGTTGTAACGAGCGTAGTTATCCTTTGGGTAATGAGAGTGGTATCTCATCTACAAAGGATATTAGTGTGAGGTGGGCTTCAACCCTCTGCGACGCCTGTGCCAGCCCTTGTTGTCTCCACCATAACCACCCTTGTCGTCCCCGCCTTTGCCATAGCCGTGGTTATCATTGCCGTGGTTATCATGGTCATCCTCGCCACACTTGTCCTTATCCTTGTAGTCGCAAGGTTTAGGAGGCTTAGGGTAAGAAGGAGTTGTAGGAGTGGGAGATGGCTTGGGGGTTGTGGTAGGGGTAGGATGGTGGGGGTTAGGCAAGCATTGGTAGAGTGCTTTGTACCACTTCGAATCCTTGTCGCATTGCGGTTCGGGTTCGTTTTCGGGGGGAGGGTGGCGAGGAACGCAGCAACCCTTATCACTGCTCCAGTAGTAGCCGCTAGGAGGGCAGGAGCTCCCCTTAGGAGGCGGAGGGGGCGAAGGGACTCCTCCGTGGGGCAAGCAACATCCCTTATCTTTCCACCTGCACGAAAATGAGGGAATCTCCACAGATATAATGTTGGCAGGGGCGTACCAGAACTCGTTCTTTTGACAGCTGTTCTCAGGCCCTTTGATATAGGTCGACGCAGCGAAGGGAACGAGGGCGGAAAGGGCAACGAGAGCGATCGAGAAGCGCATTAGGGGCGATTAAATCAATAGATATTCAACCAAAGAGCGGCAAGAGCTGGATTATAACAAAGGGGAGTCGTGAAGAGAGCGATGAGGATGTTGTGAGCAGTTCGCCCTTTATACCCTAATTGTTTGGTACGGACATCAGATCAAGAACAGTAAGTTGTTTGTTGTTTTTTGTCAAATTTGATAGATCTTGTTCATTGCTGGGCCTGAGGCCTGAGTCCAGAGAGAGCCTGGGTTGCGACTCTCGGCTGATAGAGCCCTATGTAGTCGGGGGTTCGGCGTCAGTCGTCCAAGAATTTCACTCCGTTTTTTTGAGTTCAACATCGGTTCCATCTAGCTGCCACTGTGGACTCTGCGACTTAAACGGGGGGTTATTCCAGAATGAAGTGGATGGGGAAAATTGTATGGCGTGGGTGAATTGATCTCTTGTGACGGGAGGCATGGACAGAACGTGGAAAATTTGTTAGGGGATCTGAATTGTGCCCGAAGGCCTGAACGCTCGAACAAGTATCTAGGCAACCACTCTGATGCATTCGTATCCCGATAAAACTTCTTTGAGCCACCTCGGCATGAATGTTGCACCAGAAGACACTTCAACGTGCTGCTCGTTTGAAACCTTGAACACCGACTTGCAACGCGTTGCACAGAAAAGTAAGGAATTTAATTGCCATGGACATGGAAATATCTGCCACGCTTGATTGACGTCTTTGGCCTCCGTGCTTCAGAATCTGTCCGGAGCAATCAACATGATTGATTAGAAAGGCAAAGGGTAAAATCCGTATTATCCACATGTATTTCTGGAACGTTCGGTCAGAAACATGCCGAACCTCCTCCTTTACTACCACCGTACCTTTACGAATCAGCCGGAAGAGCCTTTTGCAATGCCCGTGATGCGAAGTACCGAACATCCGCATCAACGTCGTTCTTCTGCCGCTCTAATGCGGGAAGGATGAATTCTTTAATAAACTGGCGCCCCTCCGGTGTGGAGTTGAAAGTCGTGGCCATGGCTTCTAGGAATTTTGCCACATTGAAGCGAATGTTGGGAATATGATCTTTGGATAATTCCAGAAGTGGTCCAATGATGTCAGAGCGGATGATATCGAGACTCAAAGACGGCGAAATGGTCTATGAAAGATTGAATTGTGACTGGATCTGATGATGGATTGGCGGACATACCGTGATCGCCTGAACAGTTGTCATCCTGAATAAAAAACTGGGATGTGAGCCCATGCCAACCACCTTCGGAACAATCGCAACCCGCGCCCATTCGACCCCAAAAACTTCAGTCAACTTCTTGAGATTGACGGTTGCAGCCTCACGGATGCTGTATACTGAGTCGCCCAACCACGACATACACAGGTTACCCAACTCCTCGTCAAAGAATGGTTTACCAAACTGGGTGGCCAGAAGGGGAATGTATTGGATGATTGCTTGTCGTACTCGCCAAGACTTATCCTCAGCTAGTTCCACAATCGCAGGAAGCAAGCTATCGGACAGAAGCTCAATACCAATCACTTGGAAATGTGAGACAGATCATTAAATGCGGTTGAATATAAAGTAGGACATACCATTATTGACAGTTTCGAGTTTGCTGATGATGTTCAGTCTGACTTCGGAAAAGTCATCTTTGAGGAGGTGCAAGAACAGGGGAAGCAGATGTTCAATGGTTGGTTCCCTACCCAGCAATGGTGCGAGTCCATGGATCTGGTTAGCCAAGGCGGCACGAACATGTTGGGATGCATCTTGTGATAGATCTCGGACACAAGGAATGATACGAGCCAGAATCACTTCTTTGTCGAGCAATTTGGAGAAGCCTATAGATAGATGTTGGAAGGGGTCTACATTTTGGTCGGCGTGGCTCACCTGGAATTTGCGTCGCAGCGGCAGTTCGTACCTCTGCTTCGTTGTCTTTGAGAAGTTGAACATACTGGCCGAGAAGCTCTTCTCGCACGAGTTCTGTCCCGACTGCTTCGGCGAGCTGTATCTTCTATCAGCATACGAGGGTGCCAGGAAGGGGTGGATCTCACTTCGTTAAAATGGCTCGCTGCCATATATCGCACCCGCCAGCTCTTGTCGCCAATACTCTGTCTAATCTGCTTGAGCAACAACTCTTTGACTTCTGCTGGAGAAAGCTTCTGCGCGATGACAATGAGGTCCTCGACCGTAAGCAGCCGAACAGAGTCTTGATCATCAGCTTGTAGCCGTCTATAGATCGGCAAGCCATCCGAAATGATGTGTGGTTGGGAGAATTGCTTCAACAACGGCTGCAGAAAGGATCATGAGAGGATCAACATCAGACTAGAATGCCACTTACCCCTAGAGATTTTGCAGCGGCCCTACGAACCATAGGTGTATCGTCCGCACCAAGTGCTGCATATCCCTTACGCAATTCTTCTTGGAGAGAGGGTGATACTTTGGAGTAGACTGCTGGATAGAGGGCTGCAGCCGATGTCCGTGAGGTGAACCACTCGCCGGATGAAAGTCTCTTCAGGAGAGGGATGTAGTACTGCTCGATTTGACTCTGAGATAGGACACCAGCTATCTTCGTTATCGATTCGGCTGCCTTGAAGGTGACTTGAGTATCATAGCAAAAATGGCGAGGATGTGGGTGAAACGCGTACCTTATCGCGAACAAGGGTCTCTTCTACTGCGGACAGATTCTCCAGGGGCCCAAGGAGAACATGAGCATGTTCTTTTCCACCGATATATTCCTCGAAATTCTTTCCCAATTCTTCTGCGAGAGCAAGGAGGACTTCATCTTCGTCATCGACAGAGTCTTGAAGGAAGGGGATCAATTCCTCGCGTGCACGATCTGGCCCCAAGGCCAATGCTATCGTTGGTATGCTGTGAATCGCGTTGAGACGGAGTTGTACATCTTCAGAGCGAAGCTCATCCATGAGGATGGCAATCGGGGCAATCTATACAGGTGGTGAGCCGAGGTTGATGTGGTATCGCCGGGAAAGCGCACATCTTCGATAGAAATCGCTGGATCCATCTTGCCTTCTGCGAACGAGATTTTCAGGATATACGAGTCGATGGCCTGTCGCGAAGCGCAGTGGAATGAGAATGTTTGTTTGCTTGTGGTGAAGATAGTAAAGGTTAAATGCCGTCAAGGGGCGCAACAGCACACCCTTTCATGAGACCACGTGCTCACTGAAGTCCTCCGCGCCGCTTTTAACCTGTTTCGGATCCAACAGTACCAACGACAAGCCAAGCTTCTTTTTCCCTCAGAATGTTGAGTCCAATTCCCCAGACTCATTGCACTGTCGCTGTCACCAAATGTGGATGACTCCATGACCCAGATCTACTGGTTTTCGACATTTGTCAAGCAACTGTACTCGATCAGAATGCTCATTATCAATGGCACTCAGAATTTATACATAAATGCATGTAATAGCAACTGCCTGGCGCTCAAGCGCTCGAGCTCGAACTGCAATAATGAAAAATATCACCCTCAAGTCACTTGCTGCACAAGCGAGCAACCTCGGTCCGGGGAATGCCGACATAAATATGCTCGTCCGAATGAATGAGGTCATCATACAGCCAAATCGCCACTTCGCTTGTAACCCTGGTATACCGGCATGCCAGTCGACCGATTAGAGGATAAGGTTGTGCTCAAGCACCCCAAGGTACATCCATTGACTGAGCTGAGCTTCTGTTTTCATTAAAAGCCCTCTAGGGTGCCACAGTTGAAGTATTGTATTACGGTGCTACCGTGATCTCCTGGAAAGTGAACGGCGTCGACAGACTCTTTGTATCATCCAAAGCCGCGCTGGATGGCTCGAAGCCAGTCAGGGGCGGTATTCCGGTCGTGTTCCCCTGTTTTGGGGCCCCTACACACCCTGACCACCTCAAGCTTCCTCAACATGGTTTCGCAAGGAGCGAAAAGTGGTCATTCGACGGTATTGTCATGGATAATGAGGCCGGCGTTTCCGTCCGACTCAGTGGGTGATCCCAACTTCACTGAACAAAGCACACTCTGATTCTGTTTGAAAGCTCTGGGTCCGACAAGCCAGATTTCCTCCAAATATGAGCCGAAATTCAAACTTGCCTATGTCGTCACCTTGGCCGTACACCAACTCAGTACCGATCTCCACGTCCATAACCCATCCGAGAGCTCCGGCGATCTCGAATTCCAAGCACTTTTCCATAACTACTTCCGTGTTCCCGCTTCGTCCGTGAAGATAACACCACTCCAGAACTTGGGCTATTATGATAAGACACAAGCAAGCGACGAAGAAAAGGCCGTCCGTCGTATTGAATCACGAGCAGAAGTTGACGTTAGGAATTTCACCGACTTCGTGTATGAGAATGCTCCTGGAGCCTACAAAGTAACTTGGCCCAACGGAGAAGTAAATATCAAGACCAAGAATCTGACGAATGTCGTTATCTGGAACCCTCAAGAGGAAGGTAAGAAGCTATCAGATATGGAGGAGGGAGGATGGTGAGCTCGCAATAATTTTACTGCCTGTCAAGGGCAACACTGATGGTTTCCTTAGGGATAAATTCGTTTGTGTGGAGCCTGGTTTTGTTCGAGGCTTCGTCAAAATCAGCCCTGGAGAAAGTTGGATTGGACAGCAGGTTCTTACTGCTGTTTAGTCGTTGGAAGACGATCGTGAAACAAACCTAAATATGTACGAACAAAGTTAGTGTACTGAGTTGTGTAAAGAATTTTCGAACTGATAGTCAACAATCGCGTTATGTTTATGTAGCACGTGAGTGAGACATCAATGTGCATAGAATATCATAATCTTGAGGTCTTACAAGCTAAAGCTGCTTGTATCCTCTGCCATGCTCACGGTTCAGATAAACCAAATTGACTATATTCTCTCTCCTCCTGGCCCACTTGATCGGTCACATCTTCCTCGGGTTCCCACCTTGCGAATATACGGCCAATCTTCCGTCGGGTTGCAAACCTGCCTTTATGTGCACCAAGTGTATCCTTACTGCTATGTCGAATACCCTGGGAAATTACACCCTCGAAATGGTACTTTCACTACTCCCTTCGCCAATGGCATGGATTTACTGATCTGCCATCCGACAGTGAAGCGATATATAAGGGACCTAAAGCGGTCGCTGAACCATGCCATTGCCTTGTCTCTGAAACGTGATCCCAGTTCCTCAAAGTCTCAGTATATACGCGCCATTTTTCTGGTGAAGGGCGTCAAGTTCTACGGGTTTCATGCAAGATACTCGCCCTTCCTGAAAATACTCCTGCTGGACCCGAGATTTATGGGCCGCGCGTCAGCCGTCCTGCAGTCTGGCTCGGTCATGAGCCAGCGCTTTCAAGTATACGAGAGTCACCTCAGCTTTATTTTGCAATTCATGTGCGACTTTGGACTATATGGGTGTGGATCCATTGAAATCAACGATGTGTATCGACGAGGTATGCAGGAGGACGAAGACGACCTTGGAATAGATATGCCCGTCGCAGTCAAGTCATCACCCTATCCTCGACAAACGCGTATGCCTCTGGAATTGGATGTTATCGCTCCAGCGATTATGAATCGAAACCACCTGACGGAACGCAAACTTCATCATAGCCTCGTAATACCTGGTCCGGAACGACCTTCCGAACCGCTTGTTACTAGTGTCCGCGAATTGTGGGAGGACGAACGCAGTCGCCGTCGCGCGCGTGGCTTAGACCCTTCACCTGAACTGCCAAACGACCCAAGTGAAGGATCCAGAAAGGTGGACGGTGGCTGGGTGGCAGAGGCACGCTGGTGGGACGATATACGTTCCCGGTTGGAACAGGAGCGTTCATCGGAACAACCTATTTACGAGAATACCCGAACATGGGAAAGCCAGGTGATGACTGTCTTCGAGAGTACTGAAGCTCTCTGGGAATCGCAATACAGAACATGGAGACCTGGAAAGAGGGAAGCTGAGGAGGCCACGATCCATGACAAGTCGATACTCGACGAAACAGGATTATCAGCTGTAGAAGATAGTGCGGAATTAGGTGAAGTCGATGTCGATGAAGCTCTTCTGGACCGTGAGGAGATGAATCAATTACAGGATCCGGAAGATGTTGAATCTGGCGGCGAAGAACAAGGACCCACAGACGAAGAGGCCGAAGCGGACACTGAACAGGAAGACGAAGCTGAGATTCCAAATGGCGACGATGCTCTGCAGGAGGCCAGTAGTTCCGAAAGGAGGCAAGTTCGCCTGTTTTCGCGATGCGCTTTCAGCCTCACATTTACTTCAGGGCATCTCCAGACCCGTTCCTGAACGAGGGGCAGCCTCGAACTTCTGGTCTCTTTCCAGAGTTAGTGACTCTGGTCATCTTGCTTCTGGTGCCGTCCTGACCGCATTGCCCCTTACAGCAAAGAACCGGCGTGAGTTTAAGCAGAACATCTTTCGGAACTTGACACGATTTTTTATGTTAGTCATCAACAACAGGACGAGGAAACGCAAGAAATTGACACTGTAGAGTGAGTCCTCTATGCGTACTCTGTCTACCTATCCTTGAGTTCAAGATTTATTCACTTTTTAAGAAGCGAGAGGCAGCTTGAAGATATCCAACGGCCTGTGACTCCCTCACGCCCGGAACCTGATACTACATGTCTTCACGAAAGAAGCATACCTAAAAGCACCCTCGTCACTAGGATACAACCCCTATCTTCCCTCCAGCTGACCAAAGCCTTTGAACAGTGCGGAAAATCAAGTCAAAATCAGTATACTTATACGAGATTGCCCCCAACCAGGGCCGAGCTGTTCGCAGCCTTTGAGTCATCAAAACTCCCCTCCAAAATCTATCCGTCGCCCTTCTATTCCAATGAAGAAGATGTGCCGGGAAGGCCGCGGGAGTTTGCCGGGTTGGTATACCACTTGAAGGGAGGCAAAGGCGTATCGTCCTTAGAGGAGTTTGTGGTTACTTCCGAGAAACTAGTGGACCAATCTTTCGTGGCCGAGCCGCAATTTCAAGCGCAGTCTGGGTGGGAATACGCTGCTTTACCACCAAGTCGAAGAACAGTGAAGCGCTGGCTTCGGCGTCGGCGACCCTCCCAAAGGCAGTCGGTGCCACAAAAGGAGCTCCGCTCACAGGTGAGGTCGTCCGCGCTCTGAACAAGGATCAACTGACTTTGGCCTTGTTCTCGTCCTTGGCCCAGATCGAGGGACCCACACAGTTTAACATATATGGCTTCAAAAACTCCCCAGTAAAGCACGCCGTCAATACCTCACGAAACAAGCAGAATATGACTATAATGTCTCTGGAAGTTATGGGTGCGACACCTTCATCCTTGACCGCCTCGGATGTTAAGATCCGCCGTAACCCCCAGCACCCGCTCATGAAAGAGTAGTACCTGACCCTGATTCCGATCCGATCTGCATAGCAGTCTACGGCTTCCAGGTTGCTGGAACAGAAGATGTCCACTCTGGAATCATCGCCATTCAGAACGTCCAGCTTAACCCAAGGCGAATACGCGAATTCCGACTGGACATTGTTGACACGGAGCTGGACCTGCTTAACAGGATTTCCGATGTCGTGGCTGAGTTTGATCCAGACATCCTCACCGGGTGGGAAGTCCAAAAAGCATCCTGGGGATACCTCAATCTTCGCGCAAAACAATACGGTGCGATCCAATGGCATGGATCCTTTCTTCACGAACCTTCAGGCCTCATGCCTTGACCTACAGAGTTCGACTTACAGGACTTCCTGTCTCGAGCTCCTGCTCAGAGGGCAAATGGGAGTGATCGATGGGGCTCGCAGACAGCTTCAAATTTGAAGGTTGCGGGTAGACACGTTTTGAACGCCTGGCGCATCATGCGGTCAGAAAAAGCCCTGACGTCGTATACACTGTCGAACGTCGCTTTCCACGTGCTGCACCAGAGGTGACATCTTCTGTTTCTAGAATATTTCCCTCTGACAAAAGTGTCTAGGGTTCCCTGGTACAGTACTGCCACGCTATCGAAATGGTACGATAGCACCGTGCCAAGTCATATGGTTCATTTGCTGCGATATATGATGACATGTACCTGTGCAACTCTGCGTATATTGGAAGAAACTGAGATCATCACGAAGACAGCGTACGCCGGCAGTTCAATTTTCCGCTAAAGTTTACTCACGGAACAACCTAGGGAATTTGCGCGCATCTTTGGCGTGGATTTCTACTCCGTTATTAGCCGTGGATCGCAATTTAAAGTGGAATCCTTCATGTTTCGTATTGCGAAGCCCGAAAACTTCGTCCTGCTTTCACCAAGCAAAACAGACGTTCGTTGGTGATTTTGATTACTCGAACATCATGGAGTCTCATCCATTATTCAGGTTGGAAAACAGAACGCAGCGGAATGTATGCCGCTCATCATGGAACCGATGTCTGCCTTTTACTCCAGTCCTCTCGTTGTCTTGGACTTCCAGTCGTTGTATCCTTCAGTCATGATCGCGTATAATTATTGTTATTCGACTTGTCTTGGTCGGGCCAAACCGTTCCAAGGGAAGTATAAATTCGGAGTAACCAATTTGGAGTTAGATCCTGGCATCTTGGAAGCTCTCCAGGAATATATTACGGGTGAGTGGTACATTAACTCGAGGCTCTAGCTGACCAGCGTGTCAGTTGCACCGAATGGTATCATGTACGTGAAGCCACAAGTAAGAAAGGGCCTTCTTGGTCGTATGCTCATTGAGCTACTGGACACACGGGTGATGGTAAAACAGGCTATGAAGACTGCGAAGTCTGACAAGGTTAGCCCAAACTCTTGTTAGGTCGTACAGCGTTTGCGAGCATATCAACAGGCTTTGACCCGTGTACTCAACGCACGCCAATTGGCACTGAAGTACATTGCCAATGTTACGTATGGATATACAGGTGCAACTTACTCCGGCCGAATGCCTGCGGTGGAGATAGCGGATAGTATCGTTCAAACAGGTCGTGAGACGTTGGAAAAGGTGAGACAAAAAGTTCTCTTTTTTGAATATCACAAGTACGATCACCCACCAGGCTATCGACGCGATCAATGGGAACGAGAAGTGGGGCGCAACGGCGAGTTGCATCTTTTTCACAGCAGCAGAAATCCTGATTTGCTATCCAGGTTGTTTATGGCGACACTGACAGCCTTTTCATGTAAGTGTGAGGCTCGCTCGACCAAGGCCAACTCTTAGTATTTGGCACTAGTTATCTTCCAGGAAAAACAAGAGAGCAGGCATTTCGGATAGGCAACGAAATGGCTGACACAATCACTTCTCAGAACCCCGTACCCGTCAAGCTCAAGTTTGAAAAGGTAACATGATCCTTTACCCTTCAAAGCCCGGTCTCATACAAGCAGGTCTACCACCCATGTGTGTTAATGGCGAAAAAGCGCTACGTCGGATTCAAATATGAGAGCCCTGATGACAAAGAACCGGCCTTTGACGCAAAGGGAATAGAGACCGTCCGGAGAGATGGCGTTCTCGCCCAACGAAAGCTTGTCGAGAATTGTTTGAAGTAAGCTAATTGCGTCCCCTGGGTGTTCCTCTCAAGACCGATGCCGGTCTAGGATTCTCTTCCGCACGCAGGATCTGAGTCAAGTCAAAGATTATTGCTGCCGCTCTTGGTACAAGCTCCTTGAAAACCGGGTCCCCATCCAGGATTTCATCTTCTCTAAAGAGGTAAAAATGGGAACGTATAGGTGCGTTTTTCTGATCATTTGTCTGTGAAGGGTATCCATGCAAGATCTTGCATAGCGGTAAGGGTCCTCCACCACCCGGAGCAGTGGTTGCTGCGAGGAGGATGATTCTCGACCCAAATGATGAACCCCAGTATGGGGAACGGATTCCGTATGTTATAAGTCGCGGTGAACCTGGCACGTTGCTCGCGGAGAAGGCCATGGATCCACTTGAGATGATCAACCATTCGTTAGTCTTAGGCTTTCAGTGGCTGTTCCTGTCGCTAACACCGGGATAGTCACCTTCAACTGGACGCAATGTACTACATCACGCGTGTGCTCATGCCACCCCTTGAACGAATCTTCAACCTTGTTGGGGCTGATGTACAGCAATGGTTCACGGAAATGCCCAGAGCCAAGAATGTGTCCTGGGAGACGGTACTAGCTTCACCAGGCAAACGCAAAAAGTTGGCACCTGATGTAGAAGATCGACTGGCTTCGCCAGGTAGGTGGGACATCGAGGAGCATTTCCATAATGGTCAATGTCTCGCTTGCGGAGAATCCGCTTTTGCTGGTATGGTGAATGCCCACGGGGATTTCGTGAACTCATTGAACCCACGACACTAGATCTGTGCGAGGAGTGCATCATGTCTTCTCAATCAAGCATAGCCATCCTTGGTGCGAAAATCGGAAAATTTGAGCAGCGACTGTTGTCCGCGCATGAAATCTGTACCACCTGCTCTGGTATGGCACCAGGCGAACCGGTGGAGTGCGAATCATTGGATTGCCCTTGGTTGTACGCGCGCAAGAGAGCGGAGCATAAGCTCGAGATGGCGGAAACTATGAATATTCTCGTGGATGAACTAGATTCGGATCGATTCAGGATGCTACAATTTAGTTCAGAGGACGTGTCAGACTCCACTCTAGCAGATGTATGATATATTGTACAGAAACCAAGCAGCAATCATTACACCGTCTCATATGCTCCAGGTGCGGAAGGGTTGGCTGTTGCTGTTGTTGTAGTTTTCGGGGTGGGCCTGGGTTGGTGGTTGTAGCTTTCATCGTCGACGTTTTGGTATCCATCTCGACCACCAGACGTGAAACCACCAGGCATCGACCATACTGATGACATGTATCAGCCAAAGCAAGGTCAAAACCATGAGTTAAAGTACCCGTGGTGCCTTCAAAGCCTCCTAAGCCGCCAAACTGAGTCCCTCGTTGTCGCATAACAAGAAGGAAACTGAAGCAAGTTGGTATCTATGCGACGACATTGAGATATCATCAGGTTAAGTAATCGTTGACGGACCTTTAAAAGTGTGAGGATGATGGTTAGAAACTTGATGAATCCACTCTGGTCATTTCGTATCATCCAGATGACATCGAAGATGGCCGAGATGGCTAGCAAGCCAGTAAACTGAATACTTAAGTGAGCAATCTCAGTTACGGAATATTAGGCCGCCATACAGTCTGTAACGATTGAAGGGCAGCAGTTTGTTCTTGTGCGTAAGTTCCAAACAAGTAGATCGGAAGGTTATACGGGGGAGACGGGGATAATGACAAGAGGAATGACAACACCTAAGGAAATGAACGTTAATTCTATGAAGCGGATGACCATTTTACGACAGCTGACCACACCACCGAAGAGAAGTTTGGCCGGGTCAAGTCCTTGTACGAAATCCATGGCACAGTGAGGGAAGTTGAAACGTTGAGGCTTGGTTGAAGAAGGCCCGCGTTGACGGGACATTCATCGTTGGCAGCATTCCACGTGACTGCGCGGAGGCTGGGAGCATGCACTTGAGCGGTATTAATCAACGCATTGCTCTCCTCTCTCTATAACAACCATCTGCTACTTTCGACTTGTGGTGTGGCAGAATCTCCGCTAGAATACACATGCGGTTAAGATAACTTGTTCTTCACCTTCTGTCACCAGCACACTCCTCGTATTCTCTCGATTCCGGATGTCACCCGTAACGGCTCAGCCGTTGTTCGATAACACCCATATCTCCATTCCCCTCGGCATATTCATCGGTCTCCTCGCTTCGTTCGTTCAATCCTTGGGTCTTACTATTCAGCGTAAGAGCCATATCATCAACCAGAGCCTCCCTAAGCATCACCAGCGTGTGGAGCACCGACGACCGTTCGTGAACTACAATGATTTTATATGATGTGTATCTAATATGCAACGATCGTTCAACAGACTGTGGTTGATAGGGTTTGCAATCTTTATTCTGTCGAACCTTGTTGGTTCTCTGGTCCAGATTGCCTCACTGCCAGTGGTTATTCTCGCTCCTCTGGGGGCTGTTTCACTTCTCTGGAACGCCTTCTTCGCTCGCCTTATCCTTGGCGACGTCTTCTCCCCATGGATGATTCTTGGTACTATCTTGATAGCAGGCGGTGCTGTCCTCATCGCTGTCTTCGGAATTGTACCAGAGCCGACGCATTCCTTGGAAGATCTATTGGAGCTTTTTCGGCGCCCGGCCTTTGTCGTGTATTTCTCTCTTCTTGGCATGGTGGTATTTGTATGCCTTGGCTTCGTATGTTGACGCGTTCTATTCCTCGCTTGAATCCTCTCTCAACATATCCTATAGACACATATTGGGGAGATTTCCTGGTCCCACAGAGTTTCCAAAGTCTTGGAATCCGAATGCCCATCCTCTCGAGCGGCTGCAAGATGTAATGCTGATTGTGCCGATGACATCACGGCCTTGAGCAATGCCTCTAACACGTTGTCTGACGATGCTACAATTAACGAGGCGACCCCTCTGTTGGACAGGAAGGTGGATCGTTCTCGATCATCCTCCTCTTCAGCATGTAATGCGGAACGCCCGTTGCTTGACTCTGTGGATCGCACTCCTATCCTTCTTTCCATTTCCTATGCGTCTATATCTGGTATAATATCCGGGATGTGTTTGATATTTGCCAAAAGTGGTGTCGAACTGCTCTTGCTCACTGTTGGAGGGAAGAACCAGTTCCTCCGTTGGGAGTCATGGATTCTAGTTTTAGGGCTCATCATCTTTGCTCTTCTCCAAATGTGGTATCTCCACAAGGCACTCATTCTTGCCAACCCAACTTTGGTCTGTCCATGTATGTGGTTTCTTGTCCCTTGAAAGGTACGAAGAAGGCTAATGATGCAACAGCGGCTTTCTGTTTCTACAATATCTCCTCTATTGTTAATGGGCTCGTTTATTTCAACCAGTTGCAGCTCATCAAAGCGTTTCATTTGTTGTTGGTCGCTTTGGGCATTGTCACCTTGTTGGGCGGTGTTTGGGTTGTCAGCATCCAGTCGGGCGGTGGCGGCGTAGATGTGGGGGCTTGGGGCGAGGAAGAAGAGGATGTAAACGGCGAAGCTCTCGATATCAACACCGGTCATGCGGAAGGAGAGGGTAGTTGTCCTCCCGAATTAGGGTATCAAGTGTCGAATTCTGACAGCTCCTTCTCTGTTTGCAATTCGACCATTGGCCCGATACCTATTGAACGGCAAACACGATCAGAACCTCTTCAAACCAGCCTTCCAACGTCGCTCGTCACTTCTGAAACTGAAGCATCTGCTCAATCTTCTCACCCACACCCTCGCCCCCGACACACTATGTATTCGAGTGGCATTCTTTTGTCGCCTCCCTCTTTCCGAACGAGGTTTATTCAGCGGCGGCCAACGATGACGGCCGATACCCAACGCTTTTCATCCTCTTCACATCAGCGGACTGCCTCACATCCTTCCAATGTATTTTCTCCACCTCTCAACACTACCGTATCGACTCTTGGAACCGGTTTGCGGATTGGGCTTTCACCTATCAGTCCCGGGTTTGTGATTGTGCCTAAAGAGCGAAGAAGGAAATTAAGTGGGTTAGGCGTTGGTGATATAGAGCAGAGGTTCCGGTCGCATGAAAGGTCTGCCAGCGCAGGCGATGTTAGGGGATCTTTAGGAATTTGTGGTGGTCCAGATCCTGGCACAATTTCCACTGAGCCGATTGTTACAGAATCATCAGAAGATGTTGGTCGTGGACGAGGACTCGAAAGGCACTGGAGACGGCTTAGGGATGTCCTCTTTAAACGTAAATAATGGACGTTTCGCCTTTTCGTCATGTTGTACAGGTACCTATGTATTCCTTGTCTGTCGGCGTACCAGAGACATTTTCTGCAGGGTTGTTGAATATGTTGAACCTTCGACGCTGCCGAACTGTTGCTCTGTAAACCTATGTGACCTGGCCGGATCCCTCTCGACCCTGACTACTCAAGCACTCATCATTCTCTGTTTACATGGGTCGGATACGGGTCGATCCTTGATTTGTTCCTGGTAGCGCCAGGTGTGTCTTCCAATGTTCAGGCTCTTACAGTTTTGTGTATGCTTGCAAGCGCCAAAGAAAGACGATCCCATGGATTTGCGGCTCTTGTTCAGCCGGTTATGTGCTTTGCGGGGTGGTTCAACCATAAGCCCATGTGAGGCTTCATTGAAAATTTCAACCGTGGGATGGCGCCGACAAATAGACTCGCCAGATCAACGGAACCCATTGGCGTGAGACACTATCGTTACCACGTGACTATATTTCTGTTTGCGTTTTTGTTGAGGACAACTTGGAAAAGACATGTTCTGTGTCTCCTCAACTGCAGAGACAGGCTTACGGAGAAGGGGTTCTGTGCCTACACTAGAGAGGTGCAGCAACAGCGGGGTTATGTGATGAAGAGGCTAGTGCCAACCGTAACGGCATGTGGATATGATTCATATGAAGAGGTACCTAAGCGAAGTTCCATTAGGGGGGAGCCCTGAGTTCGGTACGTATGTTTTTAGACCTTGCCTTATTCTCACTGCCGTATAGCGAGCCTATATCCCCCATGTTCGTTTACCTTTAGTACCTTTCCACTCTCTCTGCTTTATCCTTCATAGCCGCAAGGCTGATCCCCCCACGCTCTTTCGTATATTTCTCTCCTATTTCGCGCTCTGGTCACCATTATGGCTTCCTACCGCCGCCCCATGCTACCTGCCACGGCAGTTGCTGCGAGCCCGCTCCCAACCGAAAGGGTGCTTAAATCAACCCTTTCTGACCAATCGCTGAACGGAAGGGAGAAACGGGCGCGTTCGACACCTCAAAAGATCACAGGCAAGCTCGATCCGAAAAAGGAGACAGGACAGCCAACAAGCTCGGGTACTTCTCCGATCATCAACATCTCCCTTGAGAACAACCACCTTTCGACTAATACCAGCGATAACCGTCCTCCTTCTCCTACCACAACCGTCACCTCCGCTCCCTCCCAGGAGCCTGCCCTCGCGGATGAACTAGACTACATTACTGTCTCTCCTCCCACCGTAACCCCCCCTGCTCCTCTTTCCCACCACCGTATTGACAAGGCTTCCCGCGTTTTGGGCATCAAGCATCGCAGAAGCATGGAGCCCATACCCGCCTCTGCTCGAAACTCCATAGTCTCGACGCGTTCGGCTAGGGAGGCCACCCCGGTTGGCTCCCACGTCCCCACTCTACCACTTACCTCCCTTTATGTCGTCTCAGGATTGCCCAAGTCCCCGCATACATGGACTCTGGCCGACCCAGATTCGGTCTTGGGGCTCCACCATAGCGAGGGCGCCGTCAATCGTTGGTGGAGGCCAGAGGTACTCGGCAGTACCGTTAGCCCTGGTGCTGGCGGGGGGAAGAAGAAGAAGCGTGGAAAGGGAGAGGAGGTTGTCAAGGGTGCGGGCGCTCTAAGTAAGCAGGAAGTTGGAAAGATGCTCTCAAAGGCTCTCAAGGTAAGCCTTTCTTGATATTGGCTTAGAGTTGCGAAGAAACTGAACGCTCGACCTCTAGCTATCGTTCACACGTGAAGTTGAAGTGATCGCCTCAACGCTTCAGCCAGCGTCAACTATTCATACGTTTACGTTCACCCTACCTGCACCGAGCACCCCATTGGCCCCTACGCCTTCCGGTGATCTCTTGAGGGCCTCGGTCCTCTCGACAGCTGAGAACCGCTCTACGGCTGCTACATTTGCATACCCTTATTCGGACGATCCGTTTGCCAGGCCTTCCTCTGCCTATCTAGGTCCTCCAAGTATCTTGGGGCACGGGTCTCACAATGCTGCTGCCACCGCGAATGCGACCAACGTCACCCAAACGCCGAGCAACATCGTAACGTATTACGGTGTGTGCCTGACCGTGTGGTCCCATGCCGACGCAGAACGGAGCAACGCTATTCGGCGTACCTTAGAGGCTGGACGTTCTCGTAAAGAGTCCGCTCAATCCATGATAGCCTCTCGACTGAAGAATTTGCGTGCTGATGTCTCCGGCAACATCAGTGACAGTCAGGATCCCACCGTGCAAGCTCGTCGTCATGCGAAGAAGAGTGCTCGCGGACCCTGGGGTGATGCGGAGACCGATGCAGAGACCGAGGGTGATGGAGGAATTAGTGAAAGTGACTTCGAAGTGGCAAGTACTGTTGGTCATGGCCCGGGCGAAAGTACGCTTTTCCTTCCGGGAGATACTGTGTTTTGGTTGCCATATGCGCTTAGTGAGTAGTATCTATTTGTTCTATCTTGCCGGTCTATTTGTTGACTAAATTGTTCCTCTAGCGTTGGTTTCACGCCACCCCGTGTATGATCTCATGAGGGATTACCTGACGTTGTCATGGGCACGATTTTCCAAGGATGTTCAGTCTCATACTCTCCAAATCTCCAAGATTTTAGCTCACCCCGCTCCCCGGGCTGGAGACCTGATCAAACTTGATGCAAGCCCCAAGAACGACGGCGAGGCTAGCCTCGAAGTCATTGCACGATTCCCTGGGGGTCTCGATTTTGGTCGTGGGCTTGTTGACATCAACTTCACAATGTGGCCACTTTTCAAGTGTCTCAATATTGATAATATCTTGACGATTTGTGAGGTGTGTGTTCACGTACCTCCTTGTCATCTTTTGCACCTTCACACCAAACAATTTCTTTTATAGATCGCGCTTGCACCTACCGGTCGCATCCTATTCTTTTCGAGGTATCCTGCCATGCTTGGTGTAAGTTGATTCCCCTTACGCTCGACCATCCTTTCTCTGACAATGTGATTCAGATTGCGGTGAATACAATCAGATATCTAGTTGAACTCCGTGGATGGGATGGCATTGCCCTTCCTGCAGTCCATTCTCGTGACGCAAAGATTTACATCGATGACCCCGGCCCATGGATCATTGGCATGGCCACCGAGGCAAGATACAGTGTGCGTCCTGCGCCTGAGGTCTGTGTGTGTGATTTGTACGTACTTCATCTATGTCTTGTTAAGAAAACCTTCTGATATTCAGTGCTTAGGGACATCAACTACTTGTGCGTAACCCATAGGTTACAAGTGAATCTTTGACTTATAAGGAATATAGGAATTGCCCTTCTCCTCCAATAGGTTTTGTGTCTCAGAAGCAACAGCGTGACAAGTACCGACAGCGGCTCTTGGCTGCTTTCGAGGGCCACTATCATCCGGATCATTGCATTCCGAGGTTTGTCGGGAACCTTCATTTTCTAAAACACTACCTTACAAGACCCTCCAGTGAATTCAAAGAGGCCTTCCCTGCTGGACGTTTCCGACCTATTTGCAAGATACAGGCCAAGCGCGGTGCATCGTCGGCTGCCGTTGCCGATCAAATCAAGCCCCCAGAGTGGTGGCACTCTACGCGTATCATTCAAGCATTCGATTCCGTCTTGCAAGACAAGGTCAGCACCTTTTTGTAAATCAATCATCCACTAACCATCCACAACCTTTATGCTCATAGTTCAAGAAACCTTCTCTCCTGAAACGATTGACCATGTTCGGCCAGCCCAAGCGGCCGCCTCAACTTAGTGCTGCAGAGCAGATGATTCAGATTTCGATCCGAAAGCGCGCAACCGCATTCGTTGATGCTCGAGACGACCTTGAAACCAAGATCGGTCGACTTTCCAGAAGGCTCAACTTCCTGATGACTGAATCTGACCTCTGGCGGGATAAGTTCGTGACCTTCGAGCAATATGCCGAGAAACTCAGTGCAGAGGCCAATCAACTCAGGACCAAGATCAATAAGGAGCAACGCGAAACCAAACGCCTTTCCGGCCTTGTTACCCTTACTGCTGCTGAAAAGGCTAAGCTCCAGAACCGTGAGTATCTTCAAGTCATAGTCGGGCCTCGGATGTTTAGTTCGGTTTTCTTTAGAGCTGCGCGAAACTGAGGCTGCCCATTATGAAGCAGTACAAGAGCTTGCCAGAATGAAGGAGACTATGGAAAAGATGGAGATCGAACGGGCTGAAATGGTCGCTGAGGTCGAAGCACAGATTGAACGCGCACTTGCCTCGATGGCAGTAGACCTCGAAGAATCCGATTATACAGCTTCAAGGCCCCATAGCCGGCTCTCTTCCGCTTCTGGCTTCCGATCGCGCCGATCGAGTGATGCTGCAACCAAGACCAAGGTCCTTCGGTCCTTCGCCACTGATTCCACCCTCGCCGAGAAATCTGAGGAGGGTCAAGCGGATGATGCCGAAGCAGACAGGAAGGACCAACCCTCAGAGGATGCTGAAACTGAACCTTCCCCACCGCCCAGAAAGAAGCGTTTCTCTGCCTCTGAGGTTGACATTCCCCAGGATGGGATGAACGCGGTTGATGAAGGAATCAGTCTCAAGAGCGACAAGATAGCCCAGAAAGTTATGGAAATCCAGCAAAAGGTCAGTGCCGTCTGCACTCGTCGAATATAGAGCTCACTGGGGCCTGGTACAGCTTGAGTCAGCTCTTTCGCAAGAACGTCGTGGTGGTGGTCGTCGCCGGAAGGGTGGTGCTCTAGACAGCGACGATGAAGAGTCGGAAGCAACAAGTGTTCGGCCGTTGCCCAAGAAGAAGCACCATAAGAGGCCTTCCCGAATCAGTACTAAGAGCAGAACAAGGAGTGAGACTACGTCTTCTACTCGCACTGGAATCAGCACCGTGACGGACGGCAGTGCAACCTCTGTCACTACGCATACCATGACACCACCCCCTATCACCGAAATTGATAGCAAGACTCCTACCCGTACATCCTTCTCTGATGCTAGCCATCGAGAATTTTCCCAGGAGGCAATCGAAACGGAGAACAGCCCTTATCCCGACTCCCAAGTGCCTCAGCAACCGGTTTCTGAACAGATAACCCCGACGACTCCTGCACTCACTCCCGGCGCTTCTGCTGCCACTGATGAATCAGACACTGATTTTCAAAGTGCCTATTCCGCCAGTCCACGCAATAGCTATGGCAACTTTGACCATGACACCCTCGAGGAAGATCAAGATACAACCATCAATGCTAAAATACCGGAATATCGCTATGCTAATACCCCTTCCGCCGTCAATTTTCCTTCTTCTGTTGAAAATACAGGTGCCTTCACGGATGTTGTAAATACCCCCCTTGCTGGCTAGACTCTCCCGTCTTCCCTTTTAATCAAATATTTTGGGTGATATCATTTCATTCTGTTACGGTTTGCTCTGCGTCAGTTTCGTCTCCATTTACCTCGCTTCCACCTTCGTTCTATGCCTTAGGCTTGCTTACGGGCAATGCCCTACTTTAACTACGATCGTTATTGTTACCCATCTTTCCAAGCTTCCTATCCCAAAAATTACAATCATATAGTCTACTAGACATCCATCCTTCTCCGCGCGTTGTAACTCTTTACTACAGAGGCAACCTGGTTGAAGAACCACGATTGTGATGTTTTGCCAGGTATGAAAGCGAACCTGTCCTGCTCCTTGCCCGCCTTATGTGAAAAGCGTATCCCTGTGTCTTCTACAGTAACGCCCTGTACCTGGCTGAAGGGCAGTTCCCAATCAAGCCTGAGTTTTCTTGACCAGAAAGATAGGATACGAGATTGCGTCAAAAGGATGACATTGTCGCCACCTGAAGAATCTGTTGGCGCCCATTAATCACAGTGTCGTTGTGGGACACTCCACTCACCTATATGTGCAACATATGCCTCGTTCCTATATGCGCCGTCGTTCAGGTCCTTCATCCAGTATTGACCCGTGGCTTCTCTGGCCGAGTATGGCTATCAAGAGCATAGAATCAGCAGCAGACATGCTGCACCTGATGCGCAACTTACGCGAAGCACGCCATCTGCAGGAATTAGGCGTGGCTGTCGTCTAAGTCAGTCTATTGCCCTGTACTCGAAAGGGCTATGTAAAACTTGCCAAGCGAATTCGATCTCTCTCCGGGTTGTCAAATACAGTCGTCGTATTCCGAATACCTGGGTTCGATCAACTTTCCGCAAGAACAAAAACAAAAAGAAGACATCGACTTGCCCTCCGAAACGTTCGAGGCAAGATCAAACACTCCTACAACTGGTTTCGTGACAGCACTGCCGGAATGGTCAACCAGGTAGAACACGAAAGTAATTAAAATTCTAACATACCCGACTAGCCCTTTCCCGACACCTTTAAAGAACCCTAGGGCACCCTCGGACTCTGCACCTTCGATCGGCTTCATCTGCGGTGCGTAGGTTGGCGGTGTCCCCCTTGAATGAGTACCCGGACTTACAAGGACCCCTTCCATGGCACTTGTAACGCTGCTTGCGAACGCCTCTCCGCCAGCGGCGACACCATATCTTGGGAAATATCAGGGGGTCGGCCAGATTCAACAAGACTTGGTTCTTACATAGCATGTCGCGGCCTGTTGCGCCTCTGAGTCATACGCCTTCTTGCTTGATATTCCGAGTCGAAAGTGGCCGCAGACAGCCCTAGATGCTGGCTTATATATCTGAGGAACTCGTATATGAAAGCTGAACTGACCTTTTCCAACACTGCTGGTAAACTTGGTGAAACTGTCACTTAAGCCGAAAACTGTTTTCTTCACAAAACTTGCAGCACCCTAGGCAGGTATGTTAGGGAGTAATAATGAAAACCCAAAGGGAGACCGTCTTACCTTAGCCAAACCTATGCCTAGCTCTCTATTTCCATGCATGACTACACCTTGGAAAGGTTCGTAGAAGATATCAGCTACTCCTGAACTAACATTAGTGAAGAGGCCGACTGGATTGCCAATGAAATCGGCTGAGCCAAGGATGCGATATAGTTGACGGAGAACCTCTTGACGATAGTGGTAAAGGATGCGGTTTTGTAGTTCTGGTAAAGTCAAACGCATGTCCTTGATGGCCAGAGCGTTCATCTCTAAAGGCGCATCGTTAATGTTTCCAACCGTCATTGCCAGGGCGTTGACAACAACAGCCAAGGGATTACGAAGGTTCAACCTGAACAGATACGCATAAGGTTCTTTTGACAATTGAAGATTCGGGGGCTATCACGTACTTTTCCTCGCTGTTGATCCTCTCGGTGCGCATGAAGGATATAGCCAACTGTATCGGCTGAAGTTCAAACACCTCGAAGTATACATCCTGCCCGCTGGAAGTATCTCCAGGCTCTGGTATAACGTCGGTATTTTGTATAAGGACGCTAGGTGCTATTTCAGAAATCTGAGGGTGAACCGTAACCGGTCAGCGTACTCTTTGGCCGGATCATCCCAGGAGAAGCCTTGAATCTGAGACAGATCGTACAGTGCAAACAACAAATCCTCGTCCGCCTCGATTGTTAGTGCCTGAAGTAAGACAGAGAAGTACTTGACGAAAAGAACACCATGCTCTGAAACGTAAGTGAGAATGCTGGAAGTGCAGTTCATGGAACCCTCCACAAACCTTGATCCTTGAGCCAAATGGTGGACGCCTGGACGGTAGGCAAAGCCCCAACGCCGCTTGCGTCTTTGGGTATAGGAGTAGGTTGTAGAATGACGGGGTACAAGGCATCGTGAAGTTGATTGTCGACTTGTAGATGACCGCATGATAAATTGATGGCTTGAGCGGTGGTACTGTCAGTATATTCAAACTTGAGATTATCAATTGTTGCATAGATAACCTCGACCATCCGCTTGTTGACGAGGGACACCCCAATGCCACCGAGGTCAATCACCACAGACAGTGACATCTCCACCTGTTCAGTAACCGCTTCGAATGCTTCAGCGCTAGAGAATGTGTCTTGTCTGGATAGAGAGCTGCTTCTGTACCGGGGCTTATAAAGACTTTGCTCTGGGTCGTAGTTGGTGACGCGGAGAATTTGTTTGTAGCCATCGGCCCTGACGTCCAGGGAAACCGCTCTCGAGCGTTGATTATCCTACAATAAGCTGTTAGACAGCTGATGGCCGCGGAGTGCATGGAAACTCACGGTGAACTTGAACGGGATAAGATTGCCAATTTCCATGATATCGACAACTCGGCTTGACTTGTTGATAGTGAGGACTAATTTCTTGTCTCTAGCCGCTGGGCAATCCCATGCATAGTCCATGGTTGTGCGTGGGCGGAGGGTGTATGTCATATCCCCCCTTGTGAGACCAGGTTGATCTTCCGGTTCCTTTTACGGAACGTAGTTAGCGCGGGATAAATGGAACAGGTGTTTTGTCACCTTCTGCGATATTGATATAGTGTAGTCACTATAGTTTTCAATCTCGAACGGCCAGCCCTTATCCGCAGGCGAGATGATGACAAAAATTGTGGAACTCTCGATACGAACGTCAACCTGGATAAGAAGGAAGTTGTGGTTGTTTAGACCGGGACGCTTGAGTCGCAGGCTGACAGCTCCGATATCTTCAATATTGATCGGTGGCGACCTACAATGGGAATATCAGGGCACTGCAAGTGGAAGGTAAACAGTCACCAAATGAAAGAAATCACCATTGCGCGTCCAAGCCAGGGAATGCGATTGTCAATAATTTTTCCGCTCCTTTTCGGAAAGCCATGAAGGCTTGACGCTCTCCGGGTTGCAGAACTTGGCGATCGCGAACATTGCCATGTTCTCTGAATGTTATGGATTCTTGAAGCATGTTCTTTATGAGGAACCGTGGGGTAAGCGTTATGATCTTGGTAAGTTTATACTTTCCCGAGCCCTCGTTCCAAGACAAGCCAAGGTGAAGTTCGTCGACTTTCTGCTTTATAGACGGCAATACAAGTTCGCTTTCTGCTGAGGGTGCTTCAAACGACACAGGCTTTGACTTCCAGGTTAGGCGCGCGTCTGTTAATACTAGGTAGTCCGTACCTTTGACCATGTGGAGTCCGCCAATTTGAAGTAGAACTCATTTCCGTCTTGCGCATGCGATAAAACTTTGGGTAATGTCAGCGACGAACAGACGAAAGAAGGCCATCATGCTCACGGAAAGGCTGAGGTTGAGCAAGAACCTCTGATGAGGTGTCACGTTAGTTCGCCTAATTCAAGCATCAAGAAGTGCAGCTATACCTGGACGTGTGTCGCCAGCGGTGTCCTGAGAGCCCGCTCGGACGGATTTGGACCTGACACCGAAAGGCATTCTCGTTTTGTTCACCACGACATACGGGCTATAGATCTGGACCTTGAATGCACCACCTGATTCCGGATATCGTCTGGGTAGCGTGTAAGGCTGTTGTATCAATGATATAAATGCTACGGAACTTACACGTAGCTCAATTTGAGTCCCAGTTTCCTCCCCTGCTGATCGCGTAGTGTAAGCTGATTTTCGATGTCAAAATCTGAATGCCCGTCGGTATTGATGATGGCGAAATCACTGGGTTTGAAAACTTTTGCTTCGATTAGAAGACGGTGAAGAAATTGCAAAAGGGACCTCACCAGTATCCTGGATAGTAATGTTCAGCAGAACAAAATGCCCCAGCTCTACAGAATGGACAGGCATGACTCCTCCTTTCCGTAGATAGCTTCGCCAGTTCTGATCGGTGTTCTTATCGTATATACGGTACTCTAGATTGTAAGGCAAAAGGTTTTCGAGTTCGAGCGGTGCTCGAAGTTTGAGAGTAATCCTAGGTAATCTCCTACGGATATCTAAGTTGTGGCTGGCCAATCTTTAACAGCCACTTACCGCGCATTAATGCTGCTTGCGTCGGTCTGCACCCAGGCTTGAAACCTGAAAGCCGCTTCTCGAGGATCTGAATGAGGGCATTTGATGGTGAAACCCTTTCTGACCAAAAGGTCATCATATCGAATAGCAGGACTCCACTTGTAGCCAAAGCCTTCTGCGGGTATTTGTCAATAAAGAACCCGGTGCAAAGTCGCGAAGAGACGAACGATCGGGTTGAATGCGAATGCGGTTCTTGGTGACCGCATCAATTGGCAAGGAATAGTCTTGTCCAGGAGCTATTTTTTCTAATGAGGCAACGGGATGGCCAGTTTCATCAACCAGCATCAACTCCAGCGGGTACAAGGTCAGATTTTCGACCTTGTAGGTCGAGCGCAAGGTGATTATCTTGGTATTTTCGATAACTTTGACCTCGCAAAGTAACCTTTCAGGGTACTTTCCACTGTGAGGCCGAAGTGAATACATAAACTCCCCCTCACGATCGACGGGAATTCCCCGAATTTGCTCCCAAGCTTTACCGGGAAACTGCAGGCCAAGACTATGTTCCCCTACTGGGGTATT
Source organism: Podaxis sp. C-F-92630 (assembly GCA_018524945.1). Taxonomy (NCBI): domain Eukaryota; kingdom Fungi; phylum Basidiomycota; class Agaricomycetes; order Agaricales; family Agaricaceae; genus Podaxis; species Podaxis sp. C-F-92630. The sequence goes on from JAEUWS010000980.1 coordinate 484,509, forward strand.
ATGCTGCAAAACGGATATGTCAGTCACCTTCCACACTACGATACAAAGTAGTACCTCTCGGGTTGCCCTCCAATCGTCGAACCGCCAATCAATCGTCTGATCATTATGAACCGCAATGGTCTCGACCTCGGCTACGTTTATACTGCTATCAACCTCGGACCACACGAGGAGTGAGGCACCTGTTTGATTTCGAATACGATAAGGTGCATAGGTTCCTCGAGCTTTTTGAAGTACGTTCTTCCCTTCCCTGCTCCACATATTGAGCGTTGTCATGGCAACCTCAGCAAAAGAGGCAGTCAAATTGATATCGAGTCGCTCCCGAGCTGATAAAATCAGACTTAGACCGCCCTCCGCGCTCTCTTTCATGGCCTAAGAGGTTTGAATGAGTCTGTGTTAGACACCCAGCATGAGAAATCCGCACCGTCACGGTGAATGTCCACGGGTCAATCACTATTGAGTAACACCATTAACTTGACAATGAACATGAAAGGACTTCGGATACTTACAGGGCTCCCAATGTGAATTCATTAAGTTCCAGAATGTAATCTGGATTGCCATGGTCACTGTGGCATGCAGCTGCGGAGAAAAAATGAGTTATGGTGGGGTAATATCAAAAGCAACACCCCGAACCTCGGTCGACCAGTCTTTTGCCCCAACTATAAAGGGTTTGACTTTTAGGTGCAGCATCGGTTGTTCGTGCAAGTCCCCGATGAGGATCAACCTGAATCCATCGAATGAACCCTTGAACTAGTGGCCATTAGCAAGGTACTCTCTTTTTGTGAGATGTGGTCATTTACTTGCTGCTTTGTCATACGAACACGAGCTTTGCCAATGGGCTGCTCCCTGGAGCGAGACGACCTCGACAAAGCTGTAGCCTTCTGACCTTGTTTTGTCTCGATGGCCTGGACAGATGTATTGCTTGTGCTACCGGACGAACCAAGACGTTCGAAGGCCTTGTTAAAGATACTTGTGATAAGGTTGATGTCCCTGTACGAAGCTCGGATCACTATGGGCTTGGCAGATAATTCGAGATTCATCGTTTGCTGAGACGCTGTCGAACGACTGTCGAACGAGAGTGTAAGGTCGAATTCATCAAGGAATTTCACTGTCTCTGTTATTTCGCCCATTTGCATAAGGGACATTCCTAGCTGGTCGACCTTCAAAGCCATGATCCCCTAATTAAATGGAGTGAGGATCAGACAAAAAATACTGGTTAGCCACGTACCTGTTGCGAGACCAGGATTTGTTGGATGCTCAGACTGATGGCTCGCGTGTTTGGATCCTGGTCATTTTCCAGCACGCTAATAGCCACATCATGCAGGTCAAGGCGGAAGTCCAGAGCCCTCTGTGCGTCCGTCGCCCTTGCTTCAGATTGAGGACTTGTTTGATTCACGGATTCGTTACCCTGGGAGTCTAGTCGTGCTTGGGCCGTGAAAAAATCCAAAAGAGCGAAAACAGGGTCAATAGAGAAGATGATTTGAGGCGAGTCGATGGAGACAACGGCAAGAGCCGTCCCAGACGGACCACTAGTCGCGCTATAGAGCACCATGAACTGATTGCGATCATGTTGAGCCGCCGGGATGATCTCGCGGAAACGCGTATGCCCAGGTTTGGTACTACTCATAGTGAACGACCTGATTATCAGCTGGGCTTCAATAGCGCCATCTGAGAGAGACTTGTACCGAAGTGTGTTGTTATTCAGGGCAAAACGAGCAATGCCATGTTGCTGGAGATTTGACTCGGAGACTGCTCCCACGTCATAGAGGTGCAGTTTGACCGCATTCACAGAGATAATCAGATCAACCTTTGTCCATACTTTGCGCGTCGCATCTGCTATTCGCAACTCGGGTTCCAAGTTGATGGACGAGTGAATACTATCGGATGAGGGTGTTGATGCCACTACGGGTATTTGGGATATAGGTTCAGGCTCGGATTCAATGGTGAACACCCTAGACACTGATCGGGAAAGGTCGAGAAGGGTCTGATACTGTGATTGAGTCAAATGAAGTTTAACATCTGACACCTGAACAGCGATCTGAAGAGAAAGGTGTTTGAGTAAATATGATTCTGAGGTACTCAGATACCAAGAATCTCACCTGCGTGTCAGGATAACTCGTGTCAAATTTGCGGCCCACACCGGTGGTGTGTACAACTTCTGCCTTGATGTCAATATCATCAATCATCTTGAGGATGTCCACCTTTTCTTCGTGTTCGAAGCTTGAGACAAGCTGGATGCCATGCAAACTGGCGGAAACGGTGTTTGTTTTGGGGTCCGACTTGTTCCTGGCATCAATTTCTCCTAGGCGCATGACGAGGACATCCCCAGACTGAGAAGGATTTGAGGGAATTATGATGATAGGCGATTTGACGGTGATTTCAAAATGCATCTGACCGATATCAGAAGCAGATTGAACAGCAGCTTGGGTTGCAGCGTCATAAAGACCTTTGAGTTTCGCGAGTTTGATCAGATAGGCGTAGATACTGTGGAGTGGTTCCTCGAGGAAAAGGAATTTGAGCGATGCAGCGTTCAATGAAAACGATGAAGAAGCGTCATGTGTCTGGTATGTAAACTCCGCAAAATTCTGTCCTTCAATCGATAGAATCTGGTTAAACTCCTCGCGGAAATGGTGCATGTTGAGGTTGTTGACCAGCGCCAGGTTCCCAAGTCGACCAGCAATTCTCATGGTTTTGGGTTTCAATAATATCACGGCATCAGCAGTCGAAAGGGACAAAGTAGCAAGAGATAAATATTCATTGATCAGCTCAACTGTCGAAAAGTTGTATTCAGTCATACGCACAGCGAACAGAATAAGCATTGAACAAACCTCGCACGCTTTCCAACTTCACAACCACCTTGATCTTCGATTCGTCTGTTGAGGATTGGCTGAGGTCCTCAGTAGCTGGGTTGACGGACTCGGAAGGAGCTTGTTTGGCAGAAGGGACAAACGTTGTCATGATGAAGTCGTATAAAGAAATGATTGGTTCCGGGGCTGCGTGGAAAACGATGGTGGATATTCGAACGTCCACACTTTGATCGATGCCCTCGTACACAGTATTATACTCGGGAGAATCTCTCTGTACCCGAGTATAAATGACATTCAAAAGATCACCCGAGGACGCGATCTTTGAGGGTTCACAAGAAATTACATCCACCAACTGTGTGTCCGATGCCATGAGAGCCATGGTGATTGACCTAACCCCATCAAAATGAGCAAAAAAACATAACCCAAAACATATTTGAGGCTAACCGTAGCTGAACGTTGACCTTCATATCGTACTCAGCCGATCCAAAGGTGAGGACAAATCCTTCGAGCTTGAGATCTCCTAAGCGTCTCTCGGAAGCTGGGGCGCTCTTGAAAAGGGATGCTTGAAGTGTTCCCACTCGAAAGTCTATTTGGAAGAGTTGTTGGTGATAGCGCTGTCGCTGGATGACGGGGATAGTAGGGTCAGGAGTTTCAAACGGTAGGAAGAGGACTCACAGTCCGAGGATTCTCCTCCGCTTCAAAGAAAATATCGCTTTGCGCGTTGTCGTCTTCGTCTTCTCCGTCTGATTCCTGGTCCTCAACGTCGAGATCTGGGCTAGCTGTTCCAAATAATCCAACAGGTATTTGGAAGGCAGGCAAATTGCGTTGGGGTGGAGCGGTAGGCTGAACTGCTTTATGGTCAACATCGTCAAATTTGGGCACACAAACGTCGATCAAGCGCATCAACGCTTTATACTTGGAGTCGGACAGGTTGACATGTAAAGATGGAAGATTTCCTGCTATCTTGAACCGTGTTAGGTTCACGGCAGTGGGAACGATGGATTTCTGGACATCGAGACTAATGTTGATGCGCTCGAGCAGGTGAAGACTGTCACGGGATCTTGCCGAGAGAGCTTCCAGACAAGCGGAGAGGCTATTACCGATAACAAACTACGGAGGATCCCTGTTAGTATCAATACCATTAATAAAGAGGGTAGTTACCTGGGCATCTTCAAGACGCAAGAACAGTTTGTCGTACATGAGTGATTCAAGCTGTCGGTAGTCCTCTTCACCGTACTGTTGGTTGCGCTTTGACTGGATCGTTCGGATAGCCTCTTTGTCTACAAGGTCACTTTCTATGGCAATGTGACCAGCATCAATGACAAGGTGCTTGCAGTAGTTCGTGGTGATGCTGTAAAGAGGGTAAGTACATACAAAGGACAAGTCGTTTGATAACCGTACTCCTCGGGGATGATAATGACTGGCGCATTCAAATCCATTTGGATGTCGATTGTCTTGTGAGTTTGCAGCGCATACTCCAAACCTGCCCTGGTTTCCTTTCGTAGTCCTTCTAGTGTCTTGCTGGCTACATTCTAAGATGGAATTAGCATACAGCGATATGGAGCGGCAAGCGACGCACCAACAGAGCCTCAACAGATTCCAGCTGACTGGGAGGTGGCCTGAAGAATTTGTATACAGCTTCAACGTAACCTCGGTGATAAATGATCTCCATATGGCGCATCCGTAAAGTCAATGCATTGTCAGCCCGACCGTCCAATGGTTTGTTTTCATATATGACCAAGAAGAAAGGTTCCTCGTTGCTTTCAGACTGCTCCTGCGATTGCATTGAAGATTTAACCCTAACGATTTGGGGATAGAGAGTATCGTTGGTCGTTCCATCGAAGACCTTGAACGCTTGTAACGAGAGGGAGGCTTCCAGACTATCAGGTCGTTGTAGTATATTGGCATGGAAGGTTTCAAACACAATCGATAGGATATCCTTGGAATCGTCGTGAGGATTTGTCTTCAACGCGAATGAACCAGTTCGAAGTTTGGCAGCGATCCGAGCTTTTAGGGAATCCCTTGGTGCCGAGAGTGTGTGCGCTAAGGCCTCCTTTTCATCATAATCCAGAACACTATAGAGTTGCTTGCGTTGCTCATCCGTCATTTCCCCTTTGAACACGTCAATCTGTTCGGTGGATTTGGAAGAACTGCCCCACAACCAACTTGACCAGCTCTGCTTTGCCGCCTGCTGTTGACGCTTTTCCTCTTCCAACCTCTTCCTGAGAGCCTCATCTTTACGCAATCGTGAGCGTGCAAGAGATCGATAAAACCGAAGATCCTCGTAGGACAGTTTTCGCTCGAGGTTCTGATAATCTTCCAGGTCCTATTCATTATGATGAGCGTGGGTTCCAGTAAGAACGAGGCGTCCCAAACCTTGCCAGTAAGTGACGTTAACAACTTCTTCTGGAAAAGATCGATATAACGATTACGATCATCGCGTCTTTCAGCGAAATAACCCCACGTCCATTTGCGGTTTCTCTCCTTCACTTCTGCAAGTATGGCATTTCCTGCGTATCGAAGTCTAGCTTTAGCAGCATTGATACCGAAGTCCTCATCCCTCGGCCTGTATTTGCGATACTATAATGCTTTTTGTAAGAGCTTCGTGTGAAATCTGATTGTGGCCTAACCTGGTGCTGACGCAGGTAGACATGATACATGTCTAACAAAGACAAAAGGTCTCGATATTGATCTCTGTCGAGGGCTACGCCGATCTCGTCGAATAGCAGCTGTACATCAAACCGGGGGGTACGGGCGTCGACTTTGTGGTTCACAATAACCTGCCAACATACTTGAACACCCAAGCTGGAGTAAAAGAGAAACAAACTATACCCGCCCTTCCCCAGACACAGGTTTGAGAATGAACTGATGTTTCGAACTCTCGGAACCATGTGTAATCTTCAGTCAACAAAGTGTCAAAGGATAGGGAAAAGGGAAAGACATAAACAACGCCTACCATCGTGGTGAATTTCTCCAGAGCCTCCGCGGGTGGTAAACCTGCCATGCTACTGGAATCCGTGTCAAAATATAGAGCGAGAGACTGCAATTTTGAGAGCTACAGGATATCATCTGAGTCCAATAAACGATTGAGGATTTAGCGGATCCGACCTTGTGGATAGAGCCAGCCGTACTTTCGATAAAAGCCGGTTGCCATTGTTCATCGACCGACACAGCGGAAAAACTTGCCAAGGTAAGCCCTACTGCAAAAGGGTGCTGAAACCGAATGTTAGTATGCATATGCAGGCATGCATAGGTACTTGCCCCTGGGACGCTGTACGTATCCTCGTATCGTATGTGGATGTTTTTGACGGTAACCTGAACATTGTTAATTATCTTGTTTATAAGAGATTGCCATAGGCCCTGAGTTTGTGGCGATTCTGAAAGGCAATCAGCATATCGTCTCCTGACCCAAGAGTACGACGTGCCTTTGATCTCTGCGGCTTGACCCTGCATATGCAAGAGCTCAGCATTTTCCAAGCGTTCAGCCTTGGCCGCCTGTGCTCGCTGCTCTTCCTCTTCGGGGTTGGCATGATTAGCGGCCGTTGGAACAACAAGCAGATAGACATCTTCAATCAGAATCTCCACCGGTTGATTTCCCAGATTCATCCAATGAAGGGATAAGGTGAACGTTCCCAAGTGGCCTAGATAATCTCAGCACATAGTCCTGTTTCACACGCTAGTTCCATACCTTCGAGCACATCTACTGGTAGTTGGAATTTGTCTAACGCGCCCTTCTTCAACCGGAGTTTACGCAAAGTAAGTTGACCTTCGAGTGATGAGACTCTGGCTGGAGAATGAGCCTTGAAAGCCTAACCTTGACCGATTCCATAGTTAACCTGGTTGAGGTCGAGGTTCTCTACATATGGCGCGAGTATCCGATTGAATAACTAAAGCAATTCACCATTTCGCGACCTGAGGCTTTACACCGATAGCGAGCAGGGAGTAGGACGTACGACGTTGAGAAGCTCCTTTCCAGGATCTAGCCACCACATCTGAGCGGGAGCGGTTTATAGTGAGATAGTCGTTGTTTCTCCTATGCCAGTGGTCTTTCCCGAGCGTGTCGATACCGTACCGGTATATGGTCTGGTAAATAGAGTGCGACAAACCGTGTGGGCAGTGGAGTAGTATAGAGAGTGAGGTCACAGACTCGAAACGTCATTATACCTATCAGATCCCACGCGCATTTCTTGCGTAAGTTCGGCGCTTGACTCCCGCATTCTTTGCCTCGTTTATAGAAACAACAGCGATCCCTTTTGATTGGTGAATTATTGCGTTCCAACCCAGGGAAAAGGGGTGCGCAACTCATTTGGCACATAACTGGTACCCAAAAAAAGCATGACTCCAGCGTTCGATGGGTCTGGGTGAGCATTGTCTTTCAATAGCTTCTGTATGTCTGTCTAATCCTTACCAACGTGCGGGACCCGAGGTCTCCAACCGGTGCATCCACAGTCATGGCTGATCCTCGACCTCATTGCACATGACACCATCCGCTCATATCAACCAGAGTCCATTCAAGAGGTGATCTACGGACGTCTGTACGTGCTGAATTAGTTTGGAATTAGGTGGCCGGCTCCTGATCTGATATTCAGGCGTATTCGCGTGTTCATGTTCCGTTGCCGAACCCGCGATTCAAAACAACATCCTCAAGAGCATGGCTTTTTTTTATCATTTTATTGTCCGATTGGAGTCTAGTACTCATGACGGGCATATTATAACTACGGTACGCGGAGTATGGGTATCTATAAGGGCCCATGCCCTCTCAGCCTCCCAGTGGTACATCTCTGCCCTACAGACGGCGTGCTCGAGGTCCACGCTCTCTCTACAGTCCGGCACGGAAATGCCCCTGGAGATATCACCACCCGCACTGCTCGCTCCTACCACGTTTAACAGATCTTCTTGTCACTTGCTGCCGGCCAAGTCTTAGGGGTTCTGGTGCCTGCCCCTAAGGCGGCCTTGCTCGTATCGTTAAAGGACGATCCTTGCTATGACCATTTGAGTTGTAGATGGGTGAGTTGAGGGGTTAACTTATTGCCTGGGATTTTTTAGGTATGTTCCCTATGTTCGAGTGAGCCGAGCAATTGTCTGAACCTCTCGGTCGCACGCAGATAGTTGAACAGCACCGTTATCCCTTCTTCCGATGCGAATAGGTCTTTGAGATCCAGTGGGGTACTTCTGCCAATTGCGTGCTAGAGTTCTTCCCTCGCCAACTCGTATGCTGGGCAGTCCAGTACGAGGTGATTGACCGTTTCTGGTATGGCCCTTGCTGTGTTCTCCCAGCACCAATCGCATCTGTCGCTTTCCCTCCTGCCTATCTTCTTGAGATAGGTGTTGATCGGGATGTGGCCGCATCCCAGTTGCATCAGTGCGCAGAGCATGGCTTAAACCCCTCCCAACAAGCATCGTTCTTGAACAATGGTCTTACCCCGTTCGTTGGTGATAACATCGTCATTAGATAGTCCTATTGACATCATTAAGATATAATGATTTATTCTGATTCTTGAAGCGAAACCAAGTTTCATGACTTCATAACAGATCAAACACATGCCACCTGTAGTTTGCTTTTCAGGTGCACCCAACCCTACGCAACAACGAATCTATATCCTACAAACCATGTGATTGTGGCTATCTCCTCCAACCGCAAAGCACGTGTGAGAAAGCACATGAAAACACCACGTAAGTAATCCCCAAACACGTGCTTCCGTCTACGACGCGGTGTGACACTTTGTGATATCGTGACACCCCAGGTTGTTGACCCCTTCAAATTTCGCTTTCGTGTCATTCCTCTCACCTGCATTCATGGCTCCCCTTGCTGACCTCCTTCTGGTTTATATCCCCTATAGACTTCCTCGCCATCTGACATCCTATGTCGTTGGCGAGTCTCCCTTTTCTACGACTCCTGCGGTCGTTACTGCTTTAGCCTGCTATTTGGGTGTAATTTTTGGTATCAAGGCTGTTATGACGAATCGGCAACCGTACAAGCTCACGACACTGTTTCAAATGCATAATATCTTTCTGAGCACTGGTAGCGCTCTTTTACTAGCTTTGATGTTGGAGGAGATTGTACCGCGAATTTGGCGACATGGTCTCTACCACGCGCTTTGCTCCGAAGAGGCTTGGACTCCTGTGAGGATTTATCTTGTCTCCCAGAAATGCATTGTTCTGATTCACGCGAAGAGGATGGAATTCTATTATATGATTAACTATTACTTCAAATATCTTGAACTCTTCGACACGGTCTTTTTGGCACTCAAGAAAAAGCCTATGCGTGAGTCCGGAGGTCATTTATGTGTACTTCCCGCGCCTGACGTATCCTCGCCATAGAATTTCTCCATGTCTTTCACCACTCTGCAACCGCACTACTATGCTTCACCCAGTTGAACGGAAAGACGAGCATTGTTAGTACCACTGCCATTTTGTCCAGTGTCATGTGACCCATACCTTCGTTCAGTCATGGTCGGTCATTGCCCTCAACCTTGCAGTGCATGTTGTCATGTGTAAGTGCAACGTTGGTTCGTTCCCGTCTTGCTCTAACCCAGATGCCAGACTATTACTACTATGCTACGGCTGGCGGTGCACGATTCTGGGTACGATACGGATTCCCTCTGTCCACCCCCTTTCTTACATTGCTTCCAGTGGAAGAAATACCTCACGACCATGCAAATCCTTCAGTTCATAATCGACATTGCCGTCGTCTACTTTGGCAGTCAGTAACTCAATTAACTTGACGACTTGGCACTGACTGTTCATTTCAGCCTATGAGCATTACGCTTATACCTATTATAATTACCTCCCCCACATCGGAAACTGTGCAGGCGATGAAGGATCCGCGCTGTTTGGATGTGCCTTGCTTACTAGCTACCTGGGTCTTTTCATCAACTTCTACTTCCAAACCTACAAGAAGCCTGCTGCAAAGAAGGTCGCTATCAATGGCCACGCCAACGGACATGCCAATGGAAAAGCTAACGGCAGCGCGTAAGTGCCTCGACTCAATGTTAAACCTGCCGTAGTCACATTTCAATAGGCACAAGACTGACTAACGGAGATACCAACCAGCAATGGTGGGGCGCATGGGTGACACTCCAATTTAATTATTCTTGTTACTAATTGTACCGGAACACTCGCTGTCTCTATACCCATAATATTCGTCGGAGAGTAATCATAGGGTTGTCACTAGCGGATGCATATATATTTTCCCTTGAGTTAAAAACTCCGTTTTTCAGTCCCGCACGCATTGCCCACAGCGGAATGTCAATGGATAATCTATTGAGACGTTGAGCATAGCCACAACATGAAAGTCACAATCAAGCCAGCACTCTACGGCCGTTGTCTCCACATTCCTCAAGTTACACCCTCAACTATCGAAGTATCAGCCTTATCACTTACTTTCAACTCCCTTCTATAAATGTATTTGAATGATAGTAGAGAGCAACTGAAAGAGGACGATTCTGAACGAGAGTACTTCGTTTCCGCAGAGATCTACATTTCTAACGCCGCTGGTCCAACTCTGCGCAAAGTGAGTGGCACATGTTCTGTCATGAACATTAACCAATAGCTTGCGATTCAGCACAAGAAACAGGGAGATGAGTCCCGCTCCAGAGGTACGTACTTGAGGATACCTTGTAAAGTCTCATGCCGCTTTCACAAGTTATAACACATCCTCAGACATATCCAATTGGCTGGGTCTTGGAAAGGGACTCACAGCATCCGGGCACTGGCGACCGGCTATCTGCAAGCTGACGAAGGAGGCTAACGTGCCCAGGTGTCTCCTGAATATCTACGTCGATGCAAGTCCAGCGTCCTGGGTCATCGGTCTCTGCTTACGCGAGCTATAACTTAGGAAAGCATCTTGTTCCAGACGGTTTATATCCATCTCCTACGCCAAACGGATATCCGTCCCGCTGACGACTCCCTATTTTTTCGTAAGGATTGCGTTGCGATCTATTCTGTCGAGTACGTAAATCATCTCCTCACCCAACTGCGTACACTCTGACACTCATAACAGAAGACAAAGATGGGTAGCCGGTAACAATCCAGAACCTGTGTATCTGCAATTCCAGAAACCCGAGTTGCGCAACCTTTGGATATCATTACTCAGGTCATATGCGGTTCCAGAGACATATGGTCGATGGTTGAATCGGCCGAACGCTAGCGGTGTAGAGAGAGAAGGAGGATCATATAGGATGTGGCGGGAGGTTCACTTGACAGTGGCACAAGGACGCAACCTGGGAATCAGCAAATTTTACGACCCTTCACAAAACCCAGACGACGTTGAGAACGAGGTGGAGCTGAAGGATATTGACGTTTATTGCGATATCCTCCTCAACGACGTTGTATGTGCTCACACTACCCTCAAGAAAGGACTCGGCCTCCCGGAATGGCATGAATCTTTCGTCTTTTCCGACTTACCTCCCTTCGAAAGCCTCGAGATTGTGATATGGAAGGAAAAGAAGGTCCTCAAACCCTCGATTCTTGGGAAGGTTATTGTCGATCTTATAACGTTTCGGCGTGGAGAATTATTGGAAGGATGGTATCCTGTTCAAAGTCCTAATATCTCGTCACAGCTCCAGTTAGGAGAACTACGGCTGAAGGTCAGAGTAAACGAGTGGGTTTCCTTCCCCGAACTGCCGCTCGGGCACCGTTCTGACGATCTGTTCAGGGAAATCATCCTTCCACAGGCTTCCTACATGATCCTTCAACAGGAAAGTACGGCATACATTTTGCATTCGGCAAATTGATAGGTGGGACCACAGGCATTGAATACACGCAACTTCTTGTCGTGGATGCAAGATCTTGAAAACAAGCTGCATGTCAAGACGCTGTCACAGCATTTGATGCATCTTGCAATCGTGCAAGAAACCATCGTACAGCAAATACAAGAAGCTGCTGCGTGGGAAGTCGAAAAGGCAATATCTTGTATGTCTTCAGTTGCAAAAAATTATCGCATCTGAATTTTTTCGGACTCCAGCACATCAAACCATATTTCGAGGCAATACGGTATTCACGAAAACGATGGAGAAGTGTTTCGCCTGGTACGGAAAGGCTTTTTTGGAAGCTAGCATCGGAAGCGTTCTACGAAGGTTGCTTGCCGAAAAGGTCATTATTGAGGTGGATCCCGTTCGCAGCGGCAAAGGCCCAAAGGACATCGGGCGTCACGTTGAACTTCTGACCAATTGGTGTAGAGAGTTTTGGGAACAGATTTACCTGGTGAGGGAAGACTGCCCGAGGTACGTCCCTAACTTGCTGGAAAACCCCCCATCTTGATGTGTCACAGGGAGCTGCGCGCTTTGCTGGATACGATCCGGAGTCTAGTGGAGGAACACGGCAGGAAGGCAGACCTGCCCGCCCAGATGCAACAACAGCGACCATGGCAAAGCGTGTCAGCGTTTATCTTTTTGCGGTTCATCGTCCCGGGGATTTTGTATCCGCACCTGTTTGGCCTCTGTTCGGGTAGGTAACGACTGAGTACATGCCAAAAATCCCTCACCAACCTGGTACCAGGGCTTCCTGATCCTGCTATCCAACGCAGCCTTAAACTAGTTGCTAAAGTCATCCAGAGTATGGCAAACCTGAATACAGTGCGTCCTCTTGAGCCACGTACCCGCTTTCACCGAGGTCTCAACACAGATCTCCAAGGCTGATCAGAAGGAAATATCCATGACCGGAATCCGAGATTTCATCAAGGACAATATGCCACGCATGATGGAATACCTTAGAGCGGTCTCAACACCAAGATCTTCGATGTATTCGAACTATAGGTTTGAAGACCGCGATGATCGCTCTGTGCTGAACAACCTGGCGCAGCACAAGGCAACTCTTCCAGTTCTCGAAAGAGAGTCTGTGCCAGCCCCTCCGCATTACATCGATTCGGCGCGTGAACTAGCTATCATTGCTTCCGCCGTGGTCCGGCACTCCCGTGACATCAACAACAAGACTAAAGCCCGTAAACTGGGTGATGTGGCCTTAGAACGTCTATGTGCTGCATGTTTTGAGGTTGAGGGGGATGCTCTACAGAGAGTCAATGAATTGGCGACTAGGTTGGCGCAAGAACGTAGGAGAGCCTCTGCTTCCGCTGCTTGGATAAAAAATTCTGCTTCACCGTCAACATCGCAACCTCTCGCCTCTTCATCTACTTCGATGCAAGGACGCGAATCATCCCTGTCTCACCACGCTTCCTCGACAATGCTTGAGGTTATCTCCCACCCAGTAGGGGGGTCTCATACTGACAAGGTGACCTCGATCAGGGGGTATTCGCGGGGCGGGAACACAGAGGTTGCATCTGCAGACGCTGGAGGTAGTGTCGTATCGAAGTGGGAGTCACTGGAGCCTCCTGTTACAGAAGGTTTGGATGGCGAAGCGAAGCGAAAGAAGAGCTTCATGCGTGGCATTTTTGGTGGTGAATCCAAGAGTGGAAACAAGTCTCGGCAATAACTTATCGGGGTGGGTTATTAAATTAAGGTATTATCTATACTATAATTCGTGGACATCATGAACCACTAGCAAGGCTCTTTTGTAATAGTTTTTGTACTTCGCTTGCTACATCTTCTGATGTACTCCTGACCGTTAACCGACAGAGCTATTGAACGGACTCAGCGACATGAACAAAATGATATGGAGAGCCCATCACCTTAGCATCTTTATTGGGTTCGACTCTTAGAAGGCATCCAACCTTTCCGTCTCCTGACATGTGAAGGATTCCTGCTCCAACCAGATTGTTAGGATTAGGGTCAATGCCCTCAAGAACATTGAAGCGGTGTCCGGCTACCACCTGACGGTGTTTGACCAGGTCAAGCTGACCATTGGCGGCAAGATCGATAGCGAAAACGCTCTGTGCTTCACGGGGAGGTCCGCCAATCAATTTCCAGCGCTCGAAGAACTCAGTTTGCCCCAGCTTGACATGCTCAACGAATTTCGTAAGCAATATAGGAAGGCGCACGGAGACAGTTTGGTGAGAGCCGGCAAGGAAAGAAACCGTGAGAATGGGGGCTTCCGCAAAAAACTTTTTGCATTCGATGTGGAGTAATTGTTGGGTTTGACTGAGTGGTGCGATCATACTAGGAGGTATTTTGGCGAACGAAAGTGACAGGGCATCTGGTTTACTTGTGTAGACGGTGGTCGTCAGGGAGGTAAGGGGTGCAGAGACTTTGTTGCCGATATAAATCGCCATCTGTCCAATATGGCCTTGATAACGAGACTTGATGCCGATCTGTATTTGGACATCTTCGTACAGTACGCCTTCTGCATTGTACGTCAACTTGTCGAACCAACGATCAATATTTGGGCCCATTGTTAGACGCGGAGCCTGATCCTCCGTGTTCGAGGCACCAATAGCGGCGTTAGAGGGTGAGGAGAGATCAAGTCCAGCCAACGATCCGAGAATGTCTTCAGCCTGTGTCGTCTGTCCACTGCCGGATGCGGTTTTATTCTCGACCAGTGTCTTGCGTGTGATCAACTCTCGCTCAAGATTGGCTTCTTTTCCTCCATGCACCCAAACTCGCTTATCTTCGGTGTCGCCATGTTTCTTGTTGAGTCGCCCAAGTAGAGCACTGACACGAGGTGGAAAAGGTGGCATTTCTTCGCAAACGTGCTGCAGCAATTCGTCATCGTCTGGTCTGGACGCAAGCGCGTAGAATTCGCAAGCACGCTGCTGAAGCTCGACATCAAGAACATGGCGGTAGCGTTCGAAAATGTTAAGCAGCTGGGATTTGATTTCGGGGAAGACATTGACCCATTTGATGTACGTTGAGAGGAGTAGGGACCGAGTGGCTGCCACGCAGAATTGGGATTTCGAATGTAGGAGATGGAATTGCTCCATAGGGCTGTATCCTGGTTCATTGGCGATTAGGTGTCCGTATTCTCCCAAAATGTAACCTGTGGGATTGAAAATAAGATCTTAGCAAGCTAGGACGATAATGTGATTGCGAACCTCCGACTTTGACCAAACTTTCGTGGGTTGAGGGAGCCTTCAAATGCTCGAAAACGACTTTGGCAGCATACTCCTGCAGATCTTCTGTGTTGGTGACAATTTGAATAACTCGATACCAGACCTCATCCCCCACGTGGTCACCAGCAGCACTGATGAGCTGCAGGATGGTATCGACATACCACTTGTACGAGTTGGCATATTTCTCCGTCAATATGGCAATTTTGAGCACCATCTCTTCTCGCAGGGCGTAATCTGCAACCTTCAGGTACCTCAGGAGCTCGCCGACGATGAGCTCCGAGTTATCTGTTTCGCACATACTGTAAAGCAAGTCCAGAGCGCGTCTGCGCACGGAGATATCTTTGTCCCTCAACGACATGATAATGGTGTTCTGATGTCGTTTGATAGAATCGAGAGAGTCAGCTCTTGCTGCAAGGTGTGCCATTGTATCAAGTCCAAGGTATCGAACGTTAGTTTCCTTGGACGAGATGAAGCGCGCGAGCAGTAATGCAGCAGTGCCAACCAATGGAGAGTTTGTGTCGAGGTGGATAGCGAGACTAATGGCTTCGAAAAGCACTGCGTGTTGGGCGTTGTTATGTTGGACGTTTCGACTGGGTTCAGCACAGTTATTCATAATGGTTTGAAGAACCTGGTGTAATACAGATCGTATCGTGGGGTCCTCTGCGAATTCCATCAATTCCAGCTATAGTCTAGAATTATCCTGCTTACCTGAAGGTGGGTAATATTGCAGCAACCGCAATAATTTGACTTGCAGCCATGGCGACGGAACTTTGTAGTAAGCATACGTCGCGCTGTACTCGTGCTCGATAACAAGCTGCAACGACGTCAGGGCAGAAATGGGACGGTACATTCGAGCAAGCTCACACGATAGAGCCGATCCACGGCCTTCGTATAGCATACCGCAAACGCGTCCAAATGATCTTGGGCTAAGGCCATGACCAAGCTTGTTACGCATAGAACAACACCCTAAATCCGCTAAAGCTAACTGACAATAAATGGTCAACTGGGATTCTTACCAAGTCCTGATCATCCATGATAGACACAATCCGTAATGCCCATTCTGCCGCAGGAATTACCTCAGGATGCTTTCGGTAGAGTCGCAACAGTGTCAACGCCGCCTTCTTTTTGACGAAACTCTGTGAAGTCCTTCAGCCATATAAGATACGGGACGCTAAGAAAGCCAGTGTGCAACGCACGGTGAGATTAACAGACGGTGCACGTCCTCGACCAGCGCTTCTGCCATTTCGCTTCCGCCGACGTTCGCGATAGCGTGTAGAGCGAGACAGTTGTCAACCTCATTGTTTGAGTCCAAGTCTTTCCGTATAGAATTGACAACCAGACGAAGGAAATCCGAGTTCTCGTGCATAAGCAAGGTGACAGCGAGATAACCCTAGTGCGTAGTCAAAGTTGCAAGCCCGCAACATGTATTGAATAGACATACTATCTGCTTCTCGCTGTATTTCGGACTCGCGATGAGATTGACTGCTTCCATATGACCAATGTCAACCTTATAGCCCAGAATATAGGTAAAGATGATCTTGGCGACATATCTGATTCAAATGCTTAGCTCCAGCCAAAAACAATGATACAGAGCCTACTTCTTCTTTTGATAACCATCCAAATTGCCGTCTGCAGCCCCCGGTCAATGCGCATATCGTCACAGATGAAGAGGTGCTACGAACCTTTGAACTTCTTACGAATATTCGCCATCTCCTTATTGATTCGCTTCTCTTCTAGCTCACGCACTCGCGCACCTCGAATGTCAGCAATAAACTGTATACATGGCAGTTAGAAACCCGCAAAACATCGAGTATTATGGGTAAACCTGTGTCAGTCCCCTCATGTTCGTCGCCATAGTGGTTATTCAATGTGATTCAATGCTGATTCGTGCTTCAAGGCGTCTTATCCAGAACTGATGTCAATTATGCTCTTGTGTAATGGTATGAAGGTCGTGGCGTTGCGGGTGCTCGGATTGAGAGGAATAAGCGAACTGTATGTGCAGAACAAGGTGCACATGAGTTGCTAATAGTAATGTGGTCACACCTTGTGACCCTGACAATGCAATTCTGCGATTTCGCTTGCGCGTGGGTGTCAGCATCTACATTCGAGTCCAAAGAGTCAAGATTCCGCATAGAAATTGAAATCTTCGTGTAGATTAAGGTTCGAATGTTTAAGTTTTAGAGAGGTGAGAAGGTGCGAAGTATAAGAGTGCCCTTAATAAGGTACCAGTAAGGATTAAGTGAGTGATTTCGTCTAGGTCATACACCACAAGCTGTGCTACTGAAACTTGCGCAACCGACTAGGTGTTCCAGGTCGTGAGTGAAAAGCAGAGCCGTAATTAGGGGTGGAATAGCCACTGTTAGGAAGTCTCATAGAATGAAGCATCGGTGAGCCCATGGGCGAAGCCATAGGGGTTCCAGGCCGAGAGTTGTGTCGTGATTGTGAAGCGACCCGCTCATCGCTATATCGATTGAGTATATTGACGATATTACGAGTCAGTTGGTCCAACTCCTGGATCTCTCGCCTGGATAACGAATAATCCTTGTCTTTGTCGTCTTCGTCTTCTGACTCAGATTCTTCTTCACGTGGGAGGATAGGCAGGGGTTGACGAGTGCGGTGTCGGCGACTCATGGTAATGCCCTCGAAAACTCGGAGCATGCAAGCCTCCATGATCGTCTTCAATCTCTGGATGTCGTCTAATGCTCCTGATCCGCGCTCGCCGATAATAGGGAGCCAATTGTCGCATTCCAACCCTCGATCGACGACTTGGAGGTTATATGCACCAAAGAGCATATAGGTCATGGGATCAAGCTTCGTGGTGTTGACAAGATACGTTTGGGAGGAACCTCCACCCGCAAGATTGCGGCGCATCTCGGTATATGCGTACAGCTGCTTTTCGACAACAGGTGGACCATCTTCCACAGGGTCTCGTTTTCGATGATTGACGCTCGAGGGATGGATCATAGTATTCTGCACAAAGAGTCAGATAAATAGTATAATGGTGGCGAACTTTTGCTGCTCACCTTCTCTTTCGAAGTCCTGAACATCCTGCCAACTCTTATCGCATATTTAGGCTGCGACGCAATAGCAATGAGAGCAGCAAGCAAAGGTAGTGACTCCCCATTAACATTGAGCTCAGGTGGTACCTTCAGCGAAGTTTGGGACCCTTCGAGATTCCCCCCCGCCGAAACGTCAATGACACCAGCATGATACAGCGATTGCAGCAACTGGGTCTTGATCTTATTGATGAGTAACAAGGTCGGTTTCGACAAGAAGTTGTCACTGCAGAATCGATTCGCGGAGGCATACTGGCCGGTTGACTGTAGTGCCCACCAGGCATTGTAAGCCCGTAGAGCCGCCAAGACGTCGGACCGAAACTCGTCAGGGCTCCATGAATTCTTCTTCGCCGCTGCTTCAACCTTCAGATGCATAGGTGAGACAAAAGGTTCACGATTTGTTAAGATCGCAGCCAATGTCAAGGCTTGATCTAAGCATCGGAAGAAACTTCCATACAAAACCAACCGACCCATCTGAACTTCGACTGGCAACTGTAGTAGAACGCGGCCAAGAGATGTGAGATGCTGGTTGATATCGATTGCTCCGACCATACGTAACGTCTTCATGGCGGCAGCGACTCGTTCGGGATCAGGAGGCTCGATCGCAGCGGCCAAAACTTCCTCTACCGACATCCCCGGGAAGTCAAGTGCCTTAACGTGCATGACAACGTTGCTCAAATCCGCTCGCTTCATCTCTACTGTCTGGTAAGGGTGTAATGCAGTAGACCGCGCCTGACCTAGGATGCCAAAGTACTCTCCTGGTCGGTGTCGTCCTGCTCGCCCTGCTCTTTGATTCAAATTTGAGGAACCAACCCAGGCTGACACCAGGGACGACATATGGCGTTCTGGGTCGAACCGGAGCTCTTTGACACGTGCAGTATCGACAACGTAGACGACGTCGGGGATAGTGACGGAGGTTTCGGCAATGTTGGTTGCGAGGATGATACGCCTGACGCCTGGCGGGGGAGGTTCAAAGATAACTTGTTGTTCAGCGAGGGGAATCGTAGAATGGAGAAGATGGATGGAGTACTTGGAGGGGTCGGTGAAATTGAAGGCAAGGGGGCCCATAGGTTCGAGGAGTTGCCGCTCAACAGCCTTGATTTCATCCCATCCGGGGCAAAAAACAAGAACGTGTCCGTCATTCGATGACTCCATAACATGAGAAATGGTAGCGGCAATGAGTGGATAAGGGAGGTCCAAGTCTTCATCCCTCATTTGAGACGGGCCGGACCGCGAATTCAGAGGTGTTTGAATACCCAAGGAATTGGCAGCAGGTTGGCCCAACTCTTTTAGGACATATTTGGCAACCGATTCGTCGTTGAAGATCCAGTTGTATCGGCTTTTGACGAGGGTGGGAACGAAGTCATCCATGAAATATTTTTGCACAGGGAAGGATCGACCTGGCACTTCTACGACCTTCGCAGGCTGTCCTTTATTATCGAGGAAGTAGTTCTGGAACAGCGTCGGATCGATAGTCGCGCTCATAAGCACGATTTTGAGAGGCTTATTCCTCGTCTTCCTGTCCGCCAACAATCGCTTCAGCACCACCAGCAGAAGGTCTGTATCAACATCTCTCTCGTGGACTTCGTCCACCACTATATGTGTGATGTCATCCAAACTTCCATCCCGCCCTTCCAATGCACTCTGCATCCTCTTCAAGAAGATACCGATAGTACAGAACGTGATCGAGCCGTGTGGCTCCGGGTGCTGCGCCTCAAACCGGACTTGATATCCCACTGAACCACCCAATCTCTCCCCACGCTCCTTCGCGACTCGGTCTGCAACACTAATCGCTGCTAGCCGACGAGGCTGCGTGCAGATGATGTTACACATAGCACCTTCTCCACGCCTGATGTACTCGTCCAGGATCATTTGGGGTATCTGTGTCGTCTTCCCAGAGCCTGTCGCGGCCATGCATATCGTCACATCGTTGTTTTCAATGTCCGATAGCACCTCCTGGGCGCGAGTAAACACCGGGAGGGCTTGTCTGGTCTCGCGCATTTGTCGAAGGTTGGGGTCGGCATGGTATCGTTGCTGACGCTCAAGCAGGCGCTTTGACTTTTCTGCGAGCGTCACCGCGTTGGGTTTGAGGTATGGTCGGTAAGGTGCAGGTTTTGAGATACGAAGCTCGGATGCTTGAGCCACATTGGCCGGTCTGTTGCGGTATAGTTGCGTTTTCCTGGAATCATAACAGAGGTCCCGGATATCTTCGGCCAAACTCTCGCTAATACGACACATAACACTAGGCGCCATCCCCAAGTCTGCACCAGTTTTAGCGGCAGTCACAAAGTCCTTCCAAAGATCGGGATCACAGCTCTCGAGATATTGAGTTACATCGAGGTAGCACATCACCTGGGCCGCTTTCTTGCTACTTCCAGATCCAAGACCGATCCGCCTATCTCCCACCGACAGAACGGCTTCCCAGTTTGTTTGAGACCCCTTTCCCTTTTTCATTTCTACGAACTCAATGTCCGGCCTACCGAAGTTATAGCGACGGCAATAGTAATCCATAAAACTGCGAGCACGTTCATAGTTGACAATTGTGCCATCCGAAAGTTCAATCTCGCTCTGATCCTTCGTTTGCGGGAGGAGTTTCTTAGGATTATCCAGCTGGACGATGGAAGGGGTCAACAACCTGAAGAAGCAGGAGGGAACGAATTAGACGCACGACACCCATTTCCTGCAGTTGATATACGCCAGCCAAAGCTGCCAACTTCTCAGCCTGCTTTCTGTCTGCGTGGTCACCGATACCAATGACAGGAGGCTCAATAGGAATGACTACGGTTGCTCTTTGTCGAAGTTAGGATACTTTCGGAGAGAGGACCGAAACAACGCACCTCCAGACATTCATAGGACCCGAGTCAACTGTTACATATCCCTCCGTGAACGTGTAAGTAGGTGTCTTTCCAGCAGCTATCATCGCAAAATTGCCAAGGGAAGATTTGGGCGTAGATTCGTGCAGAGGTTTGAGAGGAAGTGGCGATTTCTTGTGCACTTGTTTTATATATTCCTCGTCGTGCAAAGGACCTTCGAGGCGAGGAAGACGTTTCTGGAACTTTTTCTTTTGAGACTTGGAGAAGGAAGGTCCAGGACTCGGTGCACGTTGTTGCTTGAATCCAAAACCAAAGCCTCCACCTCTTGCGCGAGAACCTTGACCACGTGAAGATGACATGCCACTGCTTTGCTGTGGAGGATTGTTTGGAGAAGGACTGGTATTACGCCTGGGTGAGCGTTGAGAGACGTCGACACGGGGAGCCTTGGAGGAGGGAGGAGGGTTGTCGGGGAGGGCAGCGGCTTGTTGGGAAAATGGACGTTTTGTGCCAGCAGGAGCGGCCCTCGGAGTATTAGAAGAAGAGGAAGGCCGCTGTGTGGGGTCAAAGTGCATGAGGGGGCGTGGCCTGTGTCGTAGAAAGAGAGCAAGTCTTCTCATAGGGAAAGGGGAGAGGAAGTCTGTCGTGAAAGTGGTCTAGGAGAGTAAGTGGGATTGACAGAGGACAGTCTGACCTGCGCGTTCCGCTCGCCTTTGAAGATATCTTGCTGCTCTCTCGCTCGAATTTGTCGTAAATTGAAGTGCAAGGGTGAGTACAGACAGGGACCCAGTGATACTACTTTGCAACTCCTTGGGACAGACATATCCCTACAAAAATTCCTTTCGGGCCTTGCCGACAACCCCTATGCTGCGCCAAAAAGTTCGATGTGCAGTTGGTCTCTACGTCTATCTACCCAATAAACACAATAACAAGTCGTATATCAGATGATGCAACAACGGAACCCCGCGGCCTTCGATGGGCTCAATGGTTGTCCAACCACTCTTTAGCAGCCCGTGCAATTCCCTCAAGATACCGTAAGCGGATTGCAGCAGCCTTGACACTGACCCAATCTTTCTGACCGACTAGCTTCTCCAACTGGTGGACGGTTTCATTGATTTTCTCTACAACACATTGGTCAGATTTGAGAAATGCAGAGATGGATCCTAACTCGCCGTCGTTCTCTTCCATCAAGTTTATGACCTCACTAGCCTCTTCCGCATCGTCAATCAATTCTCTCGCTTCCATGATTTCCATCATGAATGCTGTATCATTGGCCTGATCCTCTTCTGAAACGGGCAGGTTGTTCCTGCTCAGAATGTACTCTGCGCGTGCAAGCGGTCTGCGCAAAGCCTGGTAGGCCTCGTTTACCCGAGCAGACAAAGCCTGCGCGATATCCTGCTTGTTCTTGGAAGACGTCAATCACGACGTACCGTCATGAGGAAAGTAGAAAACTCACTGGGCCCTTGGATGTCCATGTATCCGGATGACACACAGCCTGTGCTTGCCGGAAACGTTGCTTCAAGGCAGAGAGGTCTATGATGAATGGGTTTGGTTCGTAAGGTAATCCAAAGATTTCATGGTGCGTCACATTAGGCGGCAGACTGGATATGGTCCAGCAATTGGTGCATGCAGGCACGGGCGAAGGCAATGGCTTGGAGCATGCAGGACACGTTTGAGAAGGAGACTGAGATTTTTGGAAGCGAGGAGCGGAGGTATGGAGGGGAGAGTGTTTCAAAGTTTGGGGATTCAAATGCGGCACAACGATGGAGCGGGGTCTACGAGTTGCAAAGGCAGAAACACGAGGAAGAGCGTGGCGAAGAACGAAAGACCGTCGGAGAGCAGACATGGACGGAAGCAAGAGTGGATTGTGACGTAATGCAGCACGTGGGCGCCAATAGTCCAATATTGGCTAGCATCTACTAGTGCTAAAGCTTTTTCCTGAACGCCTTCTGAGTGAACCAACCACTAGGTCGCCGGTGTCTTCCTCGCTCCTCTCTCATGGCTTCCCCGCTTTCGTCAGCCGGTCATCTCACTGCCCCACAATCTTCAGAGAGCACACCACCCCCGCCTCCACTGATCCAGGATGACCCCAACACAACCCATGCTGCTCGCAAACGCCTCGCTCCGTCTTCTCGACTATCTCGGATTCTTTCTTCCTCGAAGCTTCGTTTGCTCTCCAAGTCTTCAAAAAAGCACCCTAAGAAGGACGCAGACTCAGATTCAGAAACCCGCCCCGAACAAAGTGACATTCAAGAGCCTTCAGCTACCATCACTGCGTCGACCTCTGACGATACTCCAATCGCTCTTAACGACAACGCAATCAAAAGGGAGGACGACGAAACCAAAGATAGATATGAATGGGCAGTCGTATACGAAAATCAACGCGGGTAAGTCCCCTGTGTTCGAACATAGCGATGCAGCCTTTACTGAAAATTGGACCATTTTAGTATGACAATCTTTTCTATCCCCTATTATTCGGCCCTATCGCTGCTGCCGACAGACCCCTCAGCATTCACGTTACCCAACGCCTCCCCTAGGCGCTCAGAACAACCGCCAATCACCCTCTCGACATACCCGTTACCCGACGGTAATTGGCGCTGGGTCTCGAGAGCATGGATGATTGATATGCGCTCTGACTCTGGTATTGTCCAGCATGATGGCTTCGAGTATAACTGGATGTTTCGACGGCATAAATGGCGCGCCGAAGTGGGCTTCCTAAGCGCAGGAGGCTGGGTGCGTCGGCGACGTTGGGTCCGCCTCATGATGCGTCCTG
The DNA here is from genome assembly GCA_018524945.1 of Podaxis sp. C-F-92630. Classification (NCBI taxonomy): domain Eukaryota; kingdom Fungi; phylum Basidiomycota; class Agaricomycetes; order Agaricales; family Agaricaceae; genus Podaxis; species Podaxis sp. C-F-92630. The sequence goes on from JAEUWS010000980.1 coordinate 507,893, forward strand.
GGAAGACGAAGATGCACCACGATTTAGAAGAATCCACATCTTCGAATTCTACATCAGGCAGCAGCAATCTCGTGCGCCATTCCATGGCATCATCGAACTTGACTAGTGTGTCGGATTTGCTCCATACAACAGTTGCCGCTGTCTGGCAAGGCAATGAGGATGACTGGAGGAGGTGTCGATCATTCATGTTACGCTCTGCTCGAGATGGGCGCAAACTCAATCTATGGCGAATATGGCTTGGATGTTACCACCCTGTCTACCGGGATCAATTTACGGACCCTGATGATTCCAGAAAGGGGAAGGAGAGGCAGAAACAATGGACCGAGGATGATAAACCATTGCCATCACAGCTGCTAGAACCTGATGCTGCATCACAGCAGTCAACGACGCCGCCCCCTCGTGAATATATCACGCCTGTCCTCCGCAAACATGTAAGCTCGATGTGCCATATATAACTTTATCCACTCAACGACCGATTCAGGGACATGACTTGCTTCAGCTTTTCGTGTTTCCAGACTCGCGAGTTCAATTCCTCAAACTGCTTGGAAAGGCCGGCCTACTGTCCGACCTTGGAGTAAGCCTAGGCTCCGATTTCAGCAGGAGTGAAATCGAATTCTGGAGCTATACAAACGGCCTTGAAGAGGAATTCAAACACTTGGACATCAAAAATGCTGCCTCCATTGCAGATTCGACGTCCTCCTTACCAGAGGTATCGCAGCCGTCAACTTGTGTTTGACGCAGACATGGCAATTATTCTTGCCCTTGGATTTCTTTATACCACTCATTAATATTTCTCATCTACATGGAACACATTCTTTTCTTTCTTGCATATCGTTGATACCCGCATGTGTATTGTCAATAACCGCACTTTCCCTCCCACTCTATAACCACTCTCTTTCACACGTCACTACAGTTTATTTGGTGTAATATATGAGGTCAGTTGCTGAGGTCTATAAAAGGTGAAAGCGCCTGCATAGAATCACATGCGTTGCCCCGCACGTTCACGTGTGATCTCGCGAATCACTTGCACTTGAGTCCGAGAGAATTACACTCATCCCTACGATACAACGCGCCTTCAACATCCTTGCTCTTGTGTGCCCTCGGCTCGTAATGAACTGATCCAACGAAACCCAACGAAACTCAACGAAATTCCACAGTTCGATAACAGATACTGGATTTATCGCAACATCCCATGGCCACGAAACCATCATGGCACATCCGCATACCATCCCTTTCAGATGACCCAACACACCCGGCACAGGTCGCGTTGCGTACGTACGCACTTGCCCTCGCGTTATCTCTTGGTCCATCCCTCATTCCACTCATCACTGCCTCGCTTACTGGTCAAAGAACCCCTCGCACGAATCTCTCGGCCCTCAGGCAAGTCCTTAGAAGAGAACTGGGTCACGATGGATTCGCATTTGCTATCACTTTGTCTGTGGGGGGAGGCGCTGCTCTGCGACATCTGTGGAACAACGTGGACACACCTCTGAGTGCGTCAGCGGATTCCTTGGAATCGGCATCGGTTCCGGCTGCGGCTGCGGAGGACAAAATGCGGGGTCAAGAGACTCGACATGCTGTAACCGGTGCAGGACTTGTGACATCCCAGCTATGGGAATCGATATCGATCCCTGTGAAAGAGTGGGCAAAGAGTATAAAGCTAAGCCCAGAACGACGGACGTTCATTGCAAACGTCGTCGCGTCGTCAATTGGGATACTCTTGCTTCAAGCGGGGAGGGAGAGAGCTGTGAGATTGTCTGAAGCGAATCCACTGAAGGCCAAGCGCCATGGGAACGAACGGATCTCGCCGACGCTGGATTTGACATTGTTGCTTCTTGTACGGGCATTAGATTCGCTCGTACAGTCGTTTATTCATTCCCAAACCGGATGGAGGGACGGGGACGGGGCACCGAAGACGAAGGATCACCATCACTCAGGAGTGGAACCGAACTTAGTGAAGGATTTATTGGAGAAGGAGCGGAAAAGGCGAAAGAATGTGTTTATTGATAAGTTGACGACAAGAATCGACGCCTTGCTGTTCTGGGCGTGCAGTGCTAGGTAAGTTGTCGAGCCTACTGAATCCCCTGACAAGTTTTGAACCATGTGATAGGATTATGTGGTGTTTCTTTTATGAACCGCAGAGGTATGCAAAGTGTACCTCTCTCAACCAGTTGAAATGGTGATGGCTGCTATAGGTTGCCACGGTCTTATGTCAAATGGATCAACACCCTCGCAAATGTAGATCACCGCCTTATCAAAACCCTTGCTTATCTCCGCGAGGGCAAATGGATGTATAGGAATTGTAACCCAGCATATGTGGAGCACCTCAAATCCTATGCAATAGATCTTGGCCGTCCAGCTGTATGGGCAGACCCAACTGTGCTCCCAGCGTACGGTGGTGCATCTGCGGACACTGTATGGAAGACACTTGGTGTAACAAGCCGACCCGGCGTCGGCGGGTTACCATGCGAGCTTGTCCATGCGGAGGTTGGAACATCTTTGGGACTCTCACACAGTTGCTTGGCGAATACTGGACTGCGGGGTATGAAAGCATTTATAGAGGCTATTGCGATATACATTCCCGTGCGTGTTCATATTCGATCTCTGCAATCGTCGGTTGAACGAACATCATATAGGCTCATTTCCTTCCCATACTAATGACACGCCCGCAAACCCTCCTCCGACCTCACCGCTTCCTACAAACCCTTCTCGGCGCCTTTCGGAGTGCGGCCTTCCTTTCAACATTCGTTGCTTCTTATTGGTTCGCCGTCTGTTTCACTCGTTCTCTTGTCCTGGCCAAATACCTCCCCTTCATTTCGCACAATTTTTGGGATGGCCCATTTGGTTGTATGCTCGCAGGCTCCTTGCTTTGTGGGAGTAGTATCTGGGTTGAGAATGGGAAGAGGAGAGGAGAGATGGCGTTATATGTCATGCCAAAGGCCTTGAGAGCTTGTATACCTGATAATTGGGCGAAGATTAGAAATCCGCGTGCGAGGATCGCTGAACGGTATGTCCTTCCTTGCAGTCTCTTTCTTTTGTCTAGTAATGACAGCAACAGCATTATTATTATCCTCTCGATCTCGACGTTATTGACGGCGGCTGTTCATCGTCCGGAATCACTGCGTGGCCTGTCACGATGGACGTTGTCTTTCATCATGAACGGACCCAACGCCGGGTTCTGGAAGCGGAAACGGAGAGATCCGAGTGTCCCTCCAACCCCTAGTTTCCCTCCGACATCTGTGAACCCGTCTGTTGATCGCACACCGCCGAGCGGGCCAAGTCGCTCACAAACACCGAACATTGTAAAATACCCCCCCAAAATGGCTTCGATATCATAGTAATACTTGTACTTTCTTGCAAATTGAACCTATTCATGTGCGGTGTAGTTGTAGAGCTATTTCAACCTGACTACATCTGTGCCGTAGCCTCCGTTACTTTATCCCCGCCACAAATGGAGGGTATGATCATAGAAGGAGCAGCTTCCTATGATTGTATCATCGTTAGATTTGGATGGACTAAACGACCAATCGGCGCCATACGCCAAAGAGGTATGCTTGTCGAATCTTTTCACGATATTGCCATCGCTTCGGAGTGGGATGTCGCCATCGGAAGAGCCAAGATCGAACCGGACCACCTTGAAACCGTCGTGCATTGACGCTACCAGGAGATCTGTCTTGCGAGATGCAGAAGGATGCCATTTAACTCGCCAGGCTCCACCACCTACATCCACACGAGATACCGGGTTCAGGAGTTTTCGTGTATCAAAAAGTTGAACGGTGTTGTTATAGCTGTATTCGGGATGAGTGCTACATTCATCAAAACATGCGGACATGATTCACCTTCCAACTGCTATCAGGTGCTCAATGTGGGGGTGGGATTGAATCGAGGTCACTCCCGCATCAAATCTGCTCGAAATTGCATATAAGGAGAAGAAGAAAAAACATGGATGAAGGATAACGACCTTTTGTTCGTGAAGACGGGGCTCTGAAATCCCTGGCGTATATCCCATGCCTTTAATCTGAGATCATCACCACCTTTTTGCCTAAATCAGTCAACTGAGCATGGAAAAGAGGCATCTACTGACCCGAGTAAAGGATATTTGTATTCCAGTAATTCCAAGCGGCGATCCATGGCTCGTGTTCGTGGGCGTGCCAGGTTTCTGTAACAGACAGAGAAGAACTTTCTGTGGGGCGGAGGATGCACAAAGACCCGTTTGATAAAGATACAACCAATGATCCAGGTGAACTGGGAAAATTTAGCTGAGAAGATTTAATATCTGGCGGTTTAAGACCACGCACGTTTGAGGTGATAGACGGTTGGACCAGTCCAAAGAAAGACAAAGGACGTCAGGGGATGCGCAGTTTATGCGATCAATCTGGTGTAGGTGGCGCTGAAAGTCTCGAGATGAGATCGCGGTAAGGTTGAGGCGGTCAGTGAAAACCAACCTGGGCGAGGTCCAGCCGATGCAGTGTGATATTTCCCTCTGAGTCGGCGATTGCAAGCAAGGGTGAGGTATTGTCTGGGACATGACACCTATTTGATCATTTCGTATAGGGGAGGCATGTAGGAGAGTTGTGCCCGAGATACCATTTCATGTCTAGGATTGCTGGCAGGTCGAATTCCTGTATTTTTCGACTAAAGAATGCTTAATTATTTTCTGTTCACAATTTCCGTAACGAGTGACGTCTCACTAAGGGATGTCGTCAGTGTCGACATCTTCAACCCCAAACAAAAGGCACTGCCCGCGTCGATGCTGTGGAGTAGTTCTCTGGTTTTCGGGAGAGAAGCTGTCATCATCAAGCTTGTATGTCCCACATACAAAGATGTCGTCGGCGGAAGGGGTAGGGCAGAACTCGAGGGAGTCTGCAGGGAAGCGGGTATCGAAAGCGACCATTGTAATGGTCGAGAGTGAGGCGGTGACGTCAGAATGATCCAGTCATTTCCATAAAAATCGAGGGAGTGCTCGAATATTCCCAATGCAGCGCGACTGATGTAGGAGGCGCAAAGGCGAGAACCATCCAGATTGCCAAATGTCTGGGTCATAAATAGCTTTGCACCTTTGCATCCCCTCCACAGCTTTTCATCTTTACGACTACTCACGACTATGACCTCAAACTTTGACTTTACAGAGAAAGCCCAGCAGTCACTAGCCGAGTCGGTACAGCTTGCCAAAGACTATGCCAATGCGCAAGGTGTGTATCTCGTGTCCTTTACAGCTTTGTAGGTAGGCGCTTACTGACAATGATTCAAGTACACCCTGTGCACCTTGGGTTCACCCTCATCAATGACGCAGGAACTGGGGACGGCGTTATACCTGGTAGTACCACGGCCACTGGGGGCACCCCCCTGTTTGCCTCGGTAGTTTCAAGAGCCGGCGGTGATCCCGTATGTAATTTCACTTTTCGTCGAGACATATAGGTGTTAACCTTGATATGCAGAACAATGTCAAACGAGGCTTGCAAAAGCTCATTGTTCGCCTACCCGCTCAGACCCCCCCACCAGAAGAAATATCGTTTAGCGGTGCTACAATGAAAGTTATACGCGAGGCCCACAATCTCCAGAAGACAATGCACGACTCTTATATTGCCCAAGACCACCTTCTACTCGCATTACTTAAGGATGCCTCGATACAGGGCGTCCTCAAGGAGAACAATCTCAATGAGGCAACGCTCAAGACTGCAATTGAGCATATCCGTGGCAATAAAAGAGTGGAATCGAAAAACGCCGAACAAGGATTCGATGCGCTACAGAAATATGCGGTGGATCTGACCGCGCTTGCGGAGGAGGGCAAGATTGACCCAGTCATCGGGAGGGATGACGAGATTAGGCGGGTGATTCGCATCCTCTGTCGAAGGTTCGTTCAATATTCCCATTTATGCTCCTACAGATTCTAACGGATGTTAAGGACGAAGAATAACCCAGTCCTCATTGGTGAGCCTGGCGTCGGCAAGACCGCTATCGCTGAGGGCCTCGCACAACGTATCGTCAAGCGAGACGTCCCTGCCAGTCTCATTGCACGACTTTTTTCCCTAGACATGGGTGCGTTGATGGCTGGAGCCAAGTACAAGGGAGAATATGAGGAACGTATCAAGGCTGTCTTGGATGAAGTCGAGAAGGCTGCTGAGGATGGTGGACCTGGTATCATTCTTTTCGTCGACGAGCTACATCTTATTATGGCTGGACGTGGTGCGGAGGGAGGAGGCATGGACGCTGGCAACCTGTTCAAACCATTGTTGGCTCGTGGCAAACTGCGGTGTATTGGTGCCACAACCCTGGGGGAGTACAGGAAATACATCGAAACCGATCCTGCTCTTGAGCGCCGGTTTGCCCAGGTTCTCGTGAACGAGCCATCAGTTGCTGAGACTATTAGCATCCTCCGTGGTATCAGGGAGAAGTACGAGGTCCACCATGGTGTTCGGATTCAGGATCCAGCCCTCATTCAAGCTGCAACGTTGGCACATCGTTACCTCACACAGCGGCGTTTGCCTGACTCTGCTATTGACCTTATTGATGAGGCTTGTGCTAGGTGAGTACATGCTGCGCCTTTCTTCCTACCCAGAGTACTGATGATACTCTAGCGCTCGTGTCACTCGCGAAACTGAGCCCGAAGCCATCGACAAACTTCAACGACGCAAATTGGAGCTCGAAATCGAGATCCATGCCCTTTCCCGAGAGAAAGACGATGCTAGTAAAGAACGTCTCAAAGCTGCCAAGAAGGCCATTGCAGATGTCGAAGATCAGCTTCGGCCGCTCAAGGCTGCGTATGAAAACGAGAAGAAGCGTGGTGACGAGATTAATGAGGTCAGAAGAAGATTGGATGAGCTCAATGCCAAGATGGAGGACGCTCAACGGAGGTCGGTGATTATGCTTTTCCCGGGTTTGAACAATATGTTGACTGTGCCTTTTCAGACACGATTTGGCTACGGCTTCCGACCTGCGCTACTACGCGATTCCCGATCTCAAGGCTCGCCTCGAGCGTCTGGAGCAGAAGAAGGCCCAAGAGGATGCTGAGACTGGTAGTGGTGTCGATCTCGTCACACCGGAATCGATTGCGGAGATTGTCGCTCGATGGACCAATATACCTGTCACACGCCTGGTTACCACAGAGAAGGAAAAGTTGCTCAGACTGGAGAAAGTTCTTTCTGAGCAGGTTGTTGGTCAGACAGATGCAGTCAAATCAGTGGCCAATGCCATTCGTTTGTCGAGGAGTGGCCTCTCAAACCCCAATCGTCCAGTCGCAAGTTTCCTGATGGCCGGTCCTTCTGGTACCGGCAAAACGTTGCTGGCCAAAACGGTATGTACATTATATTGCCCCAGAAACATTATCATGAGGTTGCTAACATATATACCTTCCAGCTTGCTACAATATTGTTTGACTCGCCGGATGCCATGATTCGTATCGATGCCTCAGAGTATTCCGAGAAGCATTCCATTTCCCGACTTATTGGCTCACCTCCCGGTTATGTCGGTTATGACCAGGGAGGACAGCTGACGGAATACATCCGTCGCAAGCCCTACTCTATTGTTTTGATTGATGAGATTGAGAAGGCATCTCGGGAATTCGTTACTCTATTCCTTCAGGTGCTGGACGACGGTCGACTAACAGACGGGCAGGGCAGAATCGTGGATATGCGTAATACTATCATCATCATGACCTCGAACCTGGGTGCGGCTTACCTCAACGACCTCGAGGAGGGTGCAAAGATCAAACCCGAGACTAGGACACTTGTCATGGGTGCTATTCAAGCTCATTTCCCTCCAGAATTCATTAACAGGATTGACGACACCATCATCTTCGTAGGTGGCCTTTTGTAGATGTAAGCGGTTTGATTGCTGACAGGCATTTTTAAGCGTTCGTTATCCCGAAAGGATATGTTAAAGATTGTGGATATCCGGTTGCAGGAGATCGAGGGACGTCTTGCAGAGCGCAAGATCAAGCTTGACCTTGATGCGGAAAGCAAGAACTACCTCATTTCCGTGGGCTACTCGCCTGCATACGGCGCTCGGCCACTCAACCGTGCTATTCAAAGTGATCTTCTCAATCCACTTTCGGTCATGATCCTTTCTGGTCGTGTTCGGGATAACGAAACAGTGAAGGTTCGGTTCGATGGGCCTCACAATCAACTGCATGTCATTCCGAACCACGAGCCGACCATGAAGGATGAGCAGTGGATGGATATTGACGAGGACTTGGATGACATCGAGATCGAGGAGATGGATTAAATTCAGAATAGTGATTTCATTTTTCGGAAAAAGTGATGGACCAGTCGTGTATCGTTAGCTACTGTATTGTATGTACATCAATTTTATCGGCTCATAGAGTCTCTAGACGTGTTTCTGAGGGAAAGGAGTGAGCGGAGTGGAGTGGAGAGGATGCATCCCAAAAAGGCAAGTGCTGCGTGACAGGGTGTTCCGACATTTTGGAGGGTAAGGGACAGAGTTGCATCCACCAACGCCAACCATGCTCAGTCGTCGGGCAGTTCCTCAGCTCGCCCGCTCTCTCCGTCGTACAGCATCTACTGCTGTTCCTGCAAAGAAGAACGCTGCTACTCCCACGAAGCCAAAGGACGACCTTCCTGCTGTCCAGCAAGCCCCCAACTATCCTACAACATGGTCGACTAGTCAACGACCTCGTCCTAGTCCTGGCTCAAGCCCCCGCTTTGAGCAGACGAATATGGAGCTCCAGCCTAATCCTTTGAGTGCTATGGAACTCATTGCAAATGAGCCAGTCCGAATCGTTCATGGCCGAAAGGCTGTTTGTGACGGAGGTGCGTATTCTTGTCCGTTTTCAATTTTCGTTGCTGACGATGTGAATTCTGCTTTTCGCTTCGACGCCCAATTTATGCGCATTGCCATCATTGACCCGGTTTGAACGCTCTTGGATGCGTCCGTGATGATTCGGGTGAATCCATGAAATTGGCTCACGGGAACAAACGCGTGCTCGATAGGAGGGGGACCTCTTGGCCACCCGAAGATCTATATCAACTTGGTGAGTAGCATAGGACACAGGAGACACCATTTCCTGTAGTCTTCTATTTGTATAATAGAGAAGAGCAAATGCTGACCTAGCCTTCTGCGCATTCAGGATCAACCTGGTCCTCGTGCTTGCGGGTACGTCGGCAAAACGCAAAGAGCATCTCCACGTCTTCTCTGTGACGAGGGTGTGCTGTGTTGCGTTTGTCAATTCCGGTGAAAGGAATGCGAAGACTGACTACATTCTATTTTTGCATTCATCTAACCATTTATCGCCTTTTCGAAACCCATGGGTGGATTCGATTCCATTTTACTCCTCATGCGCTTCCCCATTTCCGAATGGTATGAACCCGGAATCCCAAATACATCCGGTTGCGTGCGCCGCCACACGATAACAACTATAACTAAAACAACCATCCTTATAACGTTCTTTGCTTCTTTGGATCATAACTCCGTCCCTTCCTGCTGCGCTTCGACCTGTGACCATCTTCCTGTGGCCCAATCTTCCATCAACACGATTGCAAATACGACTACGGCGTCCGATGACCGGGTTCAATGATCAACCCCGATCGCCCTTCCGTTATGTGGCTGACGTACTCGCCTCGCCACCGTCGCTATAACACATCCCTGGCATTACCGATTTCTCTTTTCGCTTTCGTTTTCGGCCTTCGTGATATCCTTTGGCCTTGGTTTGACTGATGTAGATACTGGTGCGTTGTGACCGCCGCTGTATACACAGCCTCTTTTCTTGCACTTGAACCCTGATGCTCATGCTTGTATCTTCTAGTGGTATCCGTTTTGAGCAAGCGCCGCACCATCACTAATGGTTGTCTTCTATACATAGTTCATTCGGCGTAACCAATTTCTGTCAACTAGATATAAAGGAAAGGAATTTCTATAGAACCCTTTGGCAATGATCACATTTTGTTGTGAGTGAAACACAAGGCTGGCACATGTATTATACCTCCACTTTGAAGCCCTGTCCTGCTTCCTCACTGCGAGCGTAGCTAAGGGTAGTAACTTATGCAGCCATCAAAGCCAGGAAGGTGTTCATGAAGCTATTGGAAGTCACACTAAATTTGGTTTTCTATTCATCCATGAACCCATGCTAGTGCGCGTTCTGCTTTCCAAATTAATACTATTTGCAGAAAAAGAAGTGAGCTCCTAACCCTGTCACAAGGTCAATTATGAACCATAACAATACATGAATGTTGGGTGAATGAGATTGACATGATCTACTACTGTACCTAACTTCCGGCTGCGAATATTGCAAATAACGAAAACGAGTAAGTACGATACTATGTTAGAGGATAAAGGACAAAGGGTCAACCAAAATCAAAAGGAGGGCACTTGAAAGTGGGGGAGGGGAAAGGCCAATTAATCAAAATACGGTGGCTGCAGGTTTGAATAACAGAGTTTAGTACGAAAAAAAATTGAAGTAGCAAAAATAGTTATAGAACCAAGGAGGAAGGAGCGGCGAAAGCTGGTCAGATTAGATGGGTGATGGTAGTGCCGTTAAGAAACAATCCCCTGGGTGCCAGAACAAAAAAAGTAATGCCGGGAGATATAGGTAAGGGTACCATAGATAAGATGAATGAATGCGAGAGGGTACTGGCAGTGTGGAAACGGAGTCATTGCGAGTGTCCAGTGACGAGGGAGAGTTGAATATGAGACAACACGAATATAAACACGAGGCGGACAAAAGGAAAGCGTTGGAGAGAGAACAGCCGAGAGAAGACGCCCGGCCGCAAGGATAATGAATGTGGAGATGAAGCATAACGAGCGTACGTGTATGTCAAGGGAGTCGAGGTATCGGCAAAGAGACAGCTTTCGAGGCGAGAGTAGCGCCGTACAGCGCTACAGCCGGTGTCATGTATTTGATGACGATGACGTTTCGTCGGATGGCGTGGTAAAGGACATGGGTGACAACGGCGGACAATCACCTCCAGCGACAGCCTCCAACTGGGAGAATGGTGGTAGCTTATTAGACGAGGATAAATGATTGCCAGTTGAAGGCGGAAGTGGAAGCTGAATCAAGTCACCAGGATCATCATTAGGCACCAGACCATCCGCACTGCCCCACTTGTAACTCACCACTTTGAATATAGGGTTGATAGCAGACTTGGCAGATTTGGGCGTATTCCCCGAACTTGGAGGATGTCCATAAGGACTCGGTGGATGCCCATACGAACTCGGGGGTTGTAATGTAACGGGGAATTCATATGGGCTGTGTGGATTCTTCTGGTTCACGGCGAACTCGTTCGGCTGTTGCACCTGTTGAATCCACGGAGGGGAGGGAGATAATGAAGGTGACAAGGTAGGTGAAAGGGATAGGTTCCCCACTGGCGGAGGAGAGACACTTCCAAGGTGCCCGTTCGAGTTGACGCTGGCCTGTATCCGGAAATCGTGCACGAGCTGACCTTCCAAAGAGAAAGAATTTGATGAGCGAGCAGAAGCAGGAAAGTCGTCAAACGTCCGTAGTGAAGACATGGAAGTCATTCTACTTATGTTGAATGGGCCCGGCCGGTTTCGTAGCCGCGATGGGCCTGGGTCACTGTCCACAGTGGCGAATGATATCGAAGACATTCGGCTAACACTGTGGACATCCGAGGAAGACATGGAGTGGTCATCGTCGAAATCTCGCCGTCGAGCTTTTGCGACCCGTTCGGTGGTCGACCGCCAATCACCACGATCACTTCCAACTGTAAGCGAGTCATTGTTATGCGTGCCGAACCTGCCAGCGGCGGCATTGATTGTCATGCTTGTAGACCCCAGGACATTGGGATTTGCGGTCTGATTCTTGCGGATAGGTCCTGCCGAGGTCTGCTTGCCTTTGTTCTTCAGGAAATCTACTCGCTGCTCGTTACCCGTTTGCCATTCCAGCTCTGAGCCAGAGATCTTCTGCATCATCTGGTGACGCTTCTGAATGACAGCCCGAGCTTGTTCACGGTGCGACTTCTCCGCCAACTCGCGCCGTTGCTTCTCAGCTTCACGATGTAACCGCTCGGCTTCCTTCTTGTTCTTGCGAGGGTCATTCTCAGGAGGCGTGGGAACGTGCACAGATCTATCTGTACTTGATGACTGCGTGCGTTTGCGTCCCAAGGATTTTGTGACACCTCCCGGAATCTCCTCGACCGGTGGTAGATGGCTTGATTTGTCACCGAATAGCCACTTGGACGGCTTGATAAAGCCAAATTTACTTGGCTTTGATGTACTTTGAGGAGGTGGCAGAGCTGTCCGACCATTGACCGTCTCAAAGTTGGCACGCGCTGGCGGATCTGTGACCATCGGCGCACCTCCAACGTGCCCGTTTGTGTATGGTTGTGATGCTGCTTGTATAGGCACTTGTGGGGACGAAGAAGCAACCTCCATAGAGTAATCTTGATGAGAGGGTACGGGCGCTCCGTGTGCATGTGGATGCGAGTGTTGGGTGGCACCAGGGGGTGGTGGGTGATACGGGGTACGATGGGTAGATGAAGCATTGGGAATGGGTGGATGCTGGGAGTGTGGGGGGCGATGGTGCGGGGAAGCGGAAGTGCCGTTTTGGCGCTGTGTAGTTGAGCCATTGGTCGGCGGGCACAGATCTTGTGGCTTGGGAATGTCATTGCGAGGAAGGATTTCGAGAAGATAAGGATGTTCTAGACATTGCCGGCTGGTCAGACGCTTGTCGGGATCATACTTGAGGAGATCTCGTATGCAATGGATAAGCGAAATGGGGACAGTGCGCTCAAACAAGGTGTGGATATCTCGAGGGGGTGTCTGGGAAAATTTGTTTTGCGTAAGTTGGCAGAAGAGGTAATCCCGCGTAAGGAACTTACTGGAGTAAACCGAAGCCCACAACGCTCCGCAAGCTGTATTCCTTTCGGCCATAGCCCTCCACCAATAGGGTTTTGATGCCCGTCGCGATAATCGCTACAGGGATCCCCCATAATTTCGCATATCCTGTTAATTTGATCCCTGTGATCAGAGCCAGGGAAAAGCGGTTTGAGGTTGACCAGCTCTGCCATAATAGTCCCTAGGGCCCACATGTCCACAGGATTCGAATAATCCCTGCTCATGAGGAGAACCTCTGGCGCACGGTACCAGCGAGTGGATACATATTCAGTATAGGGCGGTTTGCTTTTGGTCTCGCGAGCAAGGCCAAAATCAGCGATTTTGATAATGGCAATAACATCCTTCTCTCTTGGTGCGTTCGGAGGAGCCACGGGAGAAACAGAAACGTAATCGTGTAGGCCTGTGGTTGTGACGAGTACGTTTTCTGGCTTCATGTCACGATGAAAATAGCCAGCAGTGTGTATGTGATCGAGGCCGGAGACAATTTGGCGAAAGATGTCACATACAAGGCCGCCAGCGAGAGCGCGACCCCTGCGAGCCTTGATGAGATGATAGAGGTTGCCCTCCATGGACTCGAAAACGAAGCAAAGCTGCCGGGTATCAGGTAGAAGAAAAAAGTCGTATAGGGGAATAATATTAGGATGAAAAGGGATCGTGCGGAGCGACTGAAATAAGGAATAAGAAAAATAAAGAAAAAAAAAGTCAGGAAGAGGCAAGGGAGGCAGCACAAAGCAGACGCACTTGAAGCTCCTTGAGTTTCTGACACTCGTCCCAACCACCTGCCCACTCCCTCCTCATCAGCTTCACCGCTACGAGTCGCTTTCCTGCCCACTCTGGACGCGCACCCGCTCCACATTGCATTGGAGAGAGCGGTGTATTGGGGGGTAGGGTCCCATGCCAATCACAGAGCCATACGGTGCCAAAGGAGCCATCGCCGAGACACTTGATAGTTGTATATGAACGTCTGGAGCCTGGAAAGGAGGTGAGAAAGAGGATTAGTGGAGAAGAGAATACGAACTTGTGTTGGCGTTGCCGACGACGAGACGGTTGTTCTCGATAGAGACGGAAGGGATGCCGACGACGACGATGGGAGACTTTGGGTTGTTGTTTGAGTTGTTGTTGCGGGACTGTGGGTGGTTTTGGTACATGATAGGGCGTGCATTGGAGAGTTAGAGGAGGAAGGGCATGACAGAGGGAGTAATACTATGGACGGGTTCAGTCCAGTTCACCTTCGGCTCGATATTCGCTTCCCACACTCTTTCTCTCGCTCTTCTTCGGCCCATCCCTTGTCTCACCCAAGCTGGTTCATTTCTTGGCATTGTCAATTCACGATCCAATCTTTCTAACTATGTAAGCTACTAGTACACTCCGTTCCATGCGGATTTTTTAGTACGGCACTTCATGGAACAACTTGGACACGCTTTCGCCATAGTGGCTCCGTCGAATCACCTCCCCAAGCACCTTCCCTATGTCAATAACCTCGATCTTCTTGCACCGAGCCTGGTTCTCGTGTTGCGGTAGCGTGTTCGTCACAATCAGCTTCTCCAGCGTACTTTCCTCCACTGTTTTCAGAGCATTCCCGCTCAGGATCCCGTGCGTAACAATTGCATACACCTTCGTGGCCCCAGCCTCGGATAGGTGTTGTGATGCAAGACAAAGCGTGCCACAGGTGTCCGCCATGTCGTCCACCAGAATCGCAACCTTGTCCTTTACATGCCCAACAAGCACCATTCGAGACACTTCATTTGCCTTCTTTCGCTCCTTGTGGAATAGGGCAAAGTCTACTCCCAATCGATCGGCTATCGATGTTGCCCTGCGCATTCAGAATCAGTTTTCCCGCTCACGAGTCTAGAATCCGCAAACTCCGTCACACCTCTTCGCGCCACCGGCGTCTGGTGACACAATCACAACATCGCTCAGATCAAAGTGCGTCCGGATGTACAGAATCGCAGACGGCTCCGCATACAACTTTGCTTGGTCGTGAGCCTACGTAAACAGAATGTGGTCTGGCCCACCACTTACACTAGTCTCGAACTTGAGCGAGGAGTATAATGCAATCAAACACCAGGAACTCACTTGTCAACTGGAACATCAAAAAACCCTTGTATCTGAGATGCATGCAAATCCATCGTCTAGACGAAATGAATTGTTAGGTCCTATGAAATCCGACAGGTGGACGGATGGGCACAGTCACCAGAGGTGGCGGAACATGATGATGCCCTACCCTGCAATAGAACGACAGCTACTTACGATGACATGGTCACAGCCCGCCTTTTGGATCATATTTGCCACAAGTTTTGCAGTAATGGGCGCTCTGCTCTTGTCCTTCTTATCCTGCCTCGCATAGGGGAAGAGTGGAATCACCGCAGTGATCCTCTTTGCACTCGCAATCTTGCAAGCATGGATCATGATACAAAGCTCCATGAGCGCGGTATTTACTGCGCCACAGCCAGTGTTGATGATGTACACATCGTCCTCGCGCACGGACTCTTGGATCCGTACTTGGGTCTCGCCAATCCCGCTGCGAGTAACCTCTGCTTTAGACAGGGGTAGGCCGATGCTAGAGCAACCGAGCAACTATCAGTCTGCAGGTTGTCCATCAACTTGGGAGAGAGGGGGGGAAGGGCAGCGGATAGAATGGGTGTAAATAGCTAGGAAAGGAGATGTACCGTCGTGCAATTATTTCGGCCAATTCAGGGTGACTAGTACCTGCCGGTAACCATTCCAGTAGCTCATCAGCTGCTCACAACGCAAGTCGGGTAGAAGGCAAGACCAACCAGTGAAGATTTTGATTCCACTACCGTTCAGCATCGTAGGTTAGAATTAGAGACAAAATTCAATGTTTGTCGTCAAGGTCAAGCAAGGTTGGGGGAAATAGCGTCGGTTTTGAGGTGAGGGGCAATATAGGCGATAATGTATGCAGAATAGATAAAGGGAATATGGCAGTTATTTGATGTGGAGAATGGGAGAGATGAGGTCGCCTTGGTGGGAAGTGAGTGGTTTTGTTGACGATTAGATTTTTGCCAGGGCGTGTTGGCTGGTCAGTGCATGACCTTGTCACGATCAGTCACTCCTCCAATCCAGTGAGTGCTTCCAATTCTGACCATCATAACCTGCAAATTCCACTGTAAACCCGAGAAACTGAGTCGTTCTCCACGAAGGGGTAAGTATCAGTTCCTCAAGCACCTCCGGCAATTACGCTGCTGAGCGCCGGGCTTCGTGCTTCAAGGACGGGACGTAAATAACCTCGATCAACTCCTATCTTCTTCCATCCTCCTATGCAATTTTCGCCTCAGCTATTCCGAGCTATTCCGAGCCACAAAGCTGTGTGGCTCAAGGAAGGGATGTACCGCTTGACTGATGTGACGCAACCGCTGAAAAGCCTAGACCATTCGAATACCATGTCTCACATAATGTCTGTTTCCTTCCGCACATTTAATCGTCCAATGAGGTCTGTTTTTCTGTAGTTCCCGAAAAAGAAATGGCAAGGCGGCGGGAGTCAAAGGCAGGGTGGACAATAATGACCACCACATAAGTTCCTAGTCTCACTGTAATGCGACATGCCGGTGCTATAATCGAGGCTCAGCCATATTGTGGCACACTACAACAATAGGATTTGGGCTGGGGGGCAGACATTCTCGAGCACCCTATGAAAGGAAGGACAGGAAACGGGATAGCGTTTTGACATATCACGGGGTAATCACAGCATGTCAACGATCTGCTTGGCACAAATATGGGAGAACGTCCATTGCTGGCCGACTATAACCAGCACACACGGAACATCCACCCCTGATTGACACTAGCACCAGCAGCTCGGTCAACCAGTTTACTACATGGGCAAGCCATCAATTCGTAACTGAACCACCTCTAAGCGCACGACTACGACCCTTCGCGATTCGCCTATTCGTCAATCCGTGATTTGCCAGCGGTTCAAGTGATCCCATCTCTCGAACAATCATTCCGGCTATCCAATAATTTCAATTATCACCTCAACACGCAATTACATATCTCATTGTATGATCAATCCTGTTCTCTCGGAATGCCTCGAACCCTTGAACCCTTGAACCGCTACATGCCGACAACGAATAACAACGCCCGCTTGCCACTCATACTTTTGACACATCGAAACCCTTCCAACTCCATTGAGGCCTTATTAAATGTTACCCACGCAACATAACTATTACCTCATCGCCCCAAAACCGCAAGCGACGCCTCTGGGGACTTCCATCTTTTGCCAATCCCGCCCATTCGGAGCCGAAGCCACCCTTGGGGATGTCCCCTGATGGCCCCCCACCACGTGAACTGCAATAAATCTATCGCCTCGCACCTCTGCTGATCCCAAGATGAAATCATTCTTCACAGTGCACGGGCTCAGGGTGCTCGCGGTAATAAGGCTCGACGCCACCATATATTTTCCTGAGTATTGAGAAGGGAAAGGGTCTAGTAAGGGCCCAGCAGTCAGGAAATGTTCGTCCTGCCTCCGATTCCTAAGCTTGGCTAGGAAACTCCTGCGCCCATCATCCCCGTCCACTCAACAACAACGAAGTTCAAGGGCTCGATATCGGGATGTTTTTTGGTTTAGCTTATATAAGTTACATATGATATTAGAGGATGTCAGCAGTGTCTTCCCATCAATTTGATGCAAACCAGAGTGACTATGGTTTGCGGTGAACTCATTACGCAAGTGCGACAGGGTAGTACTAAAGAAATGATGGAAGGAAAACAGTATATGTCAGCTGAGATAGAAGATAGAAAATGGTAACGATACAAAGCTAGAAGAAACACTACGATCAAAGCATGTAGGATTCAATACTATATGACGCTAAAGACCAATTGGCTGCAGCCACGTCTCATTGGCACTGGCCCTGTTGGCTCAAAGACTACATATCAGACTAGCATAACCCAGGACTGTAAAAGATCAATGGGGAGGGAATGTCATCAAGAGATGACCGGGGTTGTAGGCGCCATCAAAAGAACAAAAAAAAGCAATTACGAGAAGCAGAAAGTTCGCAGCCCCAGCTTCTAGCTCATGTTGGCCGGTTCAATGATGTGGATGCCACAACTGCGTTGCCTTGCAACGGCCGATTCCCGTTGAGAATGGATAGCAGTGTCTGCGCAGTATTGGTGGGCACTCTTCTCATAGGGAAGCTATCGATAGCTGGCGTCGCGGAAGCGAACCGGGCTGGACCAGGGAGAGCTGTGTTTTGAGGTGGATGATTTGGTGCCATGTTTCTGGCCATTGGGTCATGCGGAATATTGGCGGCAGCAGGAGCAGAGGGGAAGGAATGTGCAGAATTATAGATATGCGAGTAGGACTGGGGGGATTGGGACGGGAAAGTGGGCATTGACTGGAAGGGTTGCGGATATTGGGGTACTGGTTGTGTATCGTTCATCACAGCCAATAATTGGCCCTGATTCATACTGAGGCTTCCTGGAGTTTGAACAGGACCCCGATGAAATGCTTGGCTCGTTCTTGCACGTGCTTGGAAATCAGTCGCGCTTGTGTTCGAGTTGTAGTTGGAAAAACTCTGAAGAGGACGGGTCAATAGTTGCTGTTGCGGGGAACTCGAATAATAAACCCCGTTAGGGGGTGCAATGTCTGCGGACACAGGCGGAGGGACAGACATTGGTGGACCTGGGTGTGTAAGGGGTAGAGAAGGCTGCGGAACAGCGGCAGCACCTCGAGTTTGAGGAAGCATCTTAGCCGATTCATCGGCCACTTTCTCGAGCAAAGCGAGTTGCTGTAGCCGCCTTGTTGAGGTTGTATCTTCTGTAGCCTTCGTCAAATAGGGGGATATATCAGTTCGGAAGGAGCGGCGCATGTTTGGACTTGTAGCAGCAGGAGCGGAGGCATCAGTATGGTGTGTCTGAGATGGCGAGCGTAGTGCTGGTTGTGCACGATTAGCAGGAAGGCGAGGACTGAGGGGAGGATGTTGGTGTGATGCTGCCACTGGTGTACTGGAGGAATCTCGTTGGTCATTCAATGGTATATTTGAAGGGTTCGATTTGTGAGACCGTGCTCTCGAGTTAGTTTGACGATGAGACTCGGGAAGACGTTCAGGATCGAGGCTACGATTTGACGTGCTGGGAATCGGTGTGGTAGGGTCTGGCGGAGGGGACTGGACATCACTGGTTGATTTGACAGGATTTCCAGCAGATAGCGTTAGAGAGTTCAGGAGGCGAGCGAAATGCGGGTCGATATCGTCAGATTTCAAAAGATCACCAGTTGCCGGTGCATGGCCTTGGAGCCCAGCTCCTTTCTCTGCTTGGCTATCTGAAGTCTGCGAATCGGACTCCTGGACAAGATCGGTGTCGACATCTGTCACGACTGCATCCGAAGCATATGCATTGGCTTGGGTGGATTGCTTTTGGCTTTTCTTTTGCCGTCCAGCTTTTCGTGAAGGCCGGGGTTTGTGTTCGTTTATAAATGCTTTGAGAGGACTGGCGAGTCTAAATTAGAATGAATAGATGGTGGGCGCAAGGGGCATACCCGATGAATGGCGATATGAGATAGAATTTTCCAGGAACTTGCTTGTTTCGTTTCCAAGTCGGTAGGTCAGAAAGCCGGAACCACTCTATTCGCTGATCAAATCTTCATTAATTGGTATGATTCAACCCTATGGTTGTGGTGCTTACGCTAATCTCTTTGCGGGTTTTCGTTTGAAAAGGGAAATCCTCCTCGACTCCGGGGACGACAAATAATGATATTTTTTGTTCTTTAATAGACAACTCGATGACGTGTTCAGGTTTCAACTTTCCAGCCAGATTGTATCCTGTTTCCTCCAGAACCTGCGGGAAGCCGTTTAGTGGAATGGAAGAAATATAGAAAAGACTAACTTCTCGGATAGCGCAGACATGCTTCGGCTCATCCTCGTTGATCTTGCCCTTCGGAAAACCCCAACCCGATGATGATTTCCAGCCTTTCACGAGGACACACTGTCAGGAACATTAGTTTCAGATTATCGAATACGTCAGCCCGCGGAATAACACACCTGGTCCCAAGAATCGTTCAACATTATTGCACCACACACAGGCACTCGGGTTTTGTATTGCATGAACATGTTAAAGGCATTTTCGTGGTCATTGCTCCATTGGTGAAGAAGTGGACACGCATGAAAAAGCATCGCAGAAAATTTCTTTAGCGGCAGGGAGGGGAAGGCTGGGTTTTGCTCGCGGATGAAATCTTCATAAAACCAGTGTCTAGAAGCAGGGAGACGTATGAAGATGAGCATCATGTACACTGACGGAGCAACGTACGCTTGCTCCACTTGGAAACATATACGTTCGAGGGAAGCCAGCTCCTCGTCTGGAAGATTCAGAATGAAGCGACTGGACAATATCGTTTCAGATTCAATGCCTGATTTTCTTGGGGACAGCATGTACCTTGAAAGATCCTCCAAAACCTCCTCATGTGTAGCATCTTTATATGAAAAGCGAGGTTGCGCTTCGGCAGAATCAGTGGAGGGGATGGTTTCAGGTGATGATGAAGCCATAGTAAAAGAAAAGGAGAGATGCGTGGCTATATGCCACTCTGAGCGCTATACTTGTAGTGGAATACTAAGGATTGACACAGTAAGTGGAAGAAACACTGCGCAATCCATCATTCTCAACATGATCAGAAAGAGTAATCAGAGTCACGTGCAACTCCCGAGCAGCTTGATGCAGGAATCATAATATAACTGCCGAAACGTCTAACGTTAAACTTTGGCTGCAGGATACCTGCTACATAAGGAATATTAGGAAGATTGAGGCATGCCTACAATACAAATTATGCTGGAATATGGTACATCGTCGAGATCCCAATGAATGGTAACCAGATCTGCACGTATGGTACTAGGTCATTTGAACCCCATGCGTCTAGCATATTCTCTTTCTTCTTCCACTGTCAAACGATCAGCACCTGACCAATTCGCCGAACTAGTCCTTGCACGGAAGCGACTGGTTCTTGCCTTGAATATTTCTTCCATTCGAAGTGGTCGAATAGCTCCAAAGATGTCGTCTGGGTTGATCGTGCTTTGTGCCTGCAAAGCTTGATGAAGTTCAGGAGATTGCGCCCATTCAGGCGGGTTGAATGTCCGTGGCCGGTCCTCGTCCTCGGAATCAGAGTACTCGCTGTTGACTTCAGGTAGCTCGATGCTCTCACTTGGTATAGGCGCCTCTGTTTGCATCGCAGCCTTGGCTCGAGCTGCCATCTGTGTCTGGATAATTTGAGAAGGTTGTACATGTTCTTCGTCGGCCTGAGCAGGAGTCTTCGGCGAAGGCTTGGTCTTGCCCTTAGCGGGAATGGCAGTTGGCACTTTGGAGAGTTTGTCGCTCGGTTTGAGTGTAGAGGTTGATGCCACTGCTTGGGATTGCGAGGCGTTGTAAGCTGCCGAAGAGCTAAGCGCATTGGCTTGCTTGGAAGAAGTGGGTTTGAAGCCTGTTTTGTTGAGAGGTGTTTGTTTCTTGATATCCGGTTTCTTGTCCGGTTTGTCTTGCTCTAGCTTGCGCTTCTTCGTAACCTCTTCATCCTAAACCAACCATCTGAAAAGGGTTCATATCCCATTCAATGCAGGACCCTTACCTTCTTGAAGGACGTGCTCGCGGCAACCGGTTTAACAAGCTTTTTCTCCATTTGTTCTTCTCGTTCTCGCTTCCGTCGTTCCATCTCTTCCTTAACTTTGCGTTCCTGTTCCTGTTGCTTTACCCTCTCCTCCTCGGTTTTGCGCTGCATCGCGAGTTGACGACGGTTCTCCATCTCCTTTAGTCGTGCCGCTTTCTTGTCATCTTCCTGTTGTTGCTAGAACCATGTTATGTGTAGGTTTATAGTCACGGATGTTTCACACACCTTCTTGGCAGCTGTGGCTGCCATTTGCATGACTTTCTTGACTTCTGGCTTGCTCTTCTTACTTGTTCCGAGTGCACTGCTCAAGAATTTGGAAGCTTGCTGAAACAGGCCGGCCTGAGATTGCGATGACACCGAGGATGCAAGAGAGGTTTGGCCGCGGCCGCCTTCGGGCTGCGATGTAGTGAGTATATAGGCGAAATGGAAGAATACTGTGACACACCTCGACCGATATAACGGTGGATTTGGCGCCACTGAGAATTAATTCTTCAAGCTCAGGGTCCTGGTTGATTCGCTCTGCACCAGTGTTGTGATCCTCTTGTTCGATATCCATGTCTTCGTCGAAGCCATCAGGCACAACCCGCTTCGTTGCCTCTTGAATCTGTTCACTCTCTTGGTTCTTGAGGCCCTTGGAAACGGTAGCTGTATCAACCCGCTGGCTTTGTGATGGGAAGGTGCTCCATGTCATACTATCTTCTTTGCTTGGTCCTCCAAATGGCCAGTGGACACCTTGAGATAATTTCTCGTCAATTGGCCAACTGTCGTCGTCGTCAAGCGCATTTTGGTGATTCGACGCAGTCTGTTGTTGAGAGCCGAAGGCGCTCGAATATTCCGTATCTTGAGTGCTGGGGACCCAAGCTTCCGTGTTTCCGCGGTCCCCGAAAAAGTCATCTGATTGAATGGTCTCCACTGTCGACTGCGCACTCAGAGGAACTGCCTTGTTAGAGGGAGGCGAACCGAGACTGGGCGAAATTCCAAGTGCCATAGGCGCGGGCTTAGTGAATGCAGGTAAAGGGGGTAGATTGAAACTGGTCTCTTTGAAGGATGGGGGTGTCGGTAATGGTCTGGTAGAAGGCACAGGAGGAACAAAAACAGGAGGTGGCTTGTTGAAGACGGGAGCTGATGGTACCGTTGAATTCGAGGATTGAGCTGGTGGTGAATGAGGTGGCGTTGTTGAAGTGCTTTCGCGAGATGCAGTCGCATGGGCACCAGGAGGACCCGGTTGCACGGGTTGTGTCTGAAGTACAGGACTCTTCTCGGGTGCTTTGGATTTGTCTTTGATTTTCCCTTCCAAAGGGAAGAGGTCGCTAACGCTGAAGCGGCGCTCCGCTCCAGTCGAAGGTTCAGCCGGTACTTGGTCCTTTGGTGCCCCAGTTGCACCATTATCGTCGAGAGGAATGCTAGTTGAAAGGCCTTCCTCTTTGTGGTTGCGCTCCGCAATCCGAGCTTCTGCCTGAGCTCGAGCCTCAGCCAGCGCAGCAGCAGTATCTCCATGAACCTTGTTACCAAGCTTCTCGTTACGAGCCTCGAGACCTTGTACTTTCTTCTTCAGGAGGTCCAACATTCCATCTTGACTTGACCGCTCGATGACCTCTACAGGTACATCAGCTTGAAGCCCCGGCACTTTCGGAGAAGCTGCCTTGGTCGGGGCAGTCTCGTCTTTCTCTAGTTTGATAGCCTTGAAAAGCCTCTCTTCGTCTCCAGGCTCGGCAGGGTCCGAAGTCTCCTCGCTCTTGCGTTTTGCACCCACAAGACCTGGCGTGGCGACTGGTGGATGATTCACGATCGACTTCTTTGTGGTTCCTACCATTGCCTTGGCTTCACGTGCCTTCATCAACCAAGAAGTACGTTTGCCAGCAGCAGCATTACCTGGAGTGGTCGTACCATGCATAACACCACCAACTGAGGGATCCCTTGCGGCTCGCATCGACTTCCTGAGTGGTATAGGCTCTGGCAAGGTTGGAAGCGCTGAAAGTACGCTTTTGTGGGTTGTGGGTTTGGGTGAAGGCGGCTGTATCTCGAGATCACGGATTGGTACAGTGATATCACAAGTGGGAGGTTCCTCCGGTTCCCTGGCCTCGCTAGTTGCTTTAGCTAGGGGAGAGTCAAGAGGAATAGAATGGAATGTGCCCGTGGACGATGTTGAAGCCAAACGTGTATCATCCTCGGACTGGGGCCGAGGAGTTTGGAAGGTTGCTTCGTCGTGCGACGCAACTTGGGCCGGATCGTCAACTTGCATTGGCGCAGCCTGGTTCTGTACACCATTGTTGCGAGGCGGCGATTTGGGCGCTGGTTGGATCGACGACCGGCTACGCTCCATCCCTTCATCGTCTTCAGCGATAACAGAGAGCTCAGCGGGTCGAACGTGTGTCGAGGCGGTGAGGGGGTCTTGCATCAGTATGTCCCGGGGGTCATTATTTGAGGATGCAGGCTTTGTTGATCCTTCCTGAGCTACTACTGTTTCGTGGAGTTCCCGCGGCAACTGCATTGGGAGGTCTTGTATCGTGTTACTGAGAGGCATACTCGCGTTTTTGTGGCCCTTCACATCCAGCAATGCCTGTGTAAAACTGCTAGCAGGAGGAGCATTTTCCTTGGCATTCTCGCTTTCACCCTCCTACCAAGGTACAGCGTCAGCTTCAAGACTCCAGGAAACAAGATAAAGACTTCACCTCGAGCGACATAGTAACGACCTGTGCCAGTTTTGAAGCCAGTTTAGGCTTCTTAGAGATTGCCTTCTTTCGCCCCGGCGTCTTCACCAGTTCAATGAGGGGACTGCACAGCTTTTAGTAAAATATCGAGTGCCAGGTTGAGATCATGTACGCACTCCTGCTTTGCCCCGTAGAGAATATTATCGAGGTAATCATCAAGGAAGGAAAATCCGTGCATTTGAACTTGTTCTTGGAATAACTTGCGACCTGGATCACTGGCCATGGTCATGCGGACGGAGTTTGCCCATCCCAATAGGTTTGTCTGTGCCATAGCGAAGCGATGAGCGCGGCGGGTCCGGGTGGTGTTGTTGAAGAGTTGATCCTCAAAAGGAAATCCTTGCTGACCCACACGCGAGCGCGTCGGTCACATGATCGCACTCCAGGTGCGCCTGGACGTCAGATCTCAGACTTGGGGGCTCACTGGAAGAGGGTGGGTTGGAAGTGGCGGTGTCCGTTTGTCTGCGGCAATGACTGCAGCCTACATATAAGTCCGTTCGAACTCGCATAGGCTCATCCTGTGAACATTCCTATCATTTCCCTAACTAATGCACCCTTCTTCCCTATCAGCCTCGCCAACGCCGTCTAGAAGCAGCCCTCCTCATCCAACATCCCCTCCAGTAAAACTAGAGGAGCTAACTGAGGAGGAGCTTCGTGAAATTTATGAGAATGAAGAAATAGAACGTTTTCTTCACCTATTCTCCACAGTAAGCGTTCGTTCTATCCGATTATGGCACTAATGCTAACTTGGATGTCAGTACGTCAGGGAGGTCAAGGCTTCAGATGCAACAGACGCGACCTCCGGTACTTCGATACTCTCTGAACGCCTGACAGCCGAAGAAGAATGGGTTCTCCCCAACGACGAAACCAATATACGGGCGACTCCTAAGGATCATTCGCCTCATTATAATTGTTTTTCAGAAGCGATATGTGTAAGGCTCTGATTCAGATTCATGAGTTTGACCCCTGACTTCCATCCTTCTAATAGCAACTTTTGTTGCCCTACCTTCCTCCACCAAGAGCACCTCCTCAAGAGTTCACAATCAATCGCTTTCGACTTGCTGCGCAACGGCTTTACCTAGCTATCGTCCCACACTATTCCCCGCTGATCGCCCGTTTATACCGCCTTGCAAAATGGCAGGACCGAGAAAAGAGCTTGCTTTTCTGTGTTGTGGGTACATCAGTATCTGCCTGCAAGGCTAAAATGCTCAATTTTATAATCAAAGGGGTTCTGGATCCTGTGGTGGAATGATCTTTTGCTGGCAGCATCCCTCTTCAATCTCCTCCTCATTCTACTCAAGCGTAGGCTCTTCCCATACCCAAGTCTCGCCGACTTAAAAAGGCATCGTGAGGAGGTGTCTCATGCTGACCAAGTTGGCGAGCAATTGTCTCAAAGGCTCTCCGTTGCCTCATTTGGAATGCGAGACTTGTGGAGATTTGGCAAAATTCTGGCATTTCCACCGAAAGAGAAAACCCGTACAGGAAAACATGGTGTGCATCCACAATCACAGGATTACATCTCCCCCGAAATGTCAGGCGAGCCAATTCTTGAGGACGCCAGAGACTCCGAGGACACCAAAGAACTGAAACGTTTGGGACTTTTCCTCATGAACGAGATCGCAGACCTGCACGAGAGGATTAAGAAGTACGTTCACTCAGAAACATTCTTAGATATCCTGATGGCCAATCCGAATAGTCTATTCATCTGGAGAAAACCTGCGAGCTCTTGGTTTTACTTCATTGTACGTTTCCTTGTCCTTCTGTCTGTCAGCTGGATGTTGAATCTATATTCAGGTGCTCACTATCATGTTTTTCGGGGCTCTTTTCCTGCCCTCGAGATACATCATGAAAGCGGTTCTTGGCACTATGGGTTTCCTATTCTGGCATGCTACGCCTGTCATTGTTACGCTTCCTCCGGAAGACAGGTTGCGGTAGGTGTCAATCTTGTTCGGATTTTCCGATATCATCTCAACTTGCTCGAGTCTACCTCCACTCCTATCAAACGTTCCCACTGACACGGAATACGCTATGGAGGTGATCTCGCAACGGGTGGTTTCCGGCTTGGAGATAAAACCTTCCAAGTTTACCAAGGAAAACAAAATTCCGCGCCGAGATGCTCCAACCAGTCCAAAGGCAAATGGGACAAATGGGACAAATGGACGAAACTCGCTAACTCTCAAAGATCGCACTGAAAACAACTACCACAAAGAAAAATCAGGACGTTGGAGACGTGTAGGAAACGCTATCGACTCTGGTGCATCTTTATTGCAAGATGGGAAGCGCCTTCTTTCAAAAGTACAGGTAAGTTTAGCCCCCTTGAGATTGGAAAGCATGTTGAACACCTGTTGTAGGCGAATCAGCCTCGAAGTGGAGTATTTTTGTCCGGATATTCTGAGCCCCCAGCCGTAACGTACAGTAGGTGGACTTGGTGCCAACGTTACCTCTCTCCATCTCACCACGAACAGCGTTCGCTGCACAGCATTCTTCAGCACCCGGCCTCATCACCTTCACACCGAATATATTGTATTTCACACCTTTGACGTCGCTGAGCCCAAAGATCTCAATTTCAGTACAAGACATCAAAGGCGTGAAAAAATCAGGCGTTCTGAAGGGACTGGACATCCTCTGGGTTGAAACAGATCCAACGGGCCGTCGGACAGAGAAACTGGACAAATTCACTTGGATCAAAAACCGTGATGAGCTGTTTGCCCGAGTCATTAGCGCAAACAGTGGTACGAAGTGGACGAGGACATAGTATATCGCTGCACAGCTGCTCGTACGTCACATCCTAGCATATGTATCTTTGACAAATTTATACCATCCGACCTTTACATCCAACTCTTGGATGCCGAGGTACTGTTTCGTACTCAGTCAGACAGCTGTCAAACTACTGCGACTTCTCTTGAGCTACCACTAAAAAGATATTTCTATATCTGCGTCTGCTCCCGTCCCTTTAATCCTCCCTTCACCCTACTGTCTTAGTGCTCTGAGGTTGCTGCTCTTAATTATCGCAAGGTAGAAAACCTTCGCGTGCAGCCAAATTGTATTCGCCACAATGTTTTTCACCCCCGAACTGCTCTCCCGAAGAGATAGCGGCTTTGGTCTGTTATGGTGAATGATATGTTCCTGTCAATGTCACAGAAAGTCTAATGGTGCGTTGTGGAGGTTGGCCGCCACCCTGGGCTCAAAATCTGCCTTCAAAAAATTGCCGAAAAGATCTGTTATCATAGCAGACATAGCGAAGCTCTGCGATCTCATCGCTGAGCCTGCAGAGCCGTTGGCTTTGAGACTGTCGAGTAACCTGATGTACGGTGCCGTGCGGTATGTATGCACGTTGATTGTTATTCCGTCCCCTACTGAAACGTGAGTATATGCGTTCTACAAGAGTATACAAAGGTGCTTTAGCTGTATCGTCACCACGGCGAACTTGTATAGCTGATGAAACGTAGTGAAGCAGGAGATATTTATGACAGACGTTAATACATGCGTTATTGCGCTGAAGAAAATGATGCAAGACATGCACCAACATACCATCGCCGACAAAGACTTGCTATTGGCCCAACCCACTGCTCGGTAAGTGTTTGTTGTCTTCAAGTGAACACTCCAGATGAAGAGCCTGCATAGTCCCCATACCGTAACAATTCGACAAGATCCTGGAACTGCGCATGCCCTTATGATCGACGCCCTGTTCTCCGTCAGTGAATGACAATATCCCGACTGACAGCCGCTCACCATGCATAAATATCCAGGGGTGGGACGATAACGAGAATGGTACTAGTTTATGACCTGTTGCAAAGAGCACCCGCTCATTCACGTACACTCAGATTCAGAAGATGGATTTGTCGTTGACGAGGACGAAGATTTCGATCCGAAAGCCAAGCCGAAGAAAAAGGACAGGGGAAAACATGCGAAAGGGCTGATAATGGAAACGGCCCGGAAAAACGCGCACACCCTCAACGAGCACCACGACCATTTGCTCTCAGGATCTCTCGAGAAGTCTCCTGAAGATGGCTTCCATTCTGGACTAGGCGGGATCGATTTGACCTCGTCTCAGATGGACGGAGGATTTATTTTTGAGGATAATTTCCTCGGAGCAACTGATGGGTTCGACCTAGCTGGTGGACTGGGCGATGAACTAGCAAGAGAGCTTGGATGGGAGATTAATGATGCACAGCCTGACATATCGTAAGTTTAATGGCACCAGTTTTTCCAGTGATCGGTGCACTCAGGCGATATAGGAATGATGCTATGGACCTCGACGTTCCCGTAGCGGATTTTGACGTGAATATGAATTTAGTCGGTGAAAATTTCGACCTTGGAACGCAACCTGGGGCTGAGACCGAATTTGCGGCTTCTACGCCAAAGCCTACACCCCAAAGGTTACATCACAAGGTGGGCGCGCCTAGCGATATTCTTGATCGCCGTCAATCATGATTCGTACAGACCGGAAAAGAAAACATACAACCCACCCCTCATGACGATCACAACCGGGCCAGTTCGGTGGTGTCCTTTGCCAGAGCGTTTCTCTCACAAGATCAAGAGAATGGTGATGCCCAGCACCAACCGCCGGCCGGCCAGGCGATGAGCAAGCCTGGAAGGAAGAGGAAGAGGGCGAGACTTCTTCTAGACGCAAGAACGGAGCTTACGGACGAAGAACTCAAAGTGTGTTGTATATTCCTTTCCGTGCCAGACATGCCTGATGTGTTGTCCCAGGTCGCACGTGCCAAATATCTAGAGAGCCAGAAGGAACTCAGAAAAGAGATGAAACAGAAGAAGCTCGAGAAAAATGCCAGCAAGATGGTAGAGAATTTGATCTCGGAAGTTCCTTGGGGCGGTGAGTATTCCAGTGGAGCTATCCGTTTCGTAGAACCAATGCACTGCCCTAGTTAACGCCGAACCGCTAGCTCGATTTTGGCAGAACACCTTCAAGGTTCAAGTACAAGCGAGAACAAACATTATTAATGTTCATCTAGACCAAGGTTCGTTGGAGTGATTAAACTTCGAGTTCATGGTGACTTCCTCCAAGCAGAGCCACCCAGGGAGCGGGAAAAGGGAAGAGTGCAGGCAGGGACCAACGAAGTGGAAAATACGCACGGCTCGCCGCCACTAGAACTTGAACCTCAGAACTTTGATATGGATTTCGACATGAACCAAGACATGGTTCGTGACTCTGTAATGTGGGGGTTCATTTCCACTGAGTCTTCCCGCATAGAACCTTCGGCCGTTTGACAATGAGGCCGGAGAAGTGCAAAGAAGATCGTCAGAAGTAAGCCCGATGTCATCGTGAAGGCTGTGCCACATGGCTGATGGCTCCTTTCCGCTTTACAGGAGCCAGGTCAAGGACGTCAAAGGTCTCGAGCTTCCTCCGCGGGGAGAGGGAGTCAGTTTGGCATTGAAATAGAACCAAGGAATTCTTCTGGATCGCAAAAGTCTATGTTCCCTTGGGACAATGCGGGCGCAAGTTCTGTAGTCGGGCACCTGTTTAGTGATCAGGTTGACATCACACAAGCAGACATCAGATTGCGTAGTGGTTCCTTGAGCCGGCGTGGAAGCCCTCTGCTCCGTAGGAGTCGAAGCGGTAGTATCTTAATTGGTATCAGTGGCCTTTCACCTGCGGCGGTCGCTCACAGTTCCCAAGTTTTCGAAGAGGATATGGTAGTTGATAGTGAGTTCATCAACCGAGCTATGCGGATGATACACCGAAAATGATGGTGCCCGGAATAGATAACACCCGAGAAACCATAGAAGACTCCCAGAGGTCCGAGGTGGCGTTGGTGACGCTGGAGAAGAATTCTTTCAATTTTCTCGAGTAGGTGATGTTCAGAGCCCGACGAGAACCCGAGCTGAGAAAGGTTCAGATATGCGAGAATGCAACATCAGGCCAACCCGAGTGAGGACTTGACGTTTGCTACTGTCGTTCCAAGTATTACAAGCACCAGACATGTTGCGGCAGCGGCGTTTTACCACTGTCTTGGTAAGTGAATGTGCTGCCAGCGCATTTCACCCTGAACTAATGTGATTCTCAGTACTGGCGACAAAAAACTTGGTGAGGCTGAAGCAGAAGGAGTCGTATGGTCCGGTTGTTATTTCGATCGTTTAGTCGCCTAGGTCGGAGTCAGAATTCGGCCGCTAGGCATTCATGTAACAGGAGTGTGCAGCAAGTTCTCGCTTGAATTATAAGTGGAGGTCTAGCAAGGAGAAGTGCTTCATGGTTGCCACAACACCAAGACATGATTGTTTTTCAGAGTTAGAGCCGGGATGCCTGAGGTCAAGCTTGATAAAGTCTAGCAATCGTGGGGATGAAATGAGAGAAATGATTGATGCTTGTGGGCTGATCCGACTGTGGCGCCATACGAAGCAGTGACCAGCTGGATAAGCTCTTTCCCCCTGGACCTCCTCAGCCATAAATACCCTTCATCCTGCATTCCATAGTCCTTAGAATTCCGCACGTCGTTTCTGTCTCTCGACTCGCTCCTTTGCTACGACCTTCCCCCAGGTTTCGCTCAATTCGTACAATGTCCTCTCCCGCCGTGACCGCTGCAAAGGCTTACCTTGCCAGCGTGGACCTATCCAACTATGACCCAGAGCAGTCGCGCCTGATGAAAGAGCGTTGTATTCTAGTGGACGAAGATGACAATGCGATCGGAGCCGTCGACAAGAAGACTTGTATGTTCAATCCCTGCTCCTCACCTGTCGGGATGGCTAGTTAACAACTCGCGCATCTAGGCCATCTCATGGAGAATATCAACAAGGGTCTTCTGCACCGTGCATTCTCTGCTTTTGTTTTCCGC
The DNA here is from genome assembly GCA_018524945.1 of Podaxis sp. C-F-92630. Lineage (NCBI taxonomy): Eukaryota > Fungi > Basidiomycota > Agaricomycetes > Agaricales > Agaricaceae > Podaxis > Podaxis sp. C-F-92630. Next base: position 538,801 of record JAEUWS010000980.1, read on the forward strand.
CCATCAGACGGCAAACTCCTCCTTCAACAACGCGCCTCTGAGAAGATCACATTCCCTGACATGTGGACGAACACCTGTTGCTCACATCCTCTTGATGACTTCGAGGAAGAGAAAATCGAGAAAGACCAACTTGGTGTTCGGATCGCTGCGTCGCGAAAGCTGGAGCATGAGTTGGGCATCCCCAGAAGTCAGACGCCTGTTGACGAGTTCCAGTATCTGACTCGTATTCACTACCTAGCCCCGTCCAATGGCATGTGGGGTGAACATGAAGGTATATGAAACCACTCTCCGTCGCGCTAGATTTCTGGTTAGCTAAAATTAACCTTGAATAGTCGACTATATCCTGTTCCTCACAGCCGACGTTACTGTGACGCCGAACAAGAATGAGATTCGAGACTACAAATATGTCAGCAAAGACGAGTTGCAGGCTATGTTCGATGATCCTTGTGCGTATTCAACTACATAGAAAGGTCCGCGGTCGACTGACAAATTGTAGCAAACTCGTTCACTCCCTGGTTCAAGCTGATTGCTCGTGATTTCCTCTTCGGTTGGTGGGATGAGCTTTACAAGCGACGGGACGCTCAGGGCAAGGTTGTTGCCAAGAGTCTTGCGGGCGTTGTAGATGGATCCAAGGTCGTCAAAATGACATAGAATCTCTTACATTATGGTTCCAAGTAAGGTTTTGCATAGGGGATAGTCAAACGTAATGTCTATAATACATTGGAGACTTGTTTGGTGTAAGTCGTATTAGAGTCTTAGTATAGGTTATTCAGCGGGGCGACCTTTGAAAACAAGAACCTCTCTCCGGAGACGAAGACCAAGAGGGCCGCGACGGTAAAGAGGGAGGGCAGCATCGAGATAGTATCCGAATTCACTGATAATTCGCAAAACCTGCATGAAAAACAATTTCGGGCTCAAGCCTTCCGAACCTACAAAAAGTGAGCTAAGGGTTTGACTTGGGAGGCCAAAGGTCGAACGTACTACCAAAGCGCCATGCTCCCTTTTTGATCTCGACTGTTTGTAGATCGCCAGATACACCAAGGTCCAGTATAACGTTCGGGGGTAATTTATCGCGAAGGCGGGGGTTGAGACCAACATTAATGGGATCTGGGGCCTTGATGAGCGTCAGTTTTCTGCCTCCGTTCGAGAGATATCCCAAAAAGAAATTTGAGGTATCGTCGCAACTTGTTGGCTGGAAAATCAATTGGGGAACCTGAGTGCCATGTTGTCTGAACAGGTGTTTCCATCTCATCATTGTAAAATACCCACTGAAATCAGGTTGTAGTTGGTTTGGTAGGAATAACCCTGATAGCAAGTTTCAATTGTCTGAGGCATTGGTTTGAATTAAACATACCCGCGCGGCGCACAAGCGGAAAAGCCTGATGATCATTTGGTATGCGCTGGAGGGATATATGTTTGATTGAATTGCGGGGACCAATTCGCTCATAAGTACTCACATGTCGACGTTGGGTCCCGACATATCCCATGGGTCATTGAAGAACTTGACAATAGCTGTATAGTTAATGACCTGAGATGTCGCACCACCCGGCCACATCGGCCAGATGGTTTCTTGCATTTCCTTCAACGCCAAGGTCGAGATGTTGCCTAACCGCAATTCGTTAAATCCGTGGAACGATATGAATAGGTGATCTGGGGCCCGGGTTAGGTGTGACAATTTTTGATAAACAACACCCTTACGAGCATAATTCTCGTCACCGATAATCCTGCCTGTCTGTCTTGCATTTGACTGCGTGCGAATCCGATGAAGAGTATTTTCTGGTGGTAGAGAAAAGGAGTTCGTCCGTGTCCTAGTGGGAGGATATTCTGTCATTGGGAAGGCAGCACTGAGGGTATTGGTCTTTTTGAGGGCTGGTTTAAGCGGCTGAGCAGGCGTGGATGGAAGAGCAGTGAAGGTCTTTGCGCGTCGATGTTTCGATTTTTGTTGCTGGTGTTGTGGTTTAGGTGTAACGGGTTCCTGTTGTTGGTAAGCACTAGGATCGAAGCCTCCAGGTGGAGGTCCAAGGGGTATATAGTGGCCAGGGTAGGGGGTATAACCCGCGCCATTGCCTGTACTGGGGAGAGATTGCGGATAAACGGGCTGTGACTGCTGCTGTGGATAGACGGGCTGTTGCCAGTAAGGATAGCCGCTGAACTGCTGTTGCAGTTGCATTGATTGTGGCTAGATCCTAAGACTGAACATGAGGCGTATATATCACCACTCCCGAGAAGCCTGCAACGTGCACCTACCCCTTCCTTTTACAGCATTGAACCCCACAGCAAAACCCTGAACCGTTTCCGGGTCCCAAATCGTTCTCCCTGAGCAGATTTTCTGCAGACACACCGTCAAGGGTATAGACGCGAAGAGGGCGAGATTTGGGCCAGCCTCCAGGGGTGGTCGAGCCTATTCCATCAGTGCTGAGTGCTTGTTAAAGCCTTCAGTGCACGTGACTCTGAAATTCATTCGGTGCTTTCCTGGGTTTAATTAACCCTTCTAGTAACTCCTTACTACTTACTTTTCACACTCTTCATGGCCTCCACGTTCTTCACCTGGTTGCGCTCGCCGGCTGCACGCGACTACTTCTTCAGTAAGTGTGACACCCTTTGAATACTTTCCACGTTGACAGACGCGTCACAGGTACACATTTCTGGGGGCCTGTTCGTCATTTCCGTCTTCGTGATTCCCGAATCATAACCCACAAATATTTAGGTCGCCAACTGGGGTCTCCCTCTCGCTGCCATTGCAGACTTGTCCAAGGATGAGGAGATGATTTCGGGAACGATGACAACGGCTCTAGCTTGCTACTCGTGCGTGGTTGTCTACATGTTTATTGTTTAAACTTTGACTGGTGGCCTTTTCTCAGCATGGTTTTCATGCGTTTCGGTGAGTGACACCGTCATGCAGATGTAAATCACTTTACTAAGTTGGACTCCACTACAGCATGGAGAGTACAACCCCGGAATTACCTTCTTTTTGCTTGCCACTTCACGAACGCAACGGCCCAGTCGGTGAATGACGCCCGGTTTGTCAAATACTGGTACATGGGCGGTCGTGAGGCAAAACTCGGCATCACGCCAGCACCAGAAAATGAGGGCAAGGTGACGGAGGCTATCAAGGCTGCTCATGAAGAGTCGAAAAAAGCATGAACCTTATTCCAAAATTTATCGTAACCTCACTATTACCCTTAATCGTGTTTGCCATAAATACGGATCTATATACCTTCCCTCGCACGGGTGGACTACCAGAATCCGTCATCGTCACCGCCCTTCTTTTTGCCATCCTTTTGCGCAAGCGCTTGCCGCTCGTACATTTCTGCAATCTGTATCCCATAACCCGAAAATCAATCGGCAGAATCTCCGATGGAAATATGGCTTACCTGTTCGGGCCCAGTCGCGTCATCAGCGTTCTTGTCATCCCGCACTCTGATAAAGCGGGGGAATCGCAATGAAATACCTCGCTCGTCAACCTTTGGTCAGCATTAGCCATCCGGAACTGAACTTGAGATGGGAAAGTCGTAAACACGCTTACCAATCCCTGGGCAGCAGTATAAATAGGACTCAAGCTCAAGTCGGCCGTTAGCACCTCCCAAACGACTTTGGGTTCAAACCAAACATCGGGTTTGGCGCCCCCAGCTTTGACGTCCCCACGGACTTTCTCCATCTCGAGTGGTTTAAGCTCGTTGTAATGCGCTTGGAGCATTTCTTCGCTGAATCCGGTGCCGATCTTGCATATCGTTTGATATTCCTCCGAGTCTTGGTCATAACATGCGAGCAGGAATGCGCCATAAACATTGGTTCGTTTTCCTTTGCCATAATATCCGCCAACAACTACCAAGTCCAACGAATCACCAACTCCAGTAAGATAATCCTTCTTGAGCTAAATATAAAGCGTTGAACAAACTGGTCGTGTGCGGTCGAAAAGTTGTAACACACCTTTAACCAGTTGACGCTGCGGCGACTTGGCTCATAGAAACTAGCTTCGCTATCGAGCATCTTCACCATCAGGCCTTCACAACCATCCTTAACACTCTCCTCGAGGAAACTCTGAATTTCTTCCGTTGACTCGCCATCAGACGACTTTGCAAAGTCAAATTCGCCGGGTATAGGTTGAAAATGTTCTCGCAACAGCCTTCGCCGTTCGGACAGAGATTTTTGTAACAAGGGCTAAAGGGTATGTTGGAGATGAAATAAATTCACGAGTTAGATCGCGTCCTTACCTCGCCATTTAGATACAACAAGTCGAAACCAAACAGACACACTCGGACCTGGATATCCTCTACCCTGACATCCTTGCGCTTCCGTCTGCTCAGTTCCTGGAAGGGCATCAACTTGAAGGTTGTCCGGTCAATAGCAACGGCTTCCGCATCAAGAACAAATGATTTAGTTGTTTCCCTAATGCACTGTGTCACCATCAGCGTCCGTATACACTCGCATTGGTAGTGGGGGAAAGGTTACTTTGGGCAGTTGTTCGATGAGATCAGGATACTTCTTGCTCATGTCTTCCGAGTTGCGACTGAACACTGCAACAGTACCATTCTCGAGTTTATGCACTTGGGCTCGTTCGCCATCATACTTATATTCGCACGTGAAATGCTGGTTTTCGAAACGATCCAGTACTTCGCCAATCGCCTTGGTTGGTTTTGCAAGCATAGGTTTCAATGGTACACCAGGCGTCAGCTTGCATTTCTCCCGTAAACGGTCAATACCGAATTCGAGTAATGCAGGAATAACTCTGTCATAGGTCGGCAGCTCACTGTTTAAGCAGGAATCAGAAGTGTGTCTAGGTGGACGCGGATATATGCACCTGTAGATCGATTTGATCGTGAGCGTTGCTTCTTCTAAACGTTTGGCGAGCTTCTCGTTCGACCATTTCTTTCCAGACTTTTCCTTTTCTGCCAGAACTATTGCATGTGCAACAGCCACTAAGACAGAACGTTCGGCGTTTCCTATACGTAGCTTGCCCTCCAAACTGCGGATGATGTACTTGGCTTCTACATCTTGACATGCTGCAAGAAGTTTTGTGATGATTGAAACTTTCTTCGCTTGGGACTAGTCAACATCAGCAGTGAAGTCAGGTGAGTGAAACAGGGAGCCTACAGAGTGTCCAGCCGTAGTTGCTATCTCTTTGAGATGCGAAAACACGAAAGGCAGCGTAAGTGGTTTGGGTTTGAAGAGTGTCTTCTGGCTGCTTTTTGAATTCTGGGAAAGGTCAACCACTACTACCGAGATAAGGCTGAACGACTGACCATTGCAACAAGACCAAGGTCACCTTCACGTTTTAGATCCGCCTTGATTACTGCCAGACTACGACCAGTCGATTCAGCAATGGCTTTCATCAACAGGCTCTCTCCAATGCCCAATTCTATTCCTTCGTAGTCTGGGGATAACTAGTCTCAAGTCAGTCATGTACCCGGTGCATCAGCAATGGAGACACACTCGATTAATGCAAAGGTATACTGTTTGTAGAAGGGAATTAAAGTCATCCTTCGCGCTACGTTGGATAACAAGCAAAAGGAATGAGGTGAGGTATGCGTTTTTCTCCAAACGTTTCGTCGTGCTTTCTATGAGTGAAAATGTCTTCGCTAAAGCGGCATACGGGACCCTAGATCACATATGAGAGAGGAAAGACGCAAGTTTGATAGGGGTATAGCTGACGGTTGACCGACTTTCCAGCCCCCGGGTATATCCACGTCCTCTATTCGTAGAAGTGCGACCTCAGCTCTGAGCGAGCAAGCAAACAAAATTAGCGACGAAGAAACATAACGACGAAGCACGTACGTTTTAGAAGCAGCAGCGCCTTCCACCGCCGCAACACCCTCGTCATCCTCTTCTAGCTCGTCGTTATCGACCTCTTCTTCACCCTCGTCCTCGCTAGGTTCCGACGTCGCAGCCGGTTCTGATACGGTTGTTGCGGAGCTCACGACTGGGGATGTCTTTACTTTTTGCTTGCCCTTACCCGTCGGTTCGGGTGATCGCGAGGAACGTGGTGAAGATGCCCGCGAGACGGGTGGGGAGGAACCAGCGAGGGAGGAATTGATTGCATGTGCGACACCTAGTGTTCTTTAGGCGTGCAATGAGGCTGGAAGTAGAGAGGTCCACTAACTTGTTGATGGTTCGTCGTCATCAGAATCAATTACGCGCCGTTTCTTGGCCACAGGGGGAGCTGGGGAATCTACATTAGTATGGGTTTACTCAGTGCATCTAAGCGCATAGACGGACCGTCCCTGGTGAGCTCCCTTCGCTTGGAACTTTTGCCTATGCGTCAATGTGAGTTGATGCTCGGAGTCATTTGATTCACGGCGCACCTGGTTTCTCCTGTTCGGCCTCCTCTCTGTTTGCTTGTTCCTCAGAATCAACGTCCATCGCATTCTCGTCTTTCTGCTTCCCCTTGATATCGAGCCTCATTGCATCCCCGTCTGTTTGCTCCTTCTTAGGAGCACCGGTGTCCTTCCTTTTCCCACCTTTCCACATCTCGAGGAGACTTGACTGCTGGGGTGGAGCGGGTTTCGCGCCTTTGGGCATCTCGAAAAACTTAGCTAGTGGATGTACAATCAATACATAAGACTTCGTGTGTTTATGGGGAAGGAATACGAGAGACTGACCGAGTGTCTGCTGACGACCCATTATAGTTGAGGATGCGCGTATAAGCAGGACGCGTGAAATAAACATGTGCACACACCGCGTCGCGTTAATGCATTTATGAGGATGTACATCTGTCTTTGGACATCAAGAACCATTAATCAATTTGACTTGTGGGGTCCTTATTTATGCGTATGTATGTGTTTTCGCAAAGCCACGCACCCTGGTGATAAACCTACTGCCATGTTGACCATTTGCCCCTTCCATAGTGGATTATGTACACCTTGATTCTTCTGGGCACAACCGACGTCAGTTAACCCCCCTGCTTTCTCACATATCTGCATAAGCGATACAATACACCACGACAGTGCCGTTGTCAAATTGTGGAGATGCAGTGCACAATCTGATCGAGTTTGAGAACCCAATTACAAAGAAATTACGAAGAAACACCACGATCAAAGTGGAGGTTGGCTGGATGTAGGAGAAATTGGTAGGGAGTCATACAAAATAGCACCTCCGGGT